>OW052249.1:1200000-1800000 GCA_932526585.2 Philonthus cognatus | reverse complement strand
GTTTTGGTGTTGACTTAGAGGCACATTATCCAAATAATTAGCAATGTTTGTACTAAGAAGGTGTATAATCTTTCACTGTTTAGAGAATCTTCGCACATAATTGGCCCTATTAAATTGTCTTCATAAATTCCTGCCCAATCATTTATTCCAAATCGATGCTGTGGCGTAAGACTACGAACTTGCTTTGGATTTGCCATTGCCCAAATTATTTCTATTAAATATGCCACTATTTGTGAATTTGCATTCATCTGTCCAAATAATGTTATTAACAAAAATATCATCTTCATTGCACTTTTGCATCAACCAATTGCAAAATGTAATACGTCTTATATTGTCACCAGGCAATAGAGTTTGGCTTGAATGAATTTTGCATGGTTTGTAATTAAATTTATTTAAAATTTGCAATACTTGCGCTGATGGCAAATTTTAGTCAGCTGCTACTGCACGGCATGAGAGTGATAGGTTTTGATGTATCTAAAATATTGTTTGTAAGTAGTACACCTTAAATAAAATAATAGAGATAAATTTAATATTACCATTTACAAAATATTATTACAGTCTTGGGAAATTGAGAAATGTTATCTTCGTATACTTTGCGGCGTTGATTGAACGATCCATACTCTCCCAAATTTCTGTCAATCTATAGAAAAATTGTTCGATGCGGTTGCCGTCTTTCTGGATACATTTGTAAATATTTTTGACTAGCTAATTCTGTATTTCTGTTTATGAATAGAAAATAGTAACATATCACGTTTTTTTGAATAATCGAACTGCTTTTTATTAAAAAACAATAATCATGTTTGCTAAACATATTTATATTCATATTTTATACTGTTCTTAATTCCATGGCAAAGATGATTTGTAGTTAACGTAATAATAGACTCGTAGCAAAAGCATTTTTAACGATGGTGTGTTGGTTTATAAAATTAGATGTATGTTGTAATACATCGCTATTATCACAAAAAAATAGAGCAGTTAGATGTGATAAAAAATAAATATGGCAACCACAAGAAAGAAAATAGTTGATGAAGGTTCAAAAGAAACGAAACATGGTTTAAAGAAAATAATTACCATAACTGTTAGAAAATAAAAAAGTGCTGTAAGGAGGACTTTGCCGTTTTAAAATATTGCCTTAAATAACTAAAATATAAATTAAAAAAGAAAAACAGTTTGTTCAGTTTTTCAGACTTTACTCGAAAACAAAAAAAATTAAGTAATTTTTTCTTCTGATTATTAATCAGCATCAAATTTTGCAAAAGTGCCGAATTAAAACATATCCTCTATCTCATACAATAGGTAAGATCCCCATGGTGAGGCTCAAAATTGAAACTCCCTGTATATTCGAATGTTTAACTATCTTGCTCACAATATTTACTAAATTCAGTATGTCATGCCAAAAATGATAAATTAAGTTAGTTTATTTTCTATTGACCTTTGGATTTCGGATTTTATTTTTATGCTACGGGTATGTTTATAAAAGTTGAAGTATTATAATTAAAAACGAAAATGAAATGATGTTTCAAAAACATTGGCGCGGGACCTTTATAAGCGCGGGCCCCTGTGCCGTCGCACCGTTCGCACCGCCCTCCAGCCGGCCCTGATTGTATCCTAAAACTTGTTTGCATTATAAATATGACCAATTAGTTTATAAAATTCGCGACCGGTAATTAATTGTTCATTTATGCGATTGTAATGAAATGATTATTATTTTACAGTGGGTTTCAATACATATTTATACAATATGTATATTTTATCAACAGGGAGGCCTTACGCACTGGACAATTATTTTAAACAGAATATTTATTGCATCATATAAAGGGGTAGGTGATTTAATTATAAATGTATAATTAAGCATTGATAAATTATTTAAACAATTAGTGAAAAAGAAAACATTAAAAACGAAGTAAGTAATCTGGAAGAAACGATTTTTTAATTTAATTTAATTTTATTTTGTGTATTTATATACTGTTGTAAAAGTGATGGAGGGTAGAGTCTTCATTATTGATTAATGTATTTATTCTCTTCAAGTATTATTCGATAAATATTTTATAAAAATAAGCCGTATGATTAGTGACCACATTATTAACATATACGAATTATAAAAAACTAGCAAAAATGGCGAAAGCGCCGGGAGATACTCGTAGGTGTAAATATTGTCTTACATAGATTCGGAAGCGCTCCGACTTCACTCTGTGTGTGGCACAAGTTCAACCGGTAAGTTTTTTGTGAACAACACTTTGAATTTCTGTTTTAATTTATATATTTGCGAAATTCTGACAAGCATCAGTACAAAATTAAAATTACTAATAATAATAAAGTGCTGATTGTTGAATTAATGGATTTCCTTACCACTAGATCTAAGAATTTAATTATGCAAAACATGGTGATTGCGTCATATTTAGTACTTTGTAATTCCTTTATATTTAGTTCAATGAAATATGCAAATATAAGAAACATGTTCTTTACATGTCGTTTATTATAAATTAGTAGTTGTTATTTTTTCTAATAAAAGTTCTAAATGTACATTTCAGGCACAATGTGTCCTTTTTTAATAGATGTTTGTAAATAAAAATATTTACGCAATTTATTTTAAAATTCTGTTGTTTAAAGCAGCGCTTTCAAAACTATTTTGTGTGGCAGACTGGTATATTTGGTCCCAAAACTTCGAAAAACTAGAGTTCAAATCGACAAAAATGTAAAAATAGAGTAAAATGTTAAAATTCTCCTACCTTCTGCTTAAACCAAAATCAAGAAAAGAAGATTTATTTATTTATTTATTTATTCATTTCCTAACAGATATTACATCCAATTACAGGGAATAATACAGAAATATACACAAGATTATAAAAAAAAACAAAAAACAAAAAACAAAAAACAAAACATAAATAACAAAAATAAATGTATCTTAATTCACGAGGTGCAACAGGGATACCGGTGAATCATAGTAAATATCAGCTGAACGATGGATATTATTGTATATCCTTATAATATATTGTAAATCCTTATGATAGGTGAGTTCAGATGTGCTGAAGTATTAGAAGGAGCATACTGAAATGCTAAACTGTAGCGAGCAGAGATACGTGGAACATTTAACATTAGGCGAGCTAAAATGTTGGGGACATCAATGATGTAACTCAATATTCCCCTTAAAAATAATACTCCAGCGCAATTACGTCTATATTCTAGTGATTGTATACTAAAGATTTCGAGCATATGATCATATGAAATTGTTTCATCAGGGTATATTTTAAATGATCTGAAATATAGTAATTTCAAAAACTTTTTTTGAACACTTTCAATATCTTTGATATGCGAACGATTATGCGGTGACCAAACAACTGATGCAAATTCCAATTTTGAACGAACGTATGAAAAATATATTTTTTTTAATACCTCAATATTCTCAAAATCTTTACTTATTCTTTTAATAAATCCAAGAAGTTTAATTGCCTCATTACATATATTTTTTATATGAATATTAAACGATAAAGTGGTATTAAATGTTATGCCTAAATCACGAATCAAATTACACCGTTCAAAATATACACCGTTTAGGTAATAGTTAAAACTAATCATGGTTTTTTTACGAGTAAAGGTCATACATTTACATTTAGCTACATTTAGAAACAAAGAATTTACAATACACCAGTTATATAATCGTGTTAAGTCCAACTGTAGACTTTCACAATCTTCATTTGACTGAATAACCTTATACAGCTTCATATCGTCCGCATAGAGTAATACACTAGAATGCATTTGGGTGACGATGTCATTAATAAAAACATTAATGGCCCAAGATTTGACCCTTGTGGTACTACACTGGTAACCAGGTATTCATATGAATCATATCCCATATATTCAACATATTGAATTCTGTTCACAAGATAAGACTGAAACACTGAAATTGTACCCGGAGAACAACCGTAATAACTAAGCTTATTCAGAACTATATTTTGATCAATGGTATCAAAGGCTTTACGGAAGTCAGTGAACAAAACATCAACCTGTCTTTTGGCATCAAGAGTTTGCGAAATATCCTCAGTAAAAGTTTAGAAGATTCGTAATTACAGATCTTTTTTTTACAAAACCATGCTGCTTGTCACTAATAAAACTTGACATATGATTATATAATCTATCTGCAAGAATAGTTTCAAATAACTTTGAAAAATTATTTACAATTGTTATTGGTCTATAATTAAGGATGCTACATTTATCGCCACTTTTATGTACCGGTGTTATCCTGCCCACTTTCCATGCATCAGGGAAACACTTAGATTGTACGATTAAATTAAACAAATATTCTAAAGTTAGCAGAAAACTATGTATACAATCTTTAGCGATAAATTTTTTTGACGCGATAATTATATCATCCTGTGTCATGAGACCAATATTAAATAAAGGATACATTACATTACCTATAAGGCAATCATTAGTTCTAGATGTTGCCGAAATTGTATATATACTTTGAAAATATTTCGCAAATCCATTAACAATATCGACAGGATTATTTAAGGTTTCATTTACATATGATATATTACCAGGAATACTGGTACTTGATTTCTTTTTATTTACATACGACCATATTTTTTTAGGTTCCTTTATTATATTCTGACCAATATTATACAGATATGTTTTGTAATCAATGTTAATCATACGATGTATGTCAGCTTTTTGACTCTTCAATCTTACATGCAAGTAATCAAATCGATGTTTTTTATACAGTTTTAATGTATGTTCCTTAATTCGGATAGCCTTAATAACGGCGCTACTAAACCATTCAGGATATTTCTTTCGACTAGATGGTCTTCTCACAGGTACAACCTCATTGAAAACATTGTTAATATTATTATATAGCTCAGTGCATGCATCATTCGGATTATCACATGTTAATAAACAATTCCAATCTATTAATGCTAAACTAGAGTAAATATCATTAAGATTAGCTTTCTTGAAATTAAACGCAGGACCATTTGAAATACTTGAAAAATGCTTTACATGCTCGATATCTATTTCTACATTACAGCTCAATGCAGGATGATGAGAATCCTCCTTAACAAGAGGAGTGTCCCTGTTGACAAAACATGATAACTCGGAAGATACAATTATTAGATCCAAAATTGTTATATTGTTATCAACAATATTATTTTGTTGACTAAAATTATTAAACTGAACAACATTTATATACTTTGTGATGTATGGATTTAGACCTACCCCCGATGTCATATAAGTATTCAAACACGGTAGATTAAAATTACCACAAATTAATACATGATGTGATGTATCAATGTTGCACTCTATCTGTTCAAAAAGTTTTTCTAATTTTACAATTAACAGTTCAAATGCTATATTAGATGAAGCAAATACGAGCGTAGATTCATAAACATTACTAATGGCCATGAGAACACCGCCACCTTTACGACATTGTCTATCGTTTCTAAACACATTGTATGAATAGTTCTGTGTTATATATACCGTCATGTAACCAGGTTATTATATAGATTGTAAAAATAGAACAAGCCTGTGCTACAAATGACTGTTTTTTATTCTGCCAATAATTGCCCTTGGTACCTGGTCTTAGAAATATATATTGAAATCGCTGAAGAAGGAAGCAGACAGTTTCAAATGGTTATAAATTAATAAATAAATATAAAAAATAGCGTATGATTAGTTTATAAATGTTTCCTGTCAAAATTGCGAAGATAATTACAACCGACCAAAATCACAACATTAGAGTGAATATGAAAGTTCAACGTTCAGAATAGAATCTTCATTCAAAATTTATATAAGTACTTTTTTTATTTTTTTTATTAAACAGTATATAATACATATTTAAGTGTAACCCCTTAAGCACCATTCGGTGCATCTTGGCTTACAAAACATAAATCGTGATCATTCAGAGAATTTGATCAAAAGTTGGGTTGAACATTTAAAAAAAACGGGTATTACAACGCCAAGAAGAGGAAGAATATATGTATCTTAAATCTGAAGAAGAATTTTAATTTCAATTTGATCGAGTTAAAACAAAAAATCGCCCGAGAAATTCGGGCCCTAACACCAGTCATACCGGTCATTGCAAAATGTTAGGGTACGTTTAGAAGAGGTTATCCGCTGTAAAGGCCATTTGAATGAGTTTGTGTTTCACAAATAATTTCCCAAAGAATAAATTTTGATTTGAAATGTTCCTGTATACCAATTCGACTTCTTCGAAAATCGGTCCACTTCCCCGCCACTAGCAATTCTAACATCTAATTGTAAAACATGCCTCGAGGGCCAAAAATCTGCCCTTGCATTTTTGGGAATTCCAAAAGCATTTGATTTTGTCTGGTGTCGTAGTTTGCTGTTTAAATTAAATTCTTTAAATGTACCCAAACACCTCATTAACCTCCTTGAGAGTCTCCTATCAAACGAAACCCTTTAAATAAAAATCTGCAACACATTTTCTACCTCATTTACCCCTCAACAAGGCCTACCTCCTCTTTCCTCACTTCTTATAACATTTCGTCAGTAATATTTACAATTCCAGTCCCACGTTCCTAAAAAACAATAATATCCTCTATTATATGCAGATGATAGAGCCCTCATATCACATGCACCTACACTACCTAAAGCAGGTATGGGCAACCTTTGACATATTGAGGGCCAAACTTTAGCGTGCAAATACGTTCGCGGGCCGCGTTTAAAAGTACTTAGTGCATTTTAAAGTAGTGATAATATTTTTTGCGATAGATATTAGACATGAAATAATACGACAATGTTATTATAGTACAATTTATTAAAATAACAAAATGAAATTTAAAAATATGGTACATTATAATTAAATCGTTAAATTTGCAATTGTTACAAACTACGAAAGTTAAATACACCGAAATCAATGAGACACTTGAGCTTGAATTTGGGAAACTAATCCATCGATATTTGGATTAATTCCACTGACACAAAGACGTAAAGAATTTTCCAAATTATCGTCAGTCAGTCTTGTACGATGTGTTGATTTATTAACTTTCACCAATGAAAAGAACTGTTTGCATTTATAAGTACTGCTAAACGCACAAATCAATCTTCTTGCGAATTTTCTAAGCTGCGGAAAACTGTCTTCTTCTAGGTATTTTTTGTAGAAATCGCACAACTCTACGTCTTCAAATTTGGATTTTAGGAGTGAGTTTTCTTGAATCTCGATCAACTCCATTTGTAAGTGTATTGGAGCATTTTGTATAATATATGTTGTAGGAGTAGCAAATAAACTGAAACAGTCTTCCATGTTTTTGAAGTCGCAAAATCTGTTCGAAAATTGTTCCGACAGTAACTTGAGTTCTTCAGCATATTGAGCATACGCATTATTTTCATACGCAGAGAGCGTGTTGAAATGGTAACTGTTACCAGACAGCATCTGTGACTCCCACAAGCGTAGTTTGATCTGAAACGCTTTTAAATAGCTGTACAAATCATTTACTAACTGTCCTTGTTTTTGAAGTTTCAAATTTAAATCATTCAAATAGCCTGTAAGATCGACCAGAAATCCTAAGTCACGTATCCATTTTGGGTCACGTAATTCAGATAGTGGTTTATCTTATATTTTCATAAAGTCTGCTATCTTATTTCTAAGCTCGTGAAACCGTTTCAACATTTTTCCTTTGCTCAGCCATCTGACTTCACAATAAGATGTTACGTCGTTATATTCAGCTGATATTTCATCCAAAAACGCCTTGAACTGACGATGGTTAAGCCCTCGGGATCGAATAAAGTTGATGGTTTTTACTACCACATTCATAACATTCTGGAGTCAAATGGACTTAGAACACAAGTTCTGTTGGTGGATCATGCAATGAAGGACTATCAAATCATCTTTTTGCACATTTAATTCTGTTGCTTTTTCATTCAAAATTCCGATGAAACCTTTACGTAATCCGACCATAGAAGGTGCACCATCAATGCATAGTCCAATTAATTTTGACCATGGCAAGCCAAAACTTGTGAATACCTTTTGAACTTCAATAAAAATATCCTCTCCTGTAGTGATTCCTTTTAGCGGCTGTATAGCAAGCAATTCCTCAGTAACAGTGAACTCCTTATCAACACCTCGAATAAATATAGCCAGTTGAGCTGTGTCAGATAAATCGGTGCTCTCGTCTAATGCTATGGAAAATGATTCAAAACCAGCCATACGGTCAGTCAATGTTGTTTTTATATCATTAGCGATCATTTCTATACGTCGAACAACAGTTCGTCTTGATAAACTATTTTTTTCAAATTCTTTTTTTTTTCAGGACACATAATACCGAAAACTTTTAACATACACTTCTTGATAAATCCTCCTTCGGCAAATGGTTTTAATGCCTTTGCCAATTTTGAGCTAACTATAAAACTAGCTTTCACAACATTATCAAGTTGTGTTCTTTGTTTATGAAACATTTGTTGCTGTTTTTCCAAATTTGCGGTAAGCTTCTGGATTTTGTCTGTTCTTAATTGTCCTGTCAATGAGTGCAGCGTAGCATGCTTAGTTGAGTAATGCCTCTTTATATTGAATTCTTTCATTACTGAAATGGATTCATTACACAGCAAACAAATAGGCTTACCATTGTGCAAGATAAAAAAGAATACTTCAGTCCATTTTTCTTGAAAATGGCGACCCTCTGTATCTACTTCTCGTTTCTTTCCACCAGACATCATTTTTGTTTACTTTTCGTTCAATAAACTTAATAACAAAGTATAGTTAGTAACCACTCAAGATGCACACAAAGTCACAAAGCAAGTTGACGGCTCGAGCAGTTCGCTAGGATATCGCTTGTCCAAGTTATCACCTCGGTAGCTCAAATAAAACTGAACTAACGTTCGGGCCATCCACCCGCTTATATAGGCAAAATGAACGAATAATCTGGAATAAACTAGTTTAGAATAATTGAGAAGCAATAAATCTCTTGATGTGTCGCCCGTGAGGCGGCAAACCTTAAAGAATTTGATCGAGCAAGTCGAGTGGCGGCGATTATCAAAGAGTGAGGCGGCAAACATCATAGAATTTGATGTTTGCCCCCTCACTGTCACTCCCGTAAGTATAAGTACCTAATGTAATATTTTTTTAATTGGGTTTTTTCAAAATATCTCGCGGGCCGGATCATATCTTACAGCGGGCCGGATCCGGCCCGCGGGCCAGGGGTTGCCCATATGTGACCTAAAGCCTTGAGTACTCTGTAGGGTCTGATCGACACTATACAGCTATGGTTCGTCAAATGAAGAATCAGCATAAACCCTAACAGAACACAGCTCCTGACCCCATTCCACGGTACTGATAACTCCCCAATTCGAATTGTCATAAATAACCAACCTATATGTCCCTTTCGCACCTGCAAATACCTCGGAATAACCCTTGATCCTAAATTTACCTTTAAACCATATTCCCAAAAGATAAAAAAAAAGTCAAAAGCAGGGCAAGGCATTTCAGAACACTAACCTTTAACAACAAGGTATCTCTACAAAAACTGCTGTTCATGTTTATAAAATGATTTGTCGACCCCTGCTAGAATACGCTGCTATCCTTTTTCATAACCCCCGCCCCGCTGTGCTAAACAATCTTCAAGTAGCTGAACGATCGGCTCTCAGAGTACTTACCAAAATTCGGCACCCCCTTAATCCCCTCTACAACCCATCCAACACTCTCCTCTACGAAAAAACCAATATTAAACCTATCGAAGAATATCTCCTGTATTGATCACAAAAATTCGCCTGCAATCCCAACATCCTGAAAATCATCAATCATATATGCATGCCTCGCAACCCCAATATAGTCCCAAAAGTTAAATTCCCAGAACACACAATTCATTAATTCATATCATTGTTACATACTGACAGCGACAATCACAACAATGTTGAATGACAGTGACAAGCCAGAGACAACGTTAGATTTATAATAATTAAAATAATAATTATAATAAAGACAAACTAGTAGATAACTATAGCCGATTCTGGGACAATTCATTCCCTTCCCGGAAGTGACTTCCGGTTTCCACTTCCGGTTTCCGGTTTCCGTTTCCGGTTTCCACTTCCGGTTTCCGGTTTCCGCTTCCGGTTTCCACTTCCGGTTTCCGCTTCCGGTTTCCGTTTCCGGCCGGGTGTAGATAAGATAAGGGGTTTCCGTTTCCGGTCGGATGTTGATAAGATTAGATAAGATAAGATAAGATAAGGCGTTTCCGGCTATACAGGATGTAGATAAGGGTTTCCGGTTATACAGGATGTAGATAAGGCAATGGGAATTAACATGGACTTCCGCCGGATGTGTTTTTCGTATGTTGCGCTGATTGTCCACTAGGTGGCGTTGGTGTCACGACACATTTTTGAATTTCGCGCCAGGAGTTGTGGGATTCAACCGTTAGAGGTCGTGTACCACTGGTCGTAGTGTAGAAACCTGCGATGTCACTTTATTAGTTCCTATTTTTCCCACTAGGTGTCAGGGGACTTCTTACAATTCTGATGTATGCAACTTGTGTAACTCCTTTATTAATTAATTAATTTGTTGGTATCTGTGAGAGGAATGTAGGCAACCTACTAATCTTTTTTTAACAATTAATTAATTCCTCGATTTAAACACGGGTCTGTTCGATTGTTAAGCGGACGTGTTACCACTCGGCTATCACGTCGTACTGATAAGAAGACTTTAAATGTTGTATATATGAAAATAAGGAAACATGACGTTCACGAAAGCAGCGAGCGAGCGGTTTGGGTGATAAGGATAAGGAAAGACAATTAATTGATAGGTAATTCCGTGTCTTTCTAATTAAGAAAATATTTAACTGATAAGACTAACTTTGGGTGTGTCAATTTTCTATTTGTCCGCGGCAAATGGAGAGCAGGAAATGGGAAGAGATAATATCGATTTGATTAAAACATTGTGAAATAATTAGTTTCGATACATTTGATTTGAGGGATGTGGTAATTGATGATAATAATGCAGACTTTTGTTTCATTACAATTAATTAACAAATTACTCGAAACGCCCAAGAAAAAATGTTTTTTTGGACTCTCAATGACTGCACCGGATATGATCAACTGATAAGATTTTTTGTATACCATTTCTTTTCGATAATTGACCTTGTGTCTCGATTTACATGTAATCAAATGGGAAAATGTTACAACTCACTGAAAAATTGCAAATTTACATTGATTCTTATGGAAAACATGCACAAATTCGGTGTATCAGACGTACTCATAAATTAATTGGACGCTGATTGGTTTAAATAACGATTAATCTGATTGGTTGATTAGTTTGTAAGATTTATATATTAAGTTGATATACGTTAAGTGTGTATTAAATACGAGTTGTTTGTTAAGTGATGATGATAACCGACCTGCGAAGAAAGGTATTACAAAACAAGAAAGAAAAAATTCAAAAAGTATTAGAACAACACTTATTGGAATTAAATATATTAAAACGTGAACTAAAAGTTAAAAGTGAATATCTAAAATTGTTGGTGAAATTTGAAAAATTGTCAATAAGGTAATATTTATTGTAATTATTAAATTTAAGTGATATTTTAAATAATAATATTTTGTAGAAACTAAGATGGAAATGTGTCGTTTAAATGATAGCTCAGAGGTATATTATTATGCACATCCTGAACATAATTATTACTTGTCAATGGATCAAGCAGTAGAGTTATGGAACGCAGGATTTGATTTGGAGTGGGTAATAATGTACGAGTTCGATTATGAAACGTGGAAACAAGAAACTATTTTGAATGAACAAAAAGTAAAAGAGGCTTTGGAAGAAAAACTTAAATCCGATGAGGAAATAATTGATTTGTGTGATGATGATGATGATAATGACCTCGATAACACATTCGATGTTGATGAAATTTTAAATAAATTTAATGCTGATATAAACAATGAAAGAAGATTTATAAACGAAACCAAATATCCCCTAAACAAGAACGGTCGAGTTTATGTTGCTGTTGGTTTAAGTTCTGCTAGAGGCTTTTTTCCATCCCTGAGAATATCTGGACCCAAAGGCACAAACGTGTCTTTTCTCCATATTGAATGGAATCAAATCGTAAAACACAAATCCAGGATTGATGCTCATTTAACAGTATCACCCAAGAAAAGAAAATCATGTAAAAAAGACGAAGTTAATGATGCAGAAAATAAACCAGTTGTATATGTCTTTGATGGTTGTAACATTTTCTTTGGTTCAAACTTAAAGTCAAAGTGGATTCGCATCGAAAAAGGAAAATCAAAAATCGTTCTAAGTAAAAAGGTGTTTGAAGCTTTGTGCGAATTATTACAAACAATCGAATTTAGAATGCAAAGATTGCAATCATTACACTTTATCAGTTTTTATAATGAATGCTTGTCGGAACTAGTTAGTACAATGAAATGTGTAGACAATAACAGTCCTAATCAAGAAGAACTTAATAATGCTATTGAATATTTAAAAGTTATCTTAAATGCTAAATACGACAAAGGATTGACAGAGAACGCAGAGTGTCTACTGGAAGCAGTGATTTTTAACAAGGATATAATAAAGAGTGCTATATTTGCAACAAAAATATTTGATGTGTAAAGATGAGTAAAAATTCAGCATTACACCGCATTAATGTGGCTAATGCATTTTACGAAGGACAATTAACAAGTGAACATTTAAAATATCTACCAGATTATTATTTAAGAAAAATAGATGGAATAGAGTTGTTAAGACTTTGGCATATGTTGCCTCCATTATTCAAAAACGATAAACACTTTCAAAATAGACTTCCGTGCTTCAAACACTATAATTCAGGAAGAACTCGCATCGATGGACCTCCCTCACCAAAATATAAGTGCCGTGAGTGTATAAATGGTAATTAGTTACATTAAATAAATTATTTCTTAAGTAGACCAGGTGTAGTGCGGTTGTTCCATAATGAATATTGCAAATTATTAATTCTTACCAATATTTTCAACGGGACATTGTTTGTAACAAGACCGAAAAATGTTGAAAAGTGCTACGTTACTCTAGATTTTGACTTCACTTTTAAAGAACCATGGATATTAATGGACAGTAACAACTTTTCAAGACCCTTCACCTGCAGTATACAGCTTGAAAGAAAACCATCTGACTCCGATGTCATCCGCTACAGAGTTAGATACGCCACAAGGTTATCCGAACTAACGGATTTTAACGTTTATACTAACAGTTGGAAAGCAATATTGTATAATGACAATCCTAAAGCAAACGCAAATAATGTTTACGAAATATTAAAAAAAGAAAAAACTAAAAATGTAATATTAACTTGTATTGTTATACCATTTACAATTGGACTTATATTGTATGTAATTTATAAAATGTAAATCAAATTATTATCAAGGAATGTGGTTTGTAAATAAATAGATATAAATAATGCAAAGCGTTTAATGTGTATAACCTTTTTATTCGTTTTCAGGTACAATGTAATACAAAATTATATATAATTTTAAATTACTGACAATAATTTTAAATTACTGACAATAATTTAAAAAGTAAAGCTTTAATTTCAAATAATACATCCTTACGAGGACAATAAATATCAAAGTGTTCAACACTGTTTTTACTTACATTTATAAGTGTATTCAAAAATTCATTAAATGCATAAGTATTAACATCATCAAAAAAATACAAAATTCCGTTAGTATATCTAAATGCACCAGTTATGTTGCCTGGAATGCCAGGAAAATCAGATGAAATTAAGCCAATCTTTCTGACCGTGTATCCACATTCATTTATTTTAAAATATTTATTATCATTACAAAAGACATACGTTTGTCCTCTGTATGTATTTATAACACCTTTAACAATACAATTTCCTATAATTTTAACATCAGAAAAAGTCAGTATATATTTCAAAGATAAATTTTCAGGATTAACAATATACAGGTTTTCACCTAAAAATATCACAATATTACCATCTAGTCTCTGATAAATACTATTAATTTTAGTAAAATTTGTAGGTAGAAATGGTAACCATTCAGTTATCAGTAAAGGTGGGCTAATTTTATCTTCATATAATTTTTTATACCAAACCCACTTTTCATAAAATAAATATAGTGTATCTTCAACAATTAAATAGGTATTTAAATCATGTAGTAAACACAACTTAGGAGCTATTGATGGCTGTTCAGAAGTAGATTTTACAGTTGTTGTACTTGGAGCGATTGATGTCGTTTCGACCGAAGTGGTTTTTATTGTGGTTTTTGTCGGTTTTGTATTAGTTGTATTATTATTTTCTCCATACAAAGAGTGAATAGCAAAGATATCATCTCTCGATAAATCGATCGATGTAAGGTTATTTCTCGGAGAATAATATGCATACATTATAGAATCCTCTTCAAATGAATGATTAATTCCTAAGGAATGTCCTATTTCATGAATAAGCACTAGCAGTAAACTTATTTCAGATGTCGGACAAGTATAATTATAACACCAAGTTTCCCTAGAATCTAAATGTATTTCAACTTGTGTTTTCGATACTGAGGGTAAAAATGCATGTGCTAATATTAATCCTTTTCCATCTAGTGGAAATGGACATTCTTCTTTATTATTACATTGATAAAACTTGTGTTGCTCGTGTTGATATGTAATTATAATATTAGGATTTCTTCTAGATCTTTTAAACATTAAATTTGAATGTTTAGACCATATTTCAAATGCTTTATTGGTCAATTCAATCTCTTCTTTTGATGCTCTTGGAAAATTCCATGTGATGTTTCTAAAATTCCATTTTTGCCAAAATTTTCCAAGTTTAAAGTTCACCATATCTTTAAAGCCACACCTTGATCGTTTCATTAAATTAATGGTGTCATTATTTAGTTCGCCATCCACTGGTAAATTGTAATTTTCTTGAAATGTTTCAATTGCATTGGTTAATAATTCATCGTCTTCGTCTTGTAAAAAATAATTGGTTTCATTTATATATCCAAACTGATTCATATATTTTACTACATCGCTAATGCTATATTGAAATCCCGATGACAGAAAAGATGTAATGATGAGGGATAGGATACAAAACAATTTATTAACCATCTTGTTAGGTACAAAGCTAATGACACACTAAATTATTCTGTACAATAAATATATATTTATTAGATCAAAAGAATGTTACAAAACATTTGATTTGTCCAATCAACTTTTGTGCGATTTGTCTAATCCAAGCCAATTCACGTACACTTTGTTCCCTTTTCGTCTTAATACCTTTTCCACTAAATAGACATCAGAATGCTTAACTTTTTGAAGTTCTTCAGCATAAAATGCTCGAAACGGTTATAATATATATATATATTATATATTCTCTTGTTTCTTGGCCTTGATCTTGTTCCTAAAGCAAATTTCGTTTTGCGTATGTCGAGATAAATTACCCTTTCTTTTAAATGTCTTCCAACAGTTGTTACACAAAAGAGTCATAATTTGCGGATATGTAAGTAGGTCTTTACGGCGCGGTTTAAGAGAGAATGAGAGACGTTGCTTTAGCATATGTATATAATCGATAATAGCTGTTCGTCACATAAGTTCGATTAGCTATTAATGAATTATGTTCTGTTGGCGTAATTCAGCCTCGATAATCTCAATTTCTAACATTGTAGTTACAGATCTAGGTGTGCGATGTAAAATCCATAAACGTTCAATGACATCATTTAAGTCTGTATACGAAATAGAGTGCTGATTATTGATTGACATATACTTGTAACTTGATGAACTCTTGATGTTCTCTTCATCGCCGGTAAGATAGCTCATGTTTTCTTGTTCACTCTCGAAATCGTTCGTATATGATTGAGATGGTTTTTGTGATAAAAACTCTTTTTCATTACTTATCTCGTCCAACTTTTCCTGAATCTTTTTTAATTCAACTCTTATAGATTTTGTACGATTTTCCACTTCTTTATTTATTATCTCCTTAATGTTTTGATTACTGCTAACATTATCCTCTTTATCTGAATCTAAATCACTCAGCGTTTGCCTATTCTCTCCAAGAGTTAAGGTTTTCGACCTAATTACGTCTCTTAGCTCGTTTATTGGTATTTCTTTATAATTGGTGCTGGAATAATTCTTTACCGCTTTATGTTCATATTCCATTTCATCTTTCATCTCTTGGCATTTATCTCTACTTATATTAGCATCCATACAATTAGAGATGCTTAGCTCTGGCAATTTCTTTGACAATTCATGGTGTTGTACAGATTCGTGTCGACTAAGATTGTCACGTCTGTTAAACTTTTTATCACAAAATCGACAACTGTATTTATTTTCATTATGCAACTTCTTATGCCTAAACAAGCCTGACAAATATCCATAAGAAATACCACATTCTTCACATGCATACATACTAGTGGTTAATACGATACTAATAAACTCATAGCGTTAACCCTTATATACCCTCCTATTACCCTCTCGTCTTGAAAAGTTGTTACTGTCCATTAATATCCATGGTTCTTTAAAAGTGAAGTCAAAATCTAGAGCAACGTAGCACTTTTCAACATTTTTCGGTCTTGTTACAAACAATGTCCCGTTGAAAATATTGGTAAGAATTAATAATTTGCAATATTCATTATGGAACAACCGCACTACACCTGGTCTACTTAAGAAATAATTTATTTAATGTAACTAATTACCATTTATACACTCACGGCACTTATATTTTGGTGAGGGAGGTCCATCGATGCGAGTTCTTCCTGTATTATAGTGTTTGAAGCACGGAAGTCTATTTTGAAAGTGTTTATCGTTTTTGAATAATGGAGGCAACATATGCCAAAGTCTTAACAACTCTATTCCATCTATTTTTCTTAAATAATAATCTGGTAGATATTTTAAATGTTCACTTGTTAATTGTCCTTCGTAAAATGCATTAGCCACATTAATGCGGTGTAATGCTGAATTTTTACTCATCTTTACACATCAAATATTTTTGTTGCAAATATAGCACTCTTTATTATATCCTTGTTAAAAATCACTGCTTCCAGTAGACACTCTGCGTTCTCTGTCAATCCTTTGTCGTATTTAGCATTTAAGATAACTTTTAAATATTCAATAGCATTATTAAGTTCTTCTTGATTAGGACTGTTATTGTCTACACATTTCATTGTACTAACTAGTTCCGACAAGCATTCATTATAAAAACTGATAAAGTGTAATGATTGCAATCTTTGCATTCTAAATTCGATTGTTTGTAATAATTCGCACAAAGCTTCAAACACCTTTTTACTTAGAACGATTTTTGATTTTCCTTTTTCGATGCGAATCCACTTTGACTTTAAGTTTGAACCAAAGAAAATGTTACAACCATCAAAGACATATACAACTGGTTTATTTTCTGCATCATTAACTTCGTCTTTTTTACATGATTTTCTTTTCTTGGGTGATACTGTTAAATGAGCATCAATCCTGGATTTGTGTTTTACGATTTGATTCCATTCAATATGGAGAAAAGACACGTTTGTGCCTTTGGGTCCAGATATTCTCAGGGATGGAAAAAAGCCTCTAGCAGAACTTAAACCAACAGCAACATAAACTCGACCGTTCTTGTTTAGGGGATATTTGGTTTCGTTTATAAATCTTCTTTCATTGTTTATATCAGCATTAAATTTATTTAAAATTTCATCAACATCGAATGTGTTATCGAGGTCATTATCATCATCATCATCACACAAATCAATTATTTCCTCATCGGATTTAAGTTTTTCTTCCAAAGCCTCTTTTACTTTTTGTTCATTCAAAATAGTTTCTTGTTTCCACGTTTCATAATCGAACTCGTACATTATTACCCACTCCAAATCAAATCCTGCGTTCCATAACTCTACTGCTTGATCCATTGACAAGTAATAATTATGTTCAGGATGTGCATAATAATATACCTCTGAGCTATCATTTAAACGACACATTTCCATCTTAGTTTCTACAAAATATTATTATTTAAAATATCACTTAAATTTAATAATTACAATAAATATTACCTTATTGACAATTTTTCAAATTTCACCAACAATTTTAGATATTCACTTTTAACTTTTAGTTCACGTTTTAATATATTTAATTCCAATAAGTGTTGTTCTAATACTTTTTGAATTTTTTCTTTCTTGTTTTGTAATACCTTTCTTCGCAGGTCGGTTATCATCATCACTTAACAAACAACTCGTATTTAATACACACTTAACGTATATCAACTTAATATATAAATCTTACAAACTAATCAACCAATCAGATTAATCGTTATTTAAACCAATCAGCGTCCAATTAATTTATGAGTACGTCTGATACACCGAATTTGTGCATGTTTTCCATAAGAATCAATGTAAATTTGCAATTTTTCAGTGAGTTGTAACATTTTCCCATTTGATTACATGTAAATCGAGACACAAGGTCAATTATCGAAAAGAAATGGTATACAAAAAATCTTATCAGTTGATCATATCCGGTGCAGTCATTGAGAGTCCAAAAAAACATTTTTTCTTGGGCGTTTCGAGTAATTTGTTAATTAATTGTAATGAAACAAAAGTCTGCATTATTATCATCAATTACCACATCCCTCAAATCAAATGTATCGAAACTAATTATTTCACAATGTTTTAATCAAATCGATATTATCTCTTCCCATTTCCTGCTCTCCATTTGCCGCGGACAAATAGAAAATTGACACACCCAAAGTTAGTCTTATCAGTTAAATATTTTCTTAATTAGAAAGACACGGAATTACCTATCAATTAATTGTCTTTCCTTATCCTTATCACCCAAACCGCTCGCTCGCTGCTTTCGTGAACGTCATGTTTCCTTATTTTCATATATACAACATTTAAAGTCTTCTTATCAGTACGACGTGATAGCCGAGTGGTAACACGTCCGCTTAACAATCGAACAGACCCGTGTTTAAATCGAGGAATTAATTAATTGTTAAAAAAAGATTAGTAGGTTGCCTACATTCCTCTCACAGATACCAACAAATTAATTAATTAATAAAGGAGTTACACAAGTTGCATACATCAGAATTGTAAGAAGTCCCCTGACACCTAGTGGGAAAAATAGGAACTAATAAAGTGACATCGCAGGTTTCTACACTACGACCAGTGGTACACGACCTCTAACGGTTGAATCCCACAACTCCTGGCGCGAAATTCAAAAATGTGTCGTGACACCAACGCCACCTAGTGGACAATCAGCGCAACATACGAAAAACACATCCGGCGGAAGTCCATGTTAATTCCCATTGCCTTATCTACATCCTGTATAACCGGAAACCCTTATCTACATCCTGTATAACAGGAAACCCTTATCTACATCCTGTATAACAGGAAACCCTTATCTACATCCTGTATAACCGGAAACCCTTATCTACATCCTGTATAACAGGAAACCCTTATCTACATCCTGTATAACCGGAAACCCTTATCTACATCAGGTATAGCCGGAAACGCCTTATCTTATCTTATCTAATCTTATCAACATCCGACCGGAAACGGAAACCCCTTATCTTATCTACACCCGGCCGGAAACGGAAACCGGAAGCGGAAACCGGAAGCGGAAACCGGAAGCGGAAACCGGACGTGGAAACCGGAAACGGAAACCGGAAACCGGAAGCGGAAACCGGAAACCGGAAGTGGAAACCGGAAACGGAAACCGGAAGTGGAAACCGGAAGTCACTTCCGGGAAGGGAATGAATTGTCCCAGAATCGGCTATAGTTATCTACTCAAGCTAATATACACTCGACCGCAAAAAAAACGCGCCACTTGAAAATTCACGTTTTTTCGTGATAAAGTTTTCTCTTTAAGGACACATAAGTGGATATAACGAAATTTAAGCATTTTTGCATTTAAAAGTCCTACCAACAAAAAAATGTTCAGAATGTTAAAAATGATAAAAGTTGAGAAGTTATACTGTGCCCAAAAAAATCGTAGCTTTACTTCAAAAAAAGCGCAACAAAATTCCATCATTTTCCTTTGAAATAAGCGAAAAATCATGTCGATCCAATGATTTGGCTTGAAGTTATGGCAGTTTTTTTTAAAAAGTGTATTTTGGGGCATAACTTTGGCGGACAGGCATAACTCTGCTCGCAAACCTGTGACATTATGCGATTTAAAAAGCTTGAAGTTTTCTCTTTGAGGCATGTTAGTCAGATCTTTAAACATGCACATTTTACCCCCCTTCACCCACTAAAGGCGATGAAACGTTTTTCACTTTAAAACTTTTGACTTTGTTAACTTGTACAATGCGCAAACAAAATTGTGGCTTCAAGCAAGGGACATCCAGAATAAATTCAGTCCTTCTTCTTTAATATGCGCAAAAATTCAGATCGAGAAATTATTTTGGAGTAAATTTATGACAATTTGAAAAAAATTGATTTTTTCCCCAAACTCAATGAGCAGAAGTTAATTTTGGCCTGAAATAAGGCAAAAGCCTTACATAAACTTGCAATTCACCTCTACTAAAAAAACCTACTGCCAAAAAAATGTTTTGTCTGGGTGACAATTTTTTGCATTTTCATTGCAAAGTGAAATTTGACGCTAAGTTATGCAGTTATGCAATGAAAATGCAAAAAATTGTCACCCAACCAAAACATTTATTTGGCAGTAGGTTTTTTCGGTAGAGGTGAAATGCAAGTTTATGTAAGGCTTTTGCCTTATTTCAGGCCAAAATTAACTTTTGCTCATTGAGTTTGGGGAAAAAATCAAATTTTCTCAAATTGTCATAAATTTACTCCAAATCAATTTATCGATCTGAATTTTTGCGCATATTAAAGGAGAAGGACTAAATTTGTTCTGGATGTCCCTTGCTCAAAGGCACAATTTTTTTGGCGCATTATACAAGTTAACAAAGTTAAAAGTTTTAAAGTGAAAAACGTTTCATCGCCTCAAGGGGTAGAAGGGGGTAAAATGTGCATGTTTGAAGATCTGACTAACATGCCCTTAAAAAGAAAACTTTAATCTTTTTAAATCGCATAATGTCACAGGTTTGCGAGCAGAGTTATGCCTGTCCGCCAAAGTTATGCCCCAAAATACACTTTTTAAAAAAACTGCTATAACTTCGAGCCAAATCATTGGATCGACATGATTTTTCGCTTATTTTAAAGGAAAATGATGGAATTCTGATGCGCTCTTTTTGAAGTGGAGCTACGATTTTTTTTGGGCACAGTATAACTTCTCAACTTTTATCATTTCTAACATTCTGAACATTTTTTTGTTGGTAGGACTTTTAAATGCAGAAGTGCTTAAATTTCGTTATATCCACTTATGTGTCCTTAAAGAGAAAACTTTAGCGTTCCAAAAACTCAAAAATTCATCAAATTTCATCCACATCGACCGAAGTTATGGCTGTTTGAATATTCACGAAAAAACGTGAAATTTCAAGTGGCGGGTTTTTTTTGCGGTCGAGTGTAGAATTAATTTTAATTTTTGTATACAAATTGGTATCTGTTTTATTTATAATTAATATGAATGTTCTATAAATAAACATGTTATATACCGGGTGTTGACTTGGCGGACGCAACATAGGAAATCCCATGTAAATTTTGAAATGTTCAAATTTTGGTTCCCCTATTTATTTTAGAAACAAAATGTATTTACCTTTTTTGTAGAAGGAAAAATTCTGAATTCATTCGCGTTAACGTTTATCACTTTACATTTTTCTAAGTTAAAATAATTAAGAAAATGTAATGTGATTTTATAAAAATAATGATATGCCATGAAATTGAAACAACAATTGCGGATGTCAAAATGGCAAAAGATATCGCAGTTATTTGATTAAAGTAAATGTTTTCGAAATGATTAACACTATACAAGAAAAGATCCTCCTAATAAAGTGGTATTATGCAGACCACAGTTATCACGATGCTTGCGTTATGTTTTTTGTCGTTAATTAAGTAACAGCAATATCTTGTGCTATTTTGACATCCGCAATTGTTGTATCAATTCCATGGTATGCCATTATTTCTATAAAATCACATTACTTTTTCTTAATTATTTTAGCTGTAAATTTTCTGACATTCGTTGATTTTTAAAAGAGTTCAATTTGAAGCTTTTAACGAGTGTTTTCCACTCCCAGACTAAGCATGAAGTAAAATTTCGAGTTTAGAAAAGCCCCGTAAAAATTTGTCGAGGGTCCCGAGACAAATTTTCTGGGCTTTTCTAAACTCGAAATTTTATTTTATTTTAGTTCATACGCCACGCGTATAAAACAGATTTTAAGTGAAGTTCGAATATACATAAATTTGACAATATTATAGTGTTTTATACGCGTGGCGCATAAAGTAAAATTTCGAGTTTAGAAAAGCCCAGACAAATTTTCACGGGGCTTTTCTAAACTCGAAATTTTACTTCATGCTTAGTCTGGGAGTGGAAAACACTTGTTTAAAGCTTCAAATTGAATTAAAATAAAAACAGGGAATATCCGCAATCGTATCAATTCCGTGGTATATCATTAATTTTATAAAATCACATTACTTTTTCTTAATTATTTTAACTTAGAGAAACATAAAGTGTTAAGTGTGAACATTCATAAATTTAGAATTTTTCCCTCTACAAAAAAGTAAAATACATTTTGTCTCTAAAATAAATAGGGAAGCTAATATTTAAACACTTTAAAATTAACATGCGAATTCCTATGTTGCGTCCGCCAAGTCAACACCCGGTATATGTATATTTTTTTCGGTGCATCATGGCTTACGAAACAATAATCGTGATCATTCAGAGAAATTTATCAAAACTTGGGTTGAAAATTTTAAAGGAACGGGCACTACAAGGCCAAGAAGAGGAAGAATATATGTATCACAAATCTGAAGAAGAATTTTAATTTCAATTTAAACGAGTTAAAACAAAAAATCGCCCGAGAAATTCGGGCCATAACACCGCTGTAAACGACGGGTCTGTCAACTTGGCCCCACCCCAACTCAAAATTTTCAAATAAAAAATATTGCGCCCGAAAGGTCTTAACTTGCGCTCACTTGCGCCCAAATATTAAAACTTGCGCTGTTAAGGGTAGAAAGTTATAGCGATTTGAAAATAGGGGGGGCTAAGTTTACGCCAGCCCCCCCCCATCTCGGAATTTTTAACTTTTTCTTTCATAAATACATTCTATGGAACTTGCGCTGTCGATACCACCTAATTTTACAAGTTGCGCTGCACAAATACACCCCCTATAAACGAAATAAAGGAGGGTGCCAGCCCCCCCCCCCCCCCACTTAACATTTTTTAAGTTTTATTGCATTGTACACAAAGCTTAGAAGTCGCGCTCACTTGCGCAATCGAAATTTCTTCAATATCAGTTCTCATGAAAAAGTTATGGCATAGTTTATATATACTCGAATCCAGTGCGCGTATTCCCACGATCTCCATGCAACTACAGAAGAGTAATACAATAAACATACTTAACTCACAACCACTGTCCTTCTTCGTCGAAAAGCATACATTATGCAACCAAAACAGTAATTTTCTATAATATTTGCATATTTATTCCAGTGCCGTATCATGGTGGAAATATATATTTTTATTATTACTTAAATAATTTTATTTCCAAAACAAATAACAATAATTCGATTCAATTAATAAATATAACTTTAACAATGTATTTAAAATGCATTTCTGCTGATTAGAAAAGTTGCGCTGTTTTCGTTAGCGTTACAAATAATTTATTATTTAATTTAATTAAATATTTTCAAAACCAAAGATGAAAATTTAAAATTTTTAAGTGATTTTACTTAAACAATGCATAAGAAATGCATCTATGCCAATGGGAAAAGTTGCGCTGTTTTCCCAGTGGCGTTACAATTAATTTATTATTATTTAATTAAATTAAATATTTTTCAAACCAAACGGAAAATTTTGAATTTTCTAAGTGATATTACTTTAACAATGCATAGGAAATGCATTTATGCTAATGAGAAAAGTTGCGCTGTTTTCCCAGTGGCGTCACAATTAATTTATTATTATTGAATTAAATTAAATATTTTTAAAACCAAACGGGAAACTTCGAATTTTCTAAGTGATATTACTTTAACAATAAATAGAAAATGCATTTATGCTAATGAGAAAAGTTGCGCTGTTTTCCCAGTGGCGTCACAATTAATTTATTATTATTGAATTAACATAATTTAAGCACGGAATTTAAACAAAATTGCAGTTTGTGTAATAATAAATTATTATTTGAAACACAGTTAAACAATTTCATATTCATAGAACCCGCTAACACGGACAGTAAAACATTGAACTTAGTAACTAATTTAGAAAATATTCCGTTTAAACTAAATGTACAGAACAAACTGTTTATTTTACGTGGTGTTGTGGGTTTTATACCGGGTCATTTTATAGCATTTTGCAGAAGACATAATGGCTTATGGGAGGAATACAATGACTTGCTTCCAAGCAAAAATCATTGTTCAAGATCAAAAGAAGTAGAGGTTAATTTGTTGCTATATACAATGTAGGGTGACCGACGGGAACCATCTGTTTTTGGGAATGATCACTGACGCCACTGGGAAAACAGCGCAACTTGTCTCATTAGCATAAATGCATTTCCTAGGCATTGTTAAAGTAATATCACTTAGAAAATTCAAAATTTTCCCATAAAGATAATTTATCATAAAGATAAATTGAGTTTGTCAATAGGTTGCAGAATATTTATAAAATATAAAAACGAATTAAAATTAATATCGACTTTCTGCAAAAAGTTTGTCTCCAAATATTCATTGAAACAACTACTTCTCGAGCTAATACCCCGACAGATATTGAATTATACAATGAATATTTGCGTTACACGACAGCACTGCTGTTCTATGCATAATTTATATGCAAAATGCAACATCAGGTCAAACTATTCTCTAACCAAACTAAATGAAACAAAAGGAAATTGAAATAAATTGAAAAAAAAAAAAAAAAAAAAAAAAAAAAAAATTGAAAAGAAAAAAGAAATTGAAAACATTTTAGGGAATGAATTTTAATTGTCTTAAGCCATCTACAGACGCGTTTCGAGATTTATCCCTCATCAGTATAGCTTTGCTTTAGACTTTCAATACAAAAATATTAAAATAAAATAAACAGGAAACTTACAGGAATGTCGAAGTGTGTCGTCGAAACAGGTACACAAAACTGGGGCGAGTGAAAATGAAGGAATGTTATTTATAGGTAAAGGATTAAGTCATTAGTAGGTGCAAACAATTTGATACCTGAGAGAGAGTGACATACCGCCTTTAACGGTACAGTTTCACATAAAGATAATTTATCATAAAGATAAATTGAGTTTGTCAATAGGTTGCAGAATATTTATAAAATATAAAAACGAATTAAAATTAATATCGACTTTCTGCAAAAAGTTTGTCTCCAAATATTCATTGAAACAACTACTTCTCGAGCTAATACCCCGACAGATATTGAATTATACAATGAATATTTGCGTTACACGACAGCACTGCTGTTCTATGCATAATTTATATGCAAAATGCAACATCAGGTCAAACTATTCTCTAACCAAACTAAATGAAACAAAAGGAAATTGAAATAAATTGAAAAAAAAAATTGAAGAGAAAAAAAGAAATTGAAAACATTTTACGGAATGAATTTTAATTGTCTTAAGCCATCTACAGACGCGTTTCGAGATTTATCCCTCATCAGTATAGCTTTGCTTTAGACTTTCAATACAAAAATATTAAAATAAAATAAACAGGAAACTTACAGGAATGTCGAAGTGTGTCGTCGAAACATCTCGAAACGCGTCTGTAGATGGCTTAAGACAATTAAAATTCATTCCCTAAAATGTTTTCAATTTCTTTTTTTCTTTTCAATTTTTTTTTTCAATTTATTTCAATTTCCTTTTGTTTCATTTAGTTTGGTTAGAGAATAGTTTGACCTGATGTTGCATTTTGCATATAAATTATGCATAGAACAGCAGTGCTGTCGTGTAACGCAAATATTCATTGTATAATTCAATATCTGTCGGGGTATTAGCTCGAGAAGTAGTTGTTTCAATGAATATTTGGAGACAAACTTTTTGCAGAAAGTCGATATTAATTTTAATTCGTTTTTATATTTTATTTTCAAAATTTTCCGTTTGGTTTGAAAAATATTTAATTTGATTAAATAATAATAAATTAATTGTGACGCCACTGGGAAAACAGCGCAACTTTTCTCATTGGCATAGATACATTTCTTATGCATTGTTTAAGTAAAATCACTTAAAAAAATTAAATTTTCACGTTTGGTTTTGAAAATATTTAATTAAATTAAATAATAAATTATTTGTAACGCTACTGGGAAAGCAGCGCAACTTTTCTAATCAGCAGAAATGCATTTTAAATACATTGTTAAAGTTATATTTATTAATTGAATCGAATTATTATTATTTGTTTTGGAAATGAAATAATTTAAGTAATAATAAAAATATATATTTCCACCATGATACGGCACTGGAATAAATATGCAAATATTATAGAAAATTACTGTTTTGGTTGTATAATGTATGCTTTTCGACGAAGAAGGACAGTGGTTGTGAGTTAAGTATGTTTATTGTATTACTCTTCTGTAGTTGCATGGAGATTGTGGGAATACGCGCACTGGATTCGAGTATATATAAAATATGCCATAACTTTTTCATGAGAACTGATATTGAAGAAATTTCGATGGCGCAAGTGAGCGCAACTTCTAAGCTTTGTGTACAATGCAATAAAACTTAAAAAATGTAAAGTGGGGGGGCTGGCACCCTCCTTTATTTCGTTTATAGGGGGTGTATTTTTGCAGCGCAACTTGTAAAATTAGGTGGTATCGACAGCGCAAGTTCCATAGAATATATTTATGAAAGAAAAAGTTAAAAATTCTGAGATGGGGGGGCTGGCGTAAACTTAGCCCCCCTATTTTCAAATCGCTATAACTTTCTACCCTTAACAGCGCAAGTTTTAATATTTGGGCGCAAGTGAGCGCAAGTTAAGACCTTTCGGGCGCAATATTTTTTATTTGAAAATTTTGAGTTGGGGAGGGGGCCAAGTTGACAGACCCGTAAACGATGCCATTTGAATAATGTCGTGTTTCACAAATAATTTTCAAAAGAATAAATGTTGATTTAAAATTCCCCTGAATAAAAAATGTTTAGGAATAACAAAGTTATTTCACTTAAAAATCGTAAATTTGCCCAGGACGCCCTGTACCTTGCTTAAAGTTGTAGTTATGAGTTATTACAGTAATTCCCGGTTTACATTATTCCAGTCCAGTATTCGTGTTATTCTGAAATGTTCAACGCAGTTCTATAACCTTTATCAAAGGTAGAACTAACAACAATTTAAATTGTGTAATATTCTACATATTCTTTTTGTTTTGTTATGACTGATGTAGTGTCATGTTATTAAGAGAAAACTGGTATAGAATTCGTGACACAAACGATGTATTTTATTTTATTCAAAGTGAATTTAAATTCGATATTTTTAAAGGAGTAACTATTTCTAATAACCCAATAAAGAAAAGCGAAATAAGTTATCTAAAATTAAATATGTGAGACTTCTGATTCGAGATTAGGGTGGAGTTCTAACATTTTAATTCAAAATGTTCCATTTTATAAAAAAAGTATAAAAAACGTTTATTGGCCCTTAACAAAAATGTTTGAAACAAATATTATATTTCAAAACTCTTACAAACACGATTCTACATAATTTTTTTATACAATCATTAGAAAGTGATCAACATATTGTAGTACTAGAGCAATTTAAAAAAATTGCCACATAAAGTATTTGAAAATTGAAAATAAAGTATGTTAATTTTCCTTTTTTTTAAGAATGTAGTAAAGTATTTAATGAGTTTATAAAAATGTTTTGAATACAAATCAAAAGAAACTGCTAAATAAGATTTTGATTGGTCGTCTAACGAGAGATTCCACTCCCAGGTTAGGCATAAAGTAAAATTTTGAGTTTAGAAAAAAGTAAAATTTGGATATGTCGGGGAGCGAGCGAAGTGAGTCGCGCCGGCAAATCCATATTTTCAGGCTTTTCTAAACTTCATTTGAAATCAGTGTTTTATACGCGTGGCGTATAAAGTAACATTTCCTTTATACGCCACGCGTATAAAACACTGATTTCAAATGAAGTTCAAAAAAATACTTCATCTATAACAATAATACATTACAAAATAACATAAAGATTTATTTTGTTTATGGTTTTTTGTGGTTCAAATTTGCAAAGTTAACTAAAACTGACAAAAGTATTCAACATTGAAGAACATTGATTCATCAATTTGTATGTACAAATGAGTCTAAGAATTCCAATTTTGACAAACGTAATTTCCACAATATTTGATTTTGATTCTTTATTATTTTCATCGATACGATATTTTATGTAGAAGCAATTACGGTTTCTTAAGTTTTAAACTGATGTTGGCATAATTGTTGTCTCGTGTCTCACCCTGCTCAAAATCCCAGCATTCTATTGATGTTGAGTTACATTTTGTATTCTAATGAAAACAGTCAATATTTAAATAACAATATGTATTTTATAAATATATACAAATTGGACATAAAATTATGCAACGGACCGACAGAAAATGTCCTGCGGACTAGCACGGGTCCGCAGATCACACTTTGGGAAGCGCTGGTTTAAAGGACTTAAGATCAATATTTACAACTACTGCACGTGATGTCGTTTATTGATATATGATTGTATTGTAGAAGTATATTTATAGTAGAAGTATATTTATATTCATAAAAGATCTGACAATACAAGATTGTTATAACATTTATTTATTTAATGTGACTATACCGGGAGATCAAACTCAAGTGTCCGGGCTTGGCAACAACAAAATCCCTACATTAGTACATTTTTATGTTTGGAAGTTTAAAAACATAGAATATGTCATAGTTCTGTGTCAAATAGAGTAGCCCAGGGGTGTCGGACTGCTGCGTTTCGCTCACTAGTTCTCTCTCCAGTATAATATAATAATAATAATAATAATAATGGACGATATAAAGTTATACGCCAAATCAAAAGCTGAGCTGGCACGTCTCCTTCACCTAACAGAAAACTTCAGTAAATCAATAGCCATGGAGTTCGGCATCGACAAATGCAAGATTATACACCTCCAAAAAGGACTACTAAGAGAAGAGGACGGCCATCTAATGAACAACCATCAAATAATTGAACAACTGAAGCACGGAGATTCATACAAATATCTTGGATTCAGTCAGCTAAGAGGCATAAACCAAACTGAAATCAAAAAGAAAATACAAAGTGCGTTCCACAAAAGATTGGAACTAGTACTAAAAACCTATTTACACGGGTGCGCCAAAATCCAAGCTATTAATGAGTATGCAATCCCTCTGTTGACCTACTCCTTTGGCATAATACACTGGACGAAAACAGATCTTGAAAGTATGTCCCGAGATATAAGAACAACGCTGACAAAATATAGAATGCACCACCCAAAAGCCGCTATCGAGCGGATAATACTACCACCAAGTGAGGGAGGCATGGGAATAATAGACATAAACAGACTATGTATGTCACAGATAATAAACTTAAGGGAATATTTCAATAAAAAGAGACAACAAACAAAGATGTTCAAAACATTATGCAAATATGATGACAACATAACACCATTAAACCTGAGCGATCTGCAGCATGACGATACCAACGACCCTATTGATGACCCAAATATGGAAGCAGAAATGATAACTTGGAAGCAGACACAGCTTCACGGAACACACCCAAACTATCTAAATGAAGATCACATCGACAGAGAAGCATCAAACATCTGGCTGAAGAAAGGATGCCTATTTGGGGAGACAAAAGGCTTTATGATGGCAATACAAGACCGTGTCATAGCAACAAGAAACTATCGAAAATATATCCTCAAAGAAAATATTAGCGATAAGTGCAGAAGATGCAACGTACGCGCAGAAACAATCGACCACATCATAAACGGGTGCACAACACTCGCACACATGGATTATACCAAACGACACAATAACGTTGCCAAAATAATCCATCAAGAACTGGCAAAATTATTAGATCTTCTAACGACCTCAGAAGCATATTATAAATACGAACCTCAAGCCGTATTAGAAAACGACCGATTTAAAATGTACTGGGACCGGGAAATCAGAACAGACATTAAAATAAAAGCCAACCGACCTGATCTTCTAGTTTATGATAAACTATCCAAAACAGTCGAAATAATCGACATTGTTGTTCCGCTCAACAAGAACATACAAACAACACAGGCCATAAAAATAAATAAATACACGGAACTAGCATATGAGGTCAAACAAATGTGGAAGCTCAAAAATGTAACCACTAGACCTCTAGTAGTATCAGCCACGGGAATTGTCCCAAAGTCACTAATAACACAATTGGATATACTGAAAATTAAAAACTTGATACCGAAAATCCAAAAATCAGTCATACTCGATACGTGTCACATCGTTAGAAGGTTCCTTAACATTGACTAATGCACAGAAGAACTTGACGCTGAAGTCCGTTCAATGTGCAAATCGAACATCTATATTTGTAGAAAAAAATACCACTTCCTAGAGTACAGCAGCTCAACTATGGAGTAAGAAGAACCCAGTCTCCACAGAGCCTTCCCCGCCCATGACCCCGCGAGGGGAAGGTGATTTTTTCCCAGCACCAGTGCTGAGGAAGTGTGCCGAAATTCAATAATAATAATAATAATAATAATAAATCATTTAGTATACCGGGTGTTGACTTGGCGGACGCAACATAGGAAATCCCATGTAAATTTTGAAATGTTCAAATTTTGGCTCCTCTATTTATTTTAGAAACAAAATGTATTTACCCTTTTTGTAGAGGGAAAAATACTGAATTTATTCGAGTTAACGTTTATCACTTTACGTTTCTCTAAGTTAAAATAATTAGGAAAAAATAATGTGATTTTATAAAAATAATGACATGCCATAGAATTGAAACAACTGCGGATGTCAAATGGCAAAAGATATCGTAGTCACTTGATTAAAGTAAATGTTTTTGAAATGATTTACACTTTACAAGAAAAATTTCATTATTTTTATAAAATAACATTACTTTTTCTTAATTATTTTAGCTGTACATTTTCTGACATTCGTTGATTTTTAAAAGAGTATATGCGCCACGCGTATATAACACACATTTTAAGTGAAGTTTGAATATACATAAATTTGACAATACTATAATGTTTTATACGCGTGGCGCATGAAGTAAAATTTCGAGTTTATAAAAGCCCCCTTGAAAATTTGTAGAATTTCGAGTTTAGAAAAGCCCCCTTGAAATTTTGTCGAGGGTCGCGCAGCGACCTGAGACAAATTTTCTGGGCTTTTCTAAACTCGAAATTTTACTTCATGCGCCACGCGTATAAATCACTATAATATTGTCAAATTTATATATATTCGAACTTCACTTAAAATCTGTGTTATATAAGCGTGGCGCATAAAGTAAAATTTCGAGTTTAGAAAAGCCCAGAAAAATTTTCTCGGGTCGCTTCGCGACCCTCGACAAATTGTCCCGAGGCTTTTCTAAATTCGAAATTTCATTTCATGCTTAGTCTGGGAGTGGAAGACAATCGTTTAGAGCTTCAAACTGAACTCTTTTAAAAATCAACGAATGTTAGAATATTAACAGCTAAAATAATTAAGAAGAAGTATTGTGATTTTATAAAAATAAATTATATACCATGGCATTGATACAATTGCGGATATCTAAATTAAATTTCAAAAAAAAACAGGGAATATCAATTCCATGGTATGTCATTATTTTTATAAAATCACATTACTTTTTCTTAATTATATTAGCTGTTAATTTTCTGACATATGTTGATTTTTAAAAGAGTTAAATTTAAAGCTTTAAACGAGTGTTTTCCACTCCCAGAAATTTTACTTCATGCGCCACGCGTATAAAACACAGATTTTAAGTGAAGTTTGAATATACATAAATTTGACAATGCTATAGTGTTTTATACGCGTGGCGCATGAAGTAAAATTTCGAGTTTAGAAAAGCCCAGAAAATTTGTCTCGGGTCGCTGCGCGACCCTCGACAAATTTTCACAGGGCTTTTCTAAACTCGAAATTTTACTTCATGCTTAGTCTGGGAGTGGAAAGCACTTGTTTGAAGCTTTAAATTTAACTTTAAAAAAAACAGGGAATATCCGCAATTGTTGTATCAATGCTATGGTATGTCAGTATTTTTATAAAATCACATTACTTTTTATTAATTATTTTATCTGTAACTTTTCTGACATACGTTGATTTTTAAAAAGTTCAATTTTAAGCTTTAAACGAGTGTTTTCCACTCCCAGACTAAGCATGAAGTAAAATTTCGAGTTTAGAAAAGCCCTGTGAAAATTTGTCGAGGGTCGCGAAGCGACCCGAGACAAATTTTTCTGGGCTTTTCTAAACTCGAAATTTTACTTCATGCGCCACGCGTATAAAATACAGATTTTAATTGAGGTTCGAATATACATAAATTTGACAATATTAAAGTGTTTTACACGCGTGGCGCATGAAGTAAAATTTTGAGTTTAAAAAAGCCCAGAAAATTTGTCTCGGGTCGTCGCGCGACCCTCGAGAAATCTTCACGGGGCTTTTCAAAACTCGAAATTTTACTTCATACTTATTCTGGGAGTGGAAAACACTTGTTTAAAGCTTTAAATTGAACTTAAAAAAAAAACAGGAAATATCCGCAATTGTTGTATCAATTCCATGGTACGTCATTATTTTAATAAAATCACATTGCTTTTTATTAATTATTTCAACTTAGAGAAACGTAAAATGTTAAGTGCGAACATTAATAAATTTAGAATTTTTCCCTCTACAAAAAAGTGTTATACATTTTGTCTCTTAAATAAGGAAGCCAATATTTGAACACTTTAAAATGTAGATGGGAATTCCTATGTTGCGTCCGCCAAGTCAACACCCGGTGTATACCCATATTAAAAACGCACTGAAACCACTGAAATATAGTAATACTGGAACGCGCACTGCCTATGATCGCTGGGTTAAGAAAGCGAGCCGAGAGAGACAGCGACCAAAGGGTCTTGTGTCATTGTCTCACGTTCCTCGCGCATGCGCATTAGAACTAAAGTCAGGCGGCGTACATCACGGCACAAAAGTACGACGGAGACACAAGACCCGTTACTCGCTATCTCTGTCGGCTCGCGCTGGCGTCGCCAGAGCGCGTTCCAGTATTACTATATTTCAGTGACTGAAACGTTCGTGTGTATTATGCTTTATGTTTCGATTATAGGCAACAAAACTTTCATACATATACTAAAATGTCAAAAAGTAATCAAATCAATTTTCAATTTAATATAATTGCAACAAAATTAAACAAATTAGTGGTTTGAAGTTAACAATTTAATAAGAGTATTTATTATAACCAACATTGTTGCTATCTTATACAAATATTAATTAATATATTACAGGTAGCTGTAATTAATAGACATTAGAAGCATCTTAAATAATGCTTAGTGGGGCATAAAAACTTATTTTTACATCTAATAATAAGGCAGATATTATTCAAGAGGAAAATATCTTTAATTCTAATAAATTATAAGTACAATATTATTTGAACTGTATCAAGTAACACAAAAAAAAGTTACAACAAGTGTTGGAAATGACCACCATCTACTTTTATAGTTTAAAATACCTAGCTTCGGAATATTAAAGTATTTTTCAATTTCTTGTAGTGCAGAAACAGGATTTTTTTCCACAAAGCATAAAATATTTCACTTCAACTCATCACTTAAAACGTGATTCAATTTCTTCCACTTTGAGCGTAAATTAACTACACAGCCTTTTGAAAACACTTTGTGATGATCTTTTGGATTGTTCTTATACACGGAATTGTTCGTTCGGGATATTTTGCAGAAACTAGGTCCATTACACTCCTCAAGTTGTCACCATTGTGATGCCAGGTCACTATTTCAACTATTTCTTCTATAGAATACATTACTACTGGGAACTTTCACTCACACGAAATGGAAACAAATTTTATTACTAATTGACGGTTTAATGCGTATGTTTGGTTGGCTGCAATCACAACATAAAGCATAGTACATACGAATGTTTCAATGCGTTTTTTATCTGGGATTACATAGAGATTTGTATCAAAAATTCCCTGTATATGTAGAGCTCTATGGCAATAAATAATACAATTAAACACCTTAAGTAGAAATGTTTTACCAAGTGAATAATGAGAAACAAGTTAATAATATAATGCAATTCTATTATTTAAAAAAAACTGTGGGTAAATTAAATGAATAAACAACTGCAAATTATTAAAATTTTAAAAATTCAATTATGCTCAAAATAGCGACCTAACAAAACTATGAATCGGCATTATTTAAATGATTTACAATTGCTATAATTTGGTTTTAATTACAATGTATTTGCATTTTCATTTTGCTGGTCGGTCTGGTTAATATTTATATAATTTATCAGAATTCATTAAACGCGGATGAGTGACTACCCCATGGCCGATTGTTTGCACATCTAATAATGGGCGCGGTTACGGGGAACTGTTTTTATCATTTTAAATAAAATCATTTTCTCGTGATTCATTTACGTACAGAATGGGTTAAAATTGACTGATAAACTGAATGACAAAATGTAATATAAAGAAATGATCAGTTATACATAATTAATATTAATTTTAAAATATTTAAAATCAATTAGAACATGTTTATAAATATTTCTTCTTTCTTAACATATATTTATATATATATATATATATATATATATATATATATATATAATTAATAAAAGTGGTAGAAAACATAGTAATACTTTCATTTAATTTACCATGCAAAAGCTCGTTAGTTCACGTTAGGTTAGCTGTAATTTTTTAAAAAAGTGATGAATGTCTGAAATTAATAATACACAATTTTCTAGTTTGACAATAAATAAACTAGGATACGTCTAAAATAGAAAAAAATGAGAGCAACAAAATTTTGGATCACAGAAAATATCGAGTTTAAACCGGAGTTTGTTTAAAAAATTATACAAAAATGAACGCGTCTTTTCGTACAGTTAAAAATCACAGTGTTTGTTTGGAAATTATCGAGCTTTCACATTCTTAAGAGAAAATGCAAATGTATCAATTATTTTTTTACGAAATATCGCTTCAAAGTGGAATTTTGCTATGACAAAGAACATTTGCAGTTTACGCAGACATTTGTTTATATAAAAATTAACTCGTCAACTCATAAATTTAAAAATTACAGCTAACCTAACGAGAACTAACGAGCTTTTGCATGTTAAATTAAATGAAACTATTACTATGTTTTCTACCACTTTTATTAATTATATATATATATATATACAGGGTGTCCGTATTTCGAAGAAATGCATGGGGATCTCGGTTATTTGAAGAGTTAGAGAGTTGGTTAAATTAGGGCAAATATGTGAAATTTGGAGCCCAACAATAATCCGAAAACAGATTTGAAATATCTTTTTTGTTTTCGAGATATTGCCAAAAAACTATTTTTTTTAAATTTCGATTTTATTTTTTTATTCAAAAACTATTGGATCTAGGAATTTGCAACTTTTACATTATACAGGCACTATTTAATCAGGAATTTAGTAGTGTACTTACATTTAAAATAACTTTAATATCTTCTCCAGAACCATAGCCAACTTTTGTTTTTCTTATGGGCGCCATATTGGATATTCATATTTTTGGAAAAAACTTTTTTTTCTGAATTCAACGGTGTATCACACTTATAATTTATTTTGCGTTTCATTTAAAACAAAGCAACCTTTTGTTTTTCTTTAAGAGTGCCTTGAAAACAGTTGCACATTTTAAAATTCCTGAGGCCTACAACTATATTTTTTTAGGGAAGGAACCAGAATAATCACTCTGCTGCTTGATGAAGTTTTTCATAATATTAAATAATAATAAACAAATTAATTAAATATCTTTTGAACTAAAATTATCACAAACTTAGAGTAAGTGTTCGAATATATCACCATTGACCTCCAAACATAATTCTAGTCTTTTCCTTAAATTTTGGACTGCCCGAAAAATGTCTCTTCTTCTTAATTGCTGAATGGTAACTATTATAATTCTTCTTAAATCGTCTTTGTCCTCTCGAATAGTTTTATAAACTTTTTCTTTTATAGCTCCCCAAAGAAAATAAACTAGAGGTGACAAATCAGGTGAGCGAGCTGGCCAACGTATATCACTATTATTTGCCATAACTTTATTTGGAAACATTTCGGACAGACAATTAGCGACAATTTGGCTGTTGTGAGGTGGTGCACCATCTTGTTGAAACCATACATTTCTTAACATATTTAAGGGGATGTTATTGTCTACGTAATCACTTAAAAATGTTCTTAAAAAATCGTGATATCTCTGTGAATTTAATGTATCTTCGTAAATGTATGGACCTACAATATTGTCTCCCAAAATACCGACCCATACATTTAGGCCGAATCGCACTTGTCGTCGTCTTTCTTCATGTTGTCTAAGATTATTTATACTCCACACATGTTCATTATGCCTATTGAATATCCCTGTGTTGGTAAAACGGCATTCGTCAGACCATATCACATTTGACAAGAAATTCGGATTTTCGTTTAATTTTCCCAATAAAATACGACAAAAGTCCATCCTTCGTCTAGTATCTCCAGGATGGAGAGCTTGAGTAACTTTAATTTTGAATGGGCGATATTTATTTTATTTCAAAATTCTCCATACGTATTGAAACGTCACACCAAACTGGTTCGCAAGTTCTCTCACTGAGGAAGAAGGGTTATCTTGAATCTAGGGGAATAAATATTATCTTATTGTAATTAAAATGAAATCATTTTACCGCTTGCAAAATTTGGTTTTCATTTTCATGGGGTTGGTGATATCCATATCTTTGTCGTGGCTTTATGAAGGAACCATATTCCAATAAATTTGTATGTAGTTTTATGAAATAACTTTCACTTGGCTGTTGCCTTTCTGGATAGCGCTGTAGATAGACTTCGGATGAAATACGTACATTTTTGTTTGAAGTATAATAAACTCCGATCATATCTCGTTTTTCTTGGTTCGAAAACACCATTTTTAACTTTATTTTATGTATTATGTATAATGATCGTATCTTATTGACACATCAATAACTGAATAACGTATCAACATTATTGTTTCCAAGGCACTCTTTACAAAAAACAAAAGATTGCTATGTTTCAAATAAAACGCAGAATAAATTATAAGTGTGATATACCGTTTAATTCAGAAAAAAAAGTTCTTTCTAAAAATATGAAAATCCAATATGGCGCCCATAAGAAAAACAAAAGTTGGCTATGGTTCCGGGGAAGATATTAAAGTTATTTTAAATGTAAGTATACTACTAAATTCCTGATTAAAAAGTGCCTGTATAATGTAAAAGTTGCAAATTCCTAGACCCAATAGTTTTTGAATAAAAAAATAAAAACGAAATTTGAAAAAAATAGTTTTTTGGCAATATCTCGAAAACAAAAAAAGATATTTTAAATCTGTTTTCGGATTATTGTTGGGCTACAAATTTCACATATTTGCCCTAACTTAACCAACTCTCTAACTCTTCAAATAACCGAGATCCCCATGCATTTCCTCGAAATACGGACACCCTGTATATATATGTTAAAACGTAGATTTTCGCGGGCGTAACATGTATCATTGTTTCTTCGGGTTTGGTCCCGCGTATTTTCTTGGCTCTGGTCCATTATATTTTTAATTCGACGTTTCGATGACGTCGCAGTCATCATCGTCAGGAATAACTATCAAAATTCCATTGCTCTAGCAACCACTTGTTTGACTTTTACGTACTACTTGATGCGTGAATTTCTTGTTTGGCTTCGTATTACTCTTCTGTTTTGTTCTTCTAATGATGTAGTAGTGACAATTTCAATATTATTTTCGGAAGGGACACTCTTATTATCCGAAATCCTAGTGGAAACTTAAATTACACCGTATACCGAAAACCTACACACACAAACAGGTACTTGAATGCGAAGTCACATCACCATCCAGCTCAAATAGCGTCTGTGGCAAAATCGCTTCTACTAACGTACGTACGCACGTACGCTATCGGACGAACACCACTTAAATATTGAATCTATCCAATGTCAAAAAGGCATTAATGCAAAATGGGTTTTCCAAAAAAACAATCAATAAATTAAACAGAAACAAAAGTCCAAAAACAAGAAGTCCGTGTAGCAACGTCACCCTTCCCTACATTAAAGGAACAACTGATAAAATCGGAAAAGTCCTCTCCAAATACAATATTAGAACTTGTTTCAATATATACACAAAAATTCAAAATTTGCTCCGAACTCCAAAAGAAATTATCCCACTTGAAGCTCAAGGCGTATATGAAATTCCATGTGGTATGTGTGAGAAGAGCTATGTAGGACAAACAAACCGGAAAATTAGTACTCGTCGAGATGAACACATTTTAGCAGTAAGAAAGTCTGATCCACAATCTTCTTTATTTCAACACGTAAACATTTCTAAACATACAATAAATTTCGAAAAAACGAGAATTTTAAAAAAGACAGACTACTTCCACGCGAGGATTATTAGAGAAGCGATAGAAATTGAAAAGAGGCCGAACAGTCTAAATCAAAGAGATAATGCTAAAAGACTACCACCAATTTGGAAAACTTGTATAAATTCTGGTCAAAATATATTATCTCCGAACAACAACCAAGAAATTCAAAACCCAACCCCTTCCGAAAATAATATTGAAATTGTCACTACTACATCATTAGAAGAACAAAACAGAAGAGTAACACAAAGCCAAACAAGAAATTCACGCATCAAGTAGTACGTAAAAGTCAAACAAGTGGTTGCTAGAGCAATGGAATTTTGATAGTTATTCCTGACGATGATGACTGCGACGTCATCGAAACGTCGAATTAAAAATATAATGGACCAGAGCCAAGAAAATACGCGGGAGCAAACCCGAAGAAACAATGATACATATATATATATATATATATATATATATATATATATATATATATATATATATATATATATATATGTATCATTGTTTCTTCGGTATATATATTTTAAACAATACTCAGTGTAACAAACAATGCTCCATTTTTAATCAGTTTTAATGTGTGACGTGTTTTTAATGTGTTAGTGTAACAGTAATATGTTTTTTCAATTTCAACGCCAACTTAACCTCACATCAGCCCTCAGCACACGTGCCACGCAAATAAACAACCGTTGTAATAATAACGCATAGTAAATACCGTCGGTGCGAAGACACCAGTAAGCAATTAATATCACATATACAGTCAGATCATGTATCAAAGCCAAACTAATTGTTTTGTTATAGTGTAACCCTGAGGAAGGGACAAAGTCAGTCCCGAAAGCCTGGTAAACAATAAAGTAGATTACAATAGCAACTTCTGCCTCCTTTTTTTTGGTCGAATGCTCTGTTAGGATCCGTCTTCGAACGTCTCTGTTCTTAACGTAGTACGACCGTTACTTCTTGTCCTGGTATATATATATATATATATATATATATATATATATATATATATATATATATATATATATATATATAATTAATAAAAGTGGTAGAAAACATAGTAATAGTTTCATTTAATTTAACACGCAAAAGCTCGTTAGTTCTCGTTAGGTTATCTGTAATTTTTAAATTTATGAGTTGACGCGTTAATTTTTATATAAACAAATGTCTGCGTAAACTGCAAATGTTAATATATAAAATTACGAAAAAACTATTCATGAAAATGCAAACAGTGTCTGAATAAAAAATTAAAATTAAAATTAATTAATCGAATTCAAATAGTTTTGAATTTGAATTTTATCTTGTTTGAACTGCAAATGTTCTTTGTCATAGCAAAATTCCACTTTGACGCGATATTTCGTAAAAAAATAATTGATATATTTGCATTTTCTCTTAAGAATGTTAAAGCTCGATAATGTCCAAACAAACACTGTGATTTTTAACCGTACGAAAAGACGCATTAATTTTTTTATAATTTTTTAAACAAACTCCGGTTTAAACTCGATATTTTCTGTGATCAAAACTTTTGTTGCTCTAATCTTTTTCTATTTTAGACGTATCCTAGTTTATTTATTGTCAAACTAGAAAATTGTCTATTATTAATTTCAGACATTCATCACTTTTTTTGAATACGTTTAATTAAAAATTTCGAACGAGAGTTTCGACTCCCAGATTAAGCATAAAGTAAAATTTTCAGGATTTTTTAAACTCGAAATTTTACTCCATGCGCCATTATTTATATAATTATTCAAATAAGTTGTTGTGAACTAAGTTTTGAAAATGTGTTCTATTGTCTATTTACATTTGCCGGATTACTTTAAGACATACACTATTAATGCAACGCGGTGAGATTTTAGATTATGTTAACTTAATTGGGAAGAGCGTAAACTAAATTAAATTTTGCATGAATGCACCGGCCGCTGCCTCAATTTAACTTTGCATTCAAATGCGGATATCAATTCAGAAAAAGGTCAGCTTTAAGCCGCAATTAGCGACGATTGATTCCGCCTTTATTAATGGGGTTATTTAGAAAGCAAACACTTCCTCGCCCAGAGTTTTAATGAGTTCGCTCTGATCCTATTCCATGGCCTAAGCGGATTCTAAAAATAGTACAAGTTCATTTTTTTTTGTATTTGGCTTTTGCCTGGCCTTGGGAACTTGCCCATTAGCCAACATCATTTATTTATATATATTTTGTATTAATTAATTGTTTAACATTACAATTTGTAGAATGCTGTTATACGGACAAGCACTCACATACCACACCCAGGGTCATGACGAGAAATTATTTTTAAATAAAGTCTCCCCGTGCACGGGAATCGAACCCGAGTTTGTGGCTCGCCGAGCGATACAGCCCGACGACGTTACCGCTCGGCCACCACCTGCCCTACAAGTTCATCTAATCTCTAATAAAATTTTGTTGCATTATCGCGCATTTAATTGTCACATTTTTTTCTTATTGTTTTTTATTGTCCAAAGCGGAGACTTATTTGTAAATTAAAACTGTGAATGTTTTTCTATTAAATTAGGCATGTTCTTTTGCCCAACCCTGAATAAATTGGTCAGAGTAAATAAGCTGCAACACGAATAAGTTTTTCTATTTGCATTCTTAGACGTGACGAAACTTAATCTTTCGCTTTGATTGTTGTTTGCGAAAGAATAAAGAAAATTACATTTAATTGCAGGGGAGATATTTCATTTCATCGTTAGTTCGCCGAAGTTACAATTTAAACCATATTAATTTGCATATATCAGCATCATTTGGAGCAGGTTGAAAATTACCAGAAACCGAAGTGTTAGGAACGGTGCACGCCACTTGCTAGCGTCGCGCTGTGCTCTTTTGCAGATATAAAATTTAAATGATTATTAAGGCCCTAACAAAAAAATAGTGATGTGTCCACCATAGCACTTTCTTTGTTAAAGATATACTGATTTATATATTATCAATATGGAAAAGTTGTTAAACTAAAATTATTCTACATTTATTATTATTATTCAAAAACTATTCACAATTCTTGCATTTTTTTGCTACATCTCGGTAAATATTGATTACCATGACATCTAAGCGTTATATATTTTTAACTTTACTGTAAATTAGTGTTTTATACGCGTGGCGCATGAAGTAAAATTTCGAGTTCAGAACAGCCCCGTGAACATTTTTCTTTTTCTTTTCTACGCGGGGCTTTTCTATATTCGAAATTTTACTTCATGCTTAGTCTAGGAGTGGAAGACTCTCGTTACTTTAAAATATGTCACAAGTGTTAAAATGTGTATCGTAACTGTCACAAAGAAAAAAAAAATTACATTCATTATGGTTCAAATCAAACTCGTGTTAAGTTGGCACGACTGGTTAAATTTCGGCTTGCGGCGACTTATGTCCACTGTCATTATAATTCAAATGTCGGCTCCCGCCGACTTATGTCAACTGTCATTATAGTTCAAACGTAGGCTCCCGCCGACTTATGTTAACTGTTATTGTTATTGTATTACTGTCACTGTAGTCCAAATATCGGCCAACACCAACTTAACGATAGACTTATGTCAGTCAACCTAGTGATTTGCAGTCATAAATTTACGTTTTGACTATTGTGACATTATGACTGTATGTCACTAGATTGACTCTCTTTTGACGATCGTAAAATGTTGTCTGATTATGTCTCTATGGACTGTATTTCGACTATTGTGGTATTATGACTGTAAGTTACTTGGTTATCTTTTAATCTACTAGGATTTTGTCATGACTCATGTCAACTGTCATTATAGTCTAAATGTTGGCTAATGCCGACTTATGTCAAAGTAACACAGTGAGCTAAATGTCGGCTAGCGCCGACTTGTGTCCATTAGTCCACTATGTCAAGTTATTACGATGAGCTAAATGTCAACTAGCGCCGACTTATGTCCATTAGTCTAAATGTCGGCTTACGCCGACTTTTGTCAAGTTGATAAGTTGGGCTAAATGTCGGCTGACGCCGACTTATGTCAACTGACATTATAGTTTAAATGTCGGCTGGCGCCGACTAATGTCAATTGTCATTATATTCCAAATGTGGACTAACGCCGACTTATGTCAAGTTGACACAATGAATTAAATGTTGACTAGCGCCTAACGTTAAGCTGAAACGATAGTAACTGTGCCGAGTAGACGTGTGATGAGTAACTGTGCCGAGTAGACGTGTTCTGTGAGCTGTCTAATATATTTTCAATTTTTCAACCTAATAAATACTCCAAGTGATAAAAATGCCCTCCGGTATTAACACAAAAAGTAATCCCGACAAGGATGAAGCACTGGTACAAAAAGTGGTTGAGAGAGTTTTATCCAATCCATCGTTTATAAATAAACTAGTGGACAGCATTCGTGATCATATTAAATTGGAAATCAAGGTAATCGAAGAACAGGTTTCCTCAGTTAATCAGCAATTGGCAATTTTTGAGGACAAAGTGGATTACCTGGAACAGCGTCTAAAAGATTCCAACCTTCGAATATTTGGTATGACTAAACGCGGAAACAACAACATTGAAGATGAATTTATTTCCATCTGTAAGGATTAACTAAAGGTATCTGTGACTTCAAATGATCTGGTAAGATGTGGTGTAATTGGATCTGCAACCCTTGTGACTTTTCGTGATCGGGTATTACGCAACAGAGTATTTGCTGCTAAAAAATTGTTTAAGGGCAGTGCAATTGTTATACGTGAGGACTTAACTAAAAAACGATTAGAACTCATTAAATTAACTACTGCTAAATTAACTAACAAAAATGTGTTCACCAATTATGGTAATATTTATATAAAAGTGGCTGGTAAAATTAAGCGCTTGTATAGTAGCGGCGATCTGAACGTCATAAATGATTCCGAATATTGACACTTGGCTCACCTCTCGCGTGTGTACGTTGACCACCATTTATTTAATTTCGTGGATTTCGCTGTGGCTATTTTATTTCTTCTATCCTATTGTATTAATTTGTGCATTTGTTTTTGTTATAAGTATATATATTTTTTCTTTTTTATTTGCTTTTTATTATTATTCAGAACATTGTACTTTATTTATTCTTACTGTTTCGTTTTTTGCATTTACTATTAGTAACACACATAAGTGTACCCAAAAATGTCAGGTGATCTTATAATTGGACACATTAATGTGAGATTGTTATTTCCTAAGTTAAATCATATTAAACAACTGCTCCTTGCAAAACAATTGCATATCTTAACAATTTCGGAGACATGGCTCAATAACACTGTTCCCACTCATGCCTTAGATATTCCGAATTATATTTTTTTAAGAAATGATCGCTCTACCAGAGGCGGCGGTGTAGGTATATATATAAATAATTGTTTAAATTTTTCCATAATTCAGAGTCAAAATAATATAGCAGAACTATGGATTCACGTTAAAACTAATAAACACAACTTTATAGTATCTAATATATACCGCCCGCCATGTGAAAATGTCCCTCAATTTTTATGTAATCTTGAATGCTCGCTCATAAATTGTCTTCCCTATTCTGAAAATATCATTTGCTGTGGTGATCTTATTATCGATATGTCTAAACCAGAAAATAACTCCTCAAATCTTCTCTTAGAGCTAATCGATAGTCACGATCTTATCCAGGTAATAGAGGAAGCAACTCGTATCACCGGCTCATCCGCGTCTGTCCTTGATCTTATTCTTGTATCTCGCACGTTAAATATTACTTCTAAAGGGGTTCTTGATTGTTCTTTTTCTGATCACGATATTGTGTTTTGTTCCATTTCATTTGACATCAATAACTATGACAATATAACTAAATGTTTCAGGTCATTGAGACTTATTGATAATGTTACATTTGAAAATGATTTATATAGTATCCCATTCCAAAACATACTACACATGAATAACCTTAATGACAAGATAGTCTATTTTAATACATGTATCACTAGCCTGTTTGATAAGCATGCCCCTTTGAATACTAAAAAAGTATCAAGAGTATCATGTCCTTGGATTACCGATAATTTGAAGTTACTCATGGAAATGCGCAACAAAGCTAAGGCGAAATATCGAAAAACTCGGAGACCTTCTGATTGGGATTATTATAAAAGTCTTAGAAATTTTACTAATATAACACTGAAAAATGAAAAGAAAGCCTATTACACACATATATCTAAAAACTATAACAAAAACAAATTATGGAAGCATTTACAATTTTTGGGATTGCAAAATAATATTATTGATATTCCTAACTCACTTAAAAATGTCGATCAACTCTATAATCACTTCAGTAATTCTACTCTAGTACAATGTTAATTGGAATAATCAATATAATAACATGTTTGATAGTATTAGGCATCCAACTGCAGGTAACTTCAAGTTTGCATTAATCGATGAACATGTAGTAATACATTACCTAAATTCTATTAAATCGACTTCTATCGGGGTGGATGATATAAACATAGTTATGTTACGCCTGTGCTGTCCGGTTATCATTCCTTATATTGTTCATATAATAAATACGTGTTTGTTAGAATCGTTTGTTCCTGACTGCTGGAAGTATGCAATTGTAAAGCCAATTGCAAAAATCAGAAACCCAACAGAATACAATCACTTAAGGCCCATAAGCATACTTCCCACGGTATCTAAAATATTAGAAAAAATGATGAAAGAACAATTAATCTCTTATGTCAATGAAAATAATATTCTGCCAACAATGCAGTCGGGTTTTAGAAACGGTTACAGTTGTGAATCAGCCTTGATTAAGATTACCGATGATATTCTAACAGCGTCTGATCAAGGAAAAATATCGATACTAGTACTTCTGGATTACAGTAAGGCCTCCGATACAGTAAACTTTGATATTCACTGATTATAGAGGCTTCTACTTCGTTATACATTGTTGAACATAAATAAAACACTGTTTATCACTTTGTTTGTATAACAATTGGTTTATTTGGTGACTATAGTTTCGATACTACACGTATCATTATCAAACCGTTAGTAACAAAAAAACTACAAAGGAACATTATTTATATTTGCAAATTTTCTAATAACAGCGTTAAAGAGGGGGGTGTATTTAAGGTCAAGCTGGTCGTTAATTACGGGAATTTCCCGATTAGCGCGGGCTCTGTGAATCTCCAAAGACTCCAGGAGGTCCATCTTTCTACCCTTCTCGGCAAAGTGAATAACTGAAAGTACATCCTCGCCAAAAGAATGGCTATTTTCAATCAAATGTTTGGCGAAAGATGACTTATCAATTAATCTATGCCGAAAAGAGTAAAGATGCTCACTGAGTCTGGTCTTAAAATTACGACCAGATTGACCTATATACACTCCCTTACAATCATTACAGGTTAATTTATATATTCCTGATTTGTAAATACTTGGTATCTGAGTCTTTTGGTTAAAAATATGATTTTTAATTTTTGTAAATGGTTTCATCGCTATATTTAATTTGTGTTTTGCTAAAATATTTTTAATTTTGTGAGTTATATTTCCAAAGTAAGTAAGGGAACGATATGTTGCTTGTGTTTTAGGTTCGATTCCGGCATATATGTATTTTCTAATAAGTTTAATTTTGTATTGATTAACTATTTTATCTACTATTGACGTAGTATAGCCATTTGAAACGGCTATACTTTTATTAATATCTATTTCTCTTTTAAATCAGGTTTCTGACAACGGAACAATAAAAGCTCGGTTTACCATGGAGTTAAGGGCAGCTAGTTTATGTTTATAGGGATGGTTGGAACAGTTAGGAATTACACGGTCTGTGAAAGTAGGTTTTCTATAAATATCAAAAGTTAGTGATTCATTAGTACGTGTTATTGAGAGGTCTAAAAATTTTATGTTATTGTTAGTTTCTGTTTCTACTGTAAATACTATATTTGGATGTAATGAGTTAATATAATCTAAAAATTGTGTTAATTGTCTATTAGTACCTACGAAAGAAGCTATGATGTCATCGACGTATCTATACCACACTTTAATATGTTTCTTGCCTAGCTGTGAATTTAAAATTGAATTGGTAAGGTTGCACATGAATATCTCGGCTAGCAACGGGCTCAATGGTGAACCCATTGCTAACCCTTCTGTCTGCTTATAATATTTATTATCGAACGAAAAGTAATTGTTATCTAATATGATTTCTAAAATATTACAATTATCAAATGATTTTTTAATTAACTGTATACAATCTTTAGGTGGAATCTTCGCAAACATATTAGATACGTCGAATGAAACAAGTTTGTGGTTAGTTGGGAATTGTATTGTTGTTAGTTTTTCAGTTAATTCTTTAGAATTTTTAATTGAATTAGGGTCTCTAAAATCGGTTAGTTCTCTGTATAAGGAATTTAGGTGGCAAGCAATTTTATGAGAGGGGGAATTTACGAAGGATATTACCGGACGGATTGGGGAATTATCTTTATGAATTTTCAACAAACCGTATAATCTTGGACAAATGGGATTCATTGGAAATAGGAAATATTTGTTAAAATTGTGGTCAAATATGGAATTAGATGTGTCTACTATAGATTTAAGAATTTTTTGGAATTTTTGGGTGGGATCTATTTTTAATATTACGATATCTGAGCTATTAAGAAAATTGTTAATTTTAGAAATATATGCGGGCTTATCTATAATTACCATGGAGTTTCCCTTATCTGCTTTGGTTACAACTAAATTATTATCTTTAATTTTATATTTAATTGATTTAATTATTTTGTTGTCTATATTATTAAGTTTTGAGTTTTCGATTATCTTACTGATTTTTTGCTTACTGTATTCACAATCAGGGACATTATTTAAAGCTAATTCCGCTTCCACAACTAAAATCTCCTTCGATGACTTGGGCGCAAGATGTGGTGAGTAGTTTGGGCCAAGTTTTAAAAAATCCATTTCATCTTTACTGAATTGCACATCACTATTATTTATAACACTTGGATGGAACTGTGTACACTGTTTAGGATGGCTTCTTACTTCCTTTTCTTTATCGCTGTGTTGTTTCTCCGCTAGAAGGGTTCTCAGCTTTCTCCTCTGGGCACAAAACTTTTTGTGGGAAATACGGCTTACTTTTTCTCTCACGTAATCATCTAAGAGATCAAACTCTACTGATTGTAATGACGATGTCAGTTCACAGTGCAATACTTTTATATAATAATAAAGAGTATTTCGTTTGTGGAACCAGAACTTCACTTCCTCCTTAACCCATGTTTTCTCGGCGGTTTTCACTGTAATTCTTGCTGCTCTCGTATTCTGTTTTATTTTATTCCTAATTTGTGCATATTTTGGAATAATATTCATTTTTAAGCACTGTTGGTTAAACTGAATGTTAAGAGATGCTAATTTCACTTTCAGATGTAGTTTAAAGTACTTTTTTGCCTGTTTTGCTACACTAGCATTGATTAATTCACTGATTAGAAAATACATATATGCCGGAATCGAACCTAAAACACAAGCAACATATCGTTCCCTTACTTACTTTGGAAATATAACTCACAAAATTAAAAATATTTTAGCAAAACACAAATTAAATATAGCGATGAAACCATTTACAAAAATTAAAAATCATATTTTTAACCATAAGACTCAGATACCAAGTATTTACAAATCAGGAATATATAAATTAACCTGTAATGATTGTAAGGGAGTGTATATAGGTCAATCTGGTCGTAATTTTAAGACCAGACTCAGTGAGCATCTTTACTCTTTTCGGCATAGATTAATTGATGTCATCTTTCGCCAAACATTTGATTGAAAATATCCATTCTTTTGGCGAGGATGTACTTTCAGTTATTCACTTTGCCGAGAAGGGTAGAAAGATGGACCTCCTGGAGTCTTTGGAGATTCACAGAGCCCGCGCTAATCGGGAAATTCCCGTAATTAACGACCAGCTTGACCTTAAATACACCCCCCTCTTTAACGCTGTTATTAGAAAATTTGCAAATATAAATAATGTTCCTTTGTAGTTTTTTGTTACTAACGGTTTGATAATGATACGTGTAGTATCGAAACTATAGTCACCAAATGAACCAATTGTTATACAAACAAAGTGATAAACAGTGTTTTATTTATAAACTTTGATATCTTAGAAAAGATTCTTTACTATATTGGGCTTGGCCATTCCGCAGTATCACTATTAAGGTGTTATCTCAGGGGTAGGAAACAATGTGTAGAGATAGGAAATAATAGGTCAAATTTCATAGACATAAACCAAGGTATTCCCCAAGGATCAATTCTTGGGCCTCTATTATTTTCTATATATACCAGCACTGTATTAAACACTATCCAGTATTCGAATGGTCATATGTACGCAGACGATAGCCAAATTTTTTATTCATTTGATCCAAAAGAGTTTCAGCAAGCAGAGTTTTGTGTGAATTCTGACTTGGATCAAATTCATAGTATCTCAACTTTTTTATGTCTACATTTAAATCCAGCAAAAATGTCTTTCCAACTTTTTGGTAAGTAAAGTGACTGCGATGTTATAAAAACTCAAATAAATATTTGTATAAATGGTTCAAAAATTGCATACTCTGAAAGTAATAAAAACTTAGGGGTCATTCTAGATAATTCTTTTAGATACAAAAAACAAATTAATAAGTACATAAATTCTGCTTACATTAACCTAAAAAAACTGTACCCTCATCGAATGTGCTTACCTATTAAAACTAAAACCATTCTTTGCAATGCGTTTGTTCTTTCGCATTTCTCATTTTGTTCGACATTATATAACTCGTCAATTGATAAATTAACTGCCAAAAGAATACAATATGTTCAAAATGCATTTTTACGTTTCATTTATGACATTCGGAAGTTTGATCGTATCTCGCACAAGCTTAAGGACGCCGGATGGCTAAATATGGAAACAAGGAGGCATTATCAAGCCGTTCGGTGTTACCATAAAATCATTGTAACAAAATCTCCAGAGTACCTGTATAACAAAATACGATTTCGAGAAGACGTTCATACCTTAAATACACGATATAAGGGTAACCTATCACCACCTAAACACAAGACTACCCTTTTTGAGCGATCATTTTCCTTTCAAATTTATTGTGTATATAATTCGGTATCTAATGATATGAAACAACTTAATATCAGGTAATTTAATAAAAAATATAAATCTCTCTTAAATGTGTAATGCAAGGTGTGGTTGTTGATACAATATTATATAAGTGTACACATTACTAATATTTAATTTACCTATTTTTTTGTCTTTCTTATTCCATTTATTATTTTTTTTAGTTGTTGTTGGATGCATTTAGTTTATATATTCATTAGTTTGGTTGACAATTTCTTTGTGTTATTTTTATATTACTCATATTTTATGTTCTTGCGTAAGCATAGTATTCAATAATTGTTTTTTCATACATTAAGGTTTAGATAGAAAACCAGTTGAGCAATAAATGCTCAAATTGAATCTCGCCTTAAGGTTTGTAGAATACCTAAATAGTTTTATTGTATATTATGTACCTACTTGACTACAATTAAAGTTTATTATTATTATTATAGACTTATGTCAGTCAACCTAGTGATTTACAGTCATAAATTTACATTTTTACTATTGTGACACTATGACTGTAAGTCACTTGGTTGACTGTCTTTTGACTATAGTAAGATTTTGTCTGATTATGTCTTTATGGACTGGATTTCGACTATTTTGATATTATTATTGTAAGTCACTTGGTTGTCTTTTAATTTATTAGGATATTGTTATGAGTTATGTCAACTGTCATTATAGTCCAAATATCGGCTTATGCCGACTTATGTCAAGTTGACATGATGAGCTAAATGTCGGCTAGACCCGACTTATGTCAACTGTCATTATAGTTCAAATGTCAGCTACCGCCGACTTATCTCAACTGTTGTTATAGTCCAAATGAGTAATAATTGATGTATCTGCCAAAGTTGGTTGGTTTCTGATATCAATCAAGTATAAGTTTATTGCAGGTTGTGCGGATAACTCTTGTGTCCAGGAAGGGAATAGATCTATTTCCTTCCTGTTCAGTTGTGTATTTAATGTGATTATTATAGCAGTTGAAAACACCACACACAGCTCCTGCCGAGCCTGCAGGTAACCAAAGTAGCAGATCATCCACATACTTTTTAACAAATGATGGCCTAAAGAGCAGTTTGGGAATGACGTTATCTAATAGCTCATCTATAACGATGAGAGCCAACACAGTTAAATTTTCAGTAATTATTCAGTAACTAATTAGCAGAGCTGGGCAGGATTCGAATCATTCAGGATTCGATTCCCGAATTTGAATCCTTTTAGAGGATTCAAAAGAGGTATTCGAATACTTTAGTGAAAACGGATTCGTGATCCGGATTCGTTACATTGTTTTAAAAGGATTCGTATTCGAATCCAGACGTAGATAATTCGAATCCTTATAAAAGGATTCGAATTCTTATAAAAGGATTCGAATCCTTATAAAAGGAATCGAATCCTCATACACGGATTCAAATCCTCCTAAATAATTCGAATCATCGCTATTAAGGCTGGGATTCGAATTCGATTAATTCAAATAGTTAAATATTCTAATATGAGTATTTAAATTACTAAATTATTCATATTTGAATATAAATATTTAAATTTTCGAATAATTCAAATAATTGTGAATGCATATTTGGTTACTTAACCATGAAAAATATCCAACGTTAATAGTATATTTTTAACTTCACTTGAAATCAGTGTTTTATACGCGTGGCGCATGCAGTAAAATTTCGAGTTTAGAAAAGCCCCGCGTAGAAAATTTGTCGAGGGTCGCGCAGCGACCCGAGTTTTTAACTTAGTCTGGGAGTGGAAATACTCGTTCTTAAAAGTTTCAAATTGAAGAATCACTCTAGATTACTAAGTTAATTACCATTTTACAAAGGCTACAGCTCGAAGGACCAACCATGGTCTTCGGAGACCGAAGGACTACAGGGAATCGAAGTTTTTTTACAAGAAAACAACTTTCAACTTTCCTTTATTTCGTGTTATTACAAAAGTGTACACTCGTCATGGGTAAGATACATAAAAGTATAATGAATACATAAAATTTGCGTAAAAAATAAATAAATAAATAAACAATAATAATAATAGATATATATGGATTAAAAGGAAAACATTGCATTGTACAATTTAAATATTAAACAGTGAAATGTATGAAAGTAATACAATATCATTACAAGCACATTAAAATTTCTTTTTAAATTCAAATAGTGAATACCACAAGCAACCAGAGTGTGAACATTCATATGCTAAGGTCTTTAAAATCATCCTCTAAGCATTCAGATAAACTGTAAAATGCTTTTTTACAGAGATAGTGTTTTATTACCCTTCTAAAGGGTGTACGTGGAAGGAGTTTAATATTTTCTGGTAAAGCATTAAATAGCTTATTGCCAATGTAATTAATACTATTTCTGCATTTATAAATTCGTAGAAAAGGCAAGCAAATGAGGTATTTATTTCTAGTCCCATATTCATGGCAATATGTATGGTAAGATGAAACATTTTTTCGAAGAAACGTAAGAGACTCGAGAATATAAACGCAAGGCAATGTAAGGATTTCTAAGTTTACAAATGTGTCTTTGCAGTCATCTCTATACGACATAGAATTGATAACCCTCACAGCTCGTCTTTGTAACCCGAATAAGCTGTTAATAATTGAGGAATGTCCCCATGCAAGAATTCCATAGGTTAGACGAGAATGGAAAAGTCCGAAGTAAGCGGATTTTAGAGCAGTGTGAGGTAAAAAGGAGTCGAGGTTACGCAGTAAAAAGATAACTTTAGAAAGTTTCCCAGAAATATACCTCTCATGTACATCCCAGTTCAGCCTACTATCTAATTGAACACCCAAAAACATAATTGAATTAGTCTCAACGCCGAGTTTGGTAGAGAAGGTATCACCTACTGTTTTATCTGCATTTAATGATAATTTATTGGCAACAAACCATTTAGCTACTATCTCTTTACAATCAATACTAAAATGATGGGCTGTTAATACATCATTACAGGTACAAAGATAAGAAGTATCATCTGCGTACAGTACTGTTTTCGCATCGATTTGTAGCGGCAGATCATTTATATATAAAATAAACAGTAGGGGACCTAGGATGGAACCCTGAGGAACCCCTGCTGAGATGTCGCATTCACCGGACCAATCACCATTATTAAGGTTGTCGATCAGTCATGTAGGAGTTCAACAGACGACAGCTAGAAGGATCAAAATTGTAGCAATATAGTTTCCTCAGTAAAACGTCATAGGAGACACAGTCGAATGCTTTACTGAGGTCCAGAAAGGATGCAACCGTGTCCATTTCGCAGTTAAAACCTTTCTGAACCCCATCCACGAGTGCAGTAATGGCATCAACTGTAGAACGCCCGTTCCTAAAACCATACTGGCTATCATGCAAGATGTGAGCATCATCTAAGTAAGTAACCATTTGCTTAAGAATAATTTTTTCAAACACCTTCGAAAGTATAGGTAGTATGGAAATGGGCCTATAGTTATTAACTTCTGATTTAGATCCTTTTTTATGTATGGGAATAATGAACCCGTCTTTTAAACACTGAGGAAATATACAATGGTGTATACATGAGTTTATTAACTTGGTGAGAGGTGAAATTATAATATTTATGATACAAATTAGTAGATCTTTGTTTAAGCCGTATATGTCCCGAGATTTAGAGTTATTTAAACCGATAATTGCGCCTCTGACCTCGACCGAACTAACCTGCCTAAATTTAAAATAAGATTCAGATAATCGTGGTGAACTATTACATAACGTGACAATGGGATCAATATTTGATATCGGTAGCTGATCCACTAGATGTTTAACCGCAGTACTAAAGTGAATATTAAAATCATCTGTTGATATATTACTATCTAAATTGGAATTGCTTTTGTTAGAAATTAATGACCACAAAACTTTGGGATTACTATTATTTTGTTTAATATAAGCATGGGTTGCAGATTTTCTTGTGGTTTTTAGTGCCATTCTATACGTTTGTCTATAATTATAATAAATGTTTTTAAATTCTGGGAATCGTACACAGGATTCTTTAATAAGCAATAATGTTTCACGCATTTGCCTTAGTTCTCTGTTCAACCACGTAACCTTATTTTTGTTACTGTTGGAAATTGTCTTTTCGGGAAAACAATCATTAATTGCATCATGAATATATTGTAAAAACATAGAGAATTTTGTGTTGATGCATATATACGAGTCATTAACAAAATCAAAATTGGTTTTATCGAGTAGTGAGAACAATCTTAATTTTCCAGCAAGTGTGATAGGTCGTTTTATGTAACTTATAAAACCGTCATCTTTATTAGGTAATTCAAGTTCAAATCGAACTCCTACATGATCCGACAAACCAGAGTCTAGAGGATGTACATTAATATTTTTATCACGAATGTTCGAAAAAATGTTATCTAAACAGTTACTTAGTCTAGTGTTAAAATAAACCAAGCGCACCAAACCATATGTTGCCAGAAAATCGCTCAGATAGATTGCATGTGGGTCATCAGTATTGAATTTAACATTGAAATCCCCTCCAAGGATAACATCATCACGAATATTTAGTTTACTGAACAATTTGTCTAAAACAGAGAGAAAAATATAAAAATCCCCTAACGGAGAACGATATATTGATATGATTGTAACATTATGCAATGGTAGAAATGAGGCAGCTATCTCGCAGTGTTTTTCGAGGGATAATTCGTTTAGTTTATCAATGCTTTTTATTATTAAGTCATTTTTAGCTAGCTGCATCACGCCACCGTGAATAAATTGAGTGCGCGAGAAATGAGAACATGAAGTGTAATCAACAAATCGCACATTTTCAACTTCATCGTTATTCAGCCAATGTTCGCAGAGGCAGATTACATCAAATGGATTGTTTTTATAGTCAATTAAAAAACTTTCAAATTCGTTTGTTTTATTCTTAATAGATTGAATATTGGCAAAATAGAGATGAAGAGATGAATTATTAAGCTTTATTTTTCCGTTGACGATTATTTCTTCATTTTTGGTTTGTTCGCAGCTCGACTGAAAAAAAACCCGACCAATTCCAGCCCCCACAGGCCAAATCTTCGGATCTTCAATTGTCTCACGTTCTTCGTAAGGGACGGATACACGAAAAGATGAATATTCTTCAGGGTGCTTAGATTCCAATTTTTCGCAGAAAGGAGAAGATACATTAAGTGAATGTAGATGTGATTTAATATTTTCTTCAGTAGTAGAAGGGTGCATCCTGAATATATGAAAATTAGCTTTTTTACCAGCGCTCTTTAACGTATGATTTGGATTGTTTGATTCGCCAGAAATTCTTTTTGATTTCTTTTTGATTTCTTTTTCCCTGCGAAAACCCAACGGTTAACGGGCTCCTGGTCATCATTAGGTGTGTTGTTAATACTAATTACTGAAACGAATATCTGAAGGTTTACAGCATGGATGGGAAAGAAAACATCTAATTTTGAAAAAATATCGAAGTTGGGTTGGTTTTCAGTGCGTTTTTAACTTTACTTTAAATCAGTGTTTTATACGCGTAGCGCATGAAGTAAAATTTCGAGTTTAGAAAAGCCCCGTGAAAATTTGTCTCGGGTCGCTGCGCGACCCGAGACAAATTTTCTACGCGGGGCTTTTCTAAACTCGAAATATTACTTTATGCTTAGTCTGGGAGTGGACAACACTCGTTTGAATTTTAAATTTAACTCTTTTAAAAAATCGACGTATGTAATATAATAAATCATTCATTGAAATCATAGAAAAAGATGCAAAATTTTACCTAAAATTAACTTTTAGAGTTAACTTTATAATTTGCTCGGCTATTAATAGGTAAATATACTATTCCTAAAAAAAACCGTATTTATTTAATATTAAAGTTGCATTAAATACAATAACGAATTGTGAATAAATCGACATAAATCTAGAAATATCGAAAATCTCGACATGTGGAAAATCTTGACGGTCCACTCCCAGACTAAGCATGAAGTAAAATTTCGAGTTTAGAAAAGCCCCGCGTAGAAAATTTGTCGAGGGTCGCGCAGCGACCCGAGACAAATTTTCACGGGGCTTTTCTAAACTCGAAATTTTACTTCATGCGCCACGCGTATAAAACAGATTTAAAATGAAGTTCAATAACACATATATCATCATTAATTATAATCATTATATAATCAGATATTTAGTCGGTAAATGAACATTTTTGTTGATAGAAACTGATGGAATAAAATATTACTGGTTGCAAATAATAGATTCAAATTTATTTTTAAAGGATTTGTATCCGTGATTCAAAAATGAGGATTCGAATCTTTGATTCGAATCATATTTTTCACTTACGAATCCTTTATTCGAGTATTCGGGATTCGAATCATATTAGGTGATTCGGATTCGTGATTCGAATCCTGTTTTTGAGGATTTATCCCAGCTCTGCTATTTAGTAGCATTTATCACAATATTAATTGTTTGTTTATTTTTTATAGTGTTAACCCTAAGGAAGGGACAAAATGAGTCCCGAAAGCGTGTTTTTTTTAAAACGACACTTTTTTTCATCCAAAAAAAACAAATTATAAACAAATTATATGTGGCTACAAAAATGATAAAAAATTAAAGAAACTATTGCATTAGGTGTTTAATTCTTAAAGGTTCTTAAAAAAACTTGGATAATTTGCTAAATCCTCATATTTCTATTCTATAGACATATATTCTTCTTTTAATTTAAGTGACACTGTTAATTAATAAAATAAATATATTTGTCAATTGAATTGCTGTTGATAATGAACACCTAGTGTTTGAAATGTACATTTAGCATAATAAAAAAGTAAAGTGTAGAAAGGAATTAGTACAATAATCTATAGACATATGATCTTTTTATAAAATAAACCAGCTAATAGTTTTTTTTATCTAAGCGTATAGTTGAGATAATCAAGTTGATGTAGAAAAGTGCCCTCTATCCGAATCGAATAAAAAATAGGTATGGCGTCAGTTGAGAAAAAAAAGTTGACTATCGCTACCTGGACAGACCGATGTGAAGATAGCCACGGATTTTCCAGCCACGGATTTTGGCGCCTTTACCATCACACGAATTATGGAACAGATTCCCCAGATTTTCAAAATTTCATAACTCCCAAACCACATATTGTATTTTCAAAATTTCTTCAATAATTGATTAAACAATATACATAGAGCGAGTATAAATAACCAGAATGTTGTAACTCTTAATTGTTCTTTATTTAAACAATATGTTGCAATATCTCTAAAAACTCCTATTATATTTTCCAAATTTCTTCATTAATTGTTTAAACAAAATATCTAGACCGAGCATAGATGGTCAAAATGTTGTCACTCTTATTTGTTAATTATTTATTTAATATATTGCTGTCCCGCGTATAGCACCGTTCATACCAAATATTAAAGAAATCATATCTCTTAAAAATCCTATTTTATTTTCCAAATTTCTTCACTAATTGTTTAAACAATATATCTAGACCGAGCATAGATGGTCAAAATGTTCTATGCTCGGTCTAGATATATTGTTTAAACAATTAGTGAAGACATTTGTAAAATAAAATAGGATTTTTAAGAGATATGATTTTTTTAATATTTGGTATGAACGGTGCTATACGCGGGACAGCAATATATTATTTATATAATTAACAAATGAGAGTGACAACATTTTGACCATCTATGCTTAGTCAAGATATATTGTTTAAACAATTAGTGAAGAAATTTGGAAAACAAAATAGGATTTTTAAGAGATTTGATTTTCTTAATATTTGGTATGAACGGTGCTATACGCGGGACAGCAATATATTATATAAATAATTAACAAATAAGAGTGACAACATTTTGACCATCTATGCTCGGTCTAGATATATTTTTTAAACAATTAGTGAAGAAATTTGAAAAATAAAATAGGATTTTTAAGAGATATGATTTTTTTAATATTTGGTATGAACGGTGCTATACGTGGGACAGCAATATATTATATAAATAATTAACAAATGAGAGTGAAAACATTTTGACCATCTATGCTTAGTCTAAATATATTGTTTAAATAATTAGTGAAGAAATTTGTAAAATAAAATACGATTTTTGAGAGATATGATTTTTTTAATATTTGGTATAACCGGTGCTATACGCGGGACAGCAATATATTATATAAATAATTAACAAATAAGAGTGACAACATTTTGACCATCTATGCTCGGTCTAGATATATTGTTTAAATAATTAGTGAAGAAATTTGTAAAATAATATAGGACTTTTAAGAGATATGATTTTTTTAATATTTGGTATGAACGGTGCTATACGCGGGACAGTAATATATTATATATATAATTAACAAATAATAGTGACAACATTTTGACCATCTATGCTCGGTCTAGATATATTGTTTAAACAATTAGTGAAGAAATTTGGTAAATAAAATAGGATTTTTAAGAAATATGATTTTTTTAATATTTGGTATGAACGGTGCTATACGCGGGACAGCAATATATTATTTAAATAATTAACAAATAAGAGTGACAACATTTTGACCATCTATGCTTAGTCTATATATATTGTTTAAATAATTAGTGAAGAAATTTGAAAAATAAAATAGGATTTTTAAGAGATATGATTTTTTTAATATTTGGTATGAACGGTGCTATACGCGGGACAGCAATATATTATATAAATAATTAACAAATAAGAGTGACAACATTTTGACCATCTATGCTCGGTCTAGATATATTGTTTAAATAATTAGTGAAGAAATTTGTAAAATAATATAGGATTTTTAAGAGATATGATTTTTTTAATATTTGGTATGAACGGTGCTATACGCGGGACAGTAATATATTATATAAATAATTAACAAATGAGAATGACAACATTTTGACCATCTATGCTCGGTCTAGATATATTGTTTAAACATTTAGTGAAGAAATTTGGAAAATAAAATAGGATTTTTAAGAGATATGATTTTTTTAATATTTGGTATGAACGGTGCTATACGCGGGACAGCAATATATTATTTAAATAATTAACAAATGAGAGTGACAACATTTTGACCATCTATGCTTAGTCTAGATATATTGTTTAAATAATTAGTGAAGAAGTTTGTAAAATAAAATAGGATTTTTAAGAGATATGATTTTTTTAATATTTTGTATGAACGGTGCTATACGCGGGACAGCAATATATTATATAAATAACTAACAAATAAGAGTGACAACATTTTGACCATCTATGCTCGGTTTAGATATATTGTTTAAATAATTAGTGAAGAAATTTGTAAAATAATATAGGATTTTTAAGAGATATGATTTTTTTAATATTTGGTATGAACGGTGCTATACGCGGGACAGCAATATATTATATAAATAATTAACAGATGAGAGCGACCACATTTTGACCATCTATGCTTAGTCTAGATATATTGTTTAAATAATTAGTGAAGAAATTTGTAAAATAAAATAGGATTTTAAAAAGATATGATTTTTTTAATATTTGGTATGAACGGTGCTATACGCGGGACAGCAATATATTATATAAATAATTAACAAATAAGAGTGACAACATTTTGACCATCTATGCTCGGTCTAGATATATTGTTTAAACAATTAGTGAAGAAATTTGTAAAATAAAATAGGATTTTTAAGAGATATGATTTTTTTAATATTTGGTATGAACGGTGCTATACGCGGGACAGCAATATATTATATAATTAATTAACAAATAAGAGTGACAACATTTTGACCATCTATGCTCGGTCTAGATATATTGTTTAAACAATTAGTAAAGAAATTTGGTAAATAAAATAGGAGTTTTTAGAGATATGATTTTTTTAGTATTTGGTATGAAAAGTGACATACGCGGGACAGCAATATATTGTTTAAATAAAGAACAATTAAGAGTTACAACATTCTGGTTATTTATACTCGCTCTGTGTATATTGTTTAATCAATTATTGAAGAAATTTTGAAAATAAAATATGTGGTTTGGGAGTTATGAAATTTTGAAAATCTGGGGAATCTGTTCCATAATTCGTGTGATGGTGGAGGCGCCAAAATCCGTGGCTGGAAAATCCGTGGCTATCTTCACATCGGTCCTGGACAGTTGTCATTGTATTGTCAATTCGGTGGTGCCATTTATATAAGAATTTTCTGCCGTTTACTATTTTAAATAGAAAACGTTATGAGTTGTCACCGGGTAATAACTTAAGTAAGTGAATGAAGTGTAATTACGTTTAGTGTAATTACGTTTTATATAGTTGGCGTGCATTTATGTTAATCCTTTTAAGAATCACGTAGCCGGAATAATGAAATAATGTCGTCAGTCGGAATGAACTGAGCAAAAATTATGTGACACAAACTGGCGGTAATTTTAATTAAATATAAATAATAAATCAGACTTTTGCTTTTATTTTAATCCTCAGGGATAACGCTGGATATTTTATGTTCATGTAAATAAAATAGAATTAAGTTTGAGTACATTTACTCATATTCATTTGCTAGTATACGCAAACATCTATTAACAGAAAATTGTAATTACTAATATTTTAATTATTTCTTCGTATTAGTTCATAAAATATACATATTTAAAATTACTGTAACAGCTTAGGCCCCTATAATTATGCAAAGAAGAAAATAAGTAAAGAGAAATGTGAAGTTGACTGTTTTCTAGTTTCGTTTTTGTCAAGTTCAATATAAAAACATGCTTATTGAGTTACGTGAAGATTTAAACTAAACTTGGAAAGAAAACATGAACACTTTCTTCACAATCATTTTTATTTTGCTAGATGTATATTTAGAGTTTCAATTCACTATATTTAAAACTTAAGCAAAAAGTGCTACAATTTCTTAGCACAATTTGATTGTCTTTATCCATCGATTAAAACTCAACAGGTGAAAACTCAATCCTAACATATACTCCTACATTTTTACAGTTATTGATTGTGTTCATTTTTCGTTCTATTTATTCCCCAATGCTCGAGCATTAATGTGCGCATTTTAAACGAATAGGAGACATTCAGAAAGAGTAATTTTTAAAACCAAATCTACAACGAATTACACAATATATTTATAAATTGACCAATGAGAAAATTATCAGCAGTGTTTTAAATACAGTCTGACTATGATTTTCATTTGAAACTTTATGCAATACTGTATGGGGATGTTTATTATTTATTAACTTATAAAACGAGAACAGGATGGAGTTGCTCCTTAATTTTACAGAATGACTTTCTGAATGAAAGACATGACGTAAGCAGCGATAGAATAACAGAGAAATATCGTACTAATGTAACGATTAAATATTTATGAATGAAAAGAAAAAACTGCGAATGAAGTCTGAATGTAACAAATGTATTTTTTTTTTTTTGTTTCTCTTGAAAAGATGGAAATAATTTCGTTGTGTTAAAATAAGGAGGCAACGGAAATAAATAATTAAACCTGTTGATTTCATTCTTGCATATATTTATTTATTTATCTCCTTATTTTAACATTACTTTGTAACAGGAATTACTAAATTTTGCTAAGTTTGTTAATTTGCATTTATTCGATAAATAAAATAAAATAGCGCATTATCAACCGACGTTTAATTAGAATATATTTATGTGTTTATAGGATTTTGATAGGCAACTTTATTGGCATTTGCTGATTTAATGTAATTTTAAATTATTAATTGTAGGAAGCGCACTCTTCTTTTGGTTTTTTGTGTCTTCATACTTGCGACTATCGTTCCACTCGCGCATTTTCACATATTTAAATAATTGTGTGATTAATTATTTAAATATCGATTAATCGGATTTGAAGTAAAAATTATTCAAAATTTCACAAGATTTGTTGAGATAAGAACAATATTACATTTACCTTCGTGGGATTTAACACCACCATTGAAGATAGACAAAAATGCGGTTCTATTATCATAAAGGAATCAGGAATCTAAGTCTTGGTGGAAATTCACTTACAATATTCCTATCCAAGTTTTCCTAAAGAACCGCACGTTATCTAAGATACGTTTCGTAATTTTCCATAATTAATAATTCATTGAATTTCACATTTTATTGGAAAAAAAGAAGGTTGTTTCAACGTGTCAAGGATGTAGTTGATATTTTACGTTCTTTATTTCTGGTTATAACTAAACAAACACTCATATTTCCATAATTTCAGAGCAACTCGGAATTAGGAAAAAAAACTATCATTACACGGGGGCCAGATTGTCATTCTTCTCGAAAATTAGTCTGGAGAAGTTCTGAGTAGTGTTCTTTTTTACCGTGGGCTTCGGAGGCTCTTGTTTCGCGAGGCGGCTAAGTCTGAGGTTGGTCAGGAGGCGGCGGCATTAGGAGTAAGCGTGGTGGAGACGAGGAGCAACATCCGAATCAGATAAGATATACATGATTTTTTTTAAGTTAAAGCTTTTCAAAGTTATTATTTTCTAATACGGGTCATTCTTTTACAAATCGCACACCTAATTGGACTTGACATTTTTAAATTGACTGAAAATTTGTTTACGGCTAATATAAAGAAAATTAATCGACACGTATTTCAGGATTTGGCTCAAAATATTTAAAATATTCACAAAATATTCACATCACAATTTTTGTCCATTTGCTGGTTTTTTGTCCGTTTCTCTCTTATTTGAAATTTTTTATCTCCACTTGTACTGATCCGATTGATGGCGCTTTTTTTTAATTTACACGTTATTGCGTTAGATAACCGCTCTTATTTTATTCATGAAGTTTATTGTTAACTAATCAAAGTTAATAACAATTTTATTTTTAATTGCGAATTTAAGTACTTTACCCCAACTAAAATTGATTGAGATAAATGCTATCATGTTCGTTCTTTTGTTATCTGCAAAAATCATTTTACAAAAAAATGGTATGTATCTTGGATCGAAAATAATTAAATATTTCCGAGCGCAAGTCACGCCGCGCGCGGGGGAGTCGGCGCGCATAACATGTAGCACGCCAAAACGTGTCTGAACTTGCAGTCCACCACGCTGTAGTGTGGACATGAAAGTTTTTAGTGTGCTGCCGCAAGTCGTATCATACGCATGTCTTTATAATATTATTGTTTACATTTACATTTGGCTAGAAAGTTTTGATAAAATGCCCAAATCATCTACATTTTTAAGTGCTTCGAAAATTCGACTGGATAGATGTTTCAATCCTTTCAATAAACCTTCTCATCGAAAACTAAAAAATCTTCGCCGAATTACGAAGGAACATTTGACTGCTTTAAATTTATCAGTTACGGATGAGTCTCTTCAACAAAAGATCTGCAATACTTGCCGCATTGAAGTTCTTCAATTCGACAAGGATTTTGAAAAAAAGGTAAAATAATGATTTCGTTACTTGAATTTCATTGCTGATGCAATATTTGTTCTAATTTTCATGATATCTTGGAATAATCTGTTGAAAGACAGGTTTACTGATATATATTAAAAATATATTTTTTTAGAATGAGGAAATTCATGATAACGATTTTTGTGCGTTGGAAAGTGATGAGAACACGGAACATTTTTCGGACAGTCCGGATGTATCATTTGAGAAAGACAAAGTAGTCGTGACTGAAGCAATTCATTTATTCAACCAAGGTTTACATTTGATGGGAGTTTCACCTATTCAAAAAAAAAAGTTTCACAAAAGCGTTATTCGATTGAAAAGGTAAAAAATGTAACTGAGATTTTTACTGAAACAATTTTCCACCCTGTCATTCACGGTAATAATGATAATATTGAGGAAAATGATGGAGATTTTTTATTGAAAGTCTTGAAAGACGAATTTCAGACGACGACAGAACGTTCAAAAAGAATGAAAATATTGACAATATTTAAGGACTGGTCTTATCGGAAAATCCAACGTCATTTTCCTCTTGCTACAGATCATATGATTAAAATTACGAAACAGATTGCGGAAGAAAAAGGAATAATGTCAGATGCAAATCCAAAAAGTCACCCGACTTTGGAGAAAGGAGTGATCGATTTAATAATAAACTTTTTTCAATTGGATGAGAACAGTCGTATCATGCCGGGTAAAAAGGATTTCGTGTCTGTTAAAATTGATGGGAAGCGCATCCAAATGCAAAAAAGGTTATTATTAATCAATTTGAAAGAACTTTATGAATTGTTTAAAGAAGTCCATCCCGAAGCTAAATGCAGTTTTTCAAAATTTGCGTCACTACGACCTAAATATTGTGTGCTCGCGGGTGCAAGCGGCACGCATTCTGTTTGCGTCTGTACAATTCACGAAAATGTTAAATTATTGATTGATGGATGTAATTTGAAAAATCTCACAGCTCATTCGCCTAATCCATTTGCAAGTTATCATGACTGTTTAAAATATATGATTTGCGTTGAACCGACACATGATTGTTATTTTGGTACGTGCTCTGACTGTCCTGGTACAGAACATCTAATCGAGGAACTAGAAACAATTTTTGAAGCAAATTACATTGATCAAATCACGTACAGACAGTGGACTCACGTTGACCGAACAACTTTGCAAGTAATGATATCTCAAGTTGATGAATTTATCCATAAATTGTCGGCTAGTTTGGAAAAATTACTTCTTCATTCGTTTCTTGTGAAAAAACAAAACGAATTCATGAAAAATAAAAAACAAGATCTGACAGAGAATGAGTGCATTGTAGTCTGTGACTTTTCTGAAAATTATGCTTTCGTGGTCCAAAATGCTGCACAAGGCTTCCACTGGAATGATGATCAGGCTACAGTGCATCCATTTGCAATTTATTACAAAGATAATGACGGACATATTCAAGTGAAGAGTCTCGTGATAATATCGGAATGTTTGCACCACGACACCATAGCCGTTTATGTTTTTCAAAAGCAGTTAGTTAATTTAATAAAAGAAGAATTAAATAAAATTTCGAAAATCATATATTTTTCTGATGGGTCGGGTGCGCAATATAAGAACTAAAAATTTTGTCAATCTCACACATCACAAAAATGATTTCGGTCTGGCTGCGGAATGGCACTTTTTTCCGACATCACACGGCAAGGGTGCGTGCGATGGATTGGGTGGGACTCTGAAAAGATTAGCCGCAAGAGCTAGTCTTCAAAGAACATCCAATACAATCCAAACGCCGAAACAATTATTCGAATGGGCAACTGAATCTCTTCCTAATATTACATCAAAATATGTAACCAATGAAGAATATAATAAGGGAGAACGAAAATTACAAGCAAGATTCAAAAAGGCCATGACCGTAAAAGGAACATTGAAATTTCATTGCATTATTCCTATTGGAAAAAACAAAGTTAGAGCCAAATACTTTTCTCTGCAAAGAGAAAAGGATTCCTTCGAAATTAAAGTCATGGGATAGATAGTAGGCATTTCTTGTATACATAGTTGTAAGTTAATAAAAAAACTGTGAATGTTTTAAGCGACTTGTATTTTTTGACATCATAATACTCGATACTATTGATCTCATATTTTTGTGTCTCGAAATATCTTGGTTTAACAGTTTTCAATCACTTTGCCATTGTGACATTTATTTTAGTAACTGAAATTATTTTTTATGTCATTATATAATTACTTGCATTAATTTCTATTAATAAGTATAATCAACAAATATTGCGGAGTTAGATTAAGAATGGTTCACATTCACTTAAAAGTGGAAAATGATGTGAGCGTCTGAGATCACTGCCGCACGTGACGCGTGCTGCGTGACTTGCGCTCGGAAATATTTAATTATTTCCGATCCAAGATACATACCACTTTTTTGTGAAATGATTTTTGCAGATAACAGAATAACGAACAAGATAGTATTTATCTCAATCAATTTTGTTTGGGGTAAAGTACTTAAATTCGCATTGAAAAATTAAATTGTTATTAACTCTAATTAGTTAACAATAAACATTATAACTAAAATTAGAGCGGTTAGCTAACGCAATAACGTGTAAATTAAAAGAAAACCGACATCAATCGGATCAGTACAAGTGGAGATAACAAATTTCAAATATGATAAGAACGGACAAAAACCAGCAAATGGACGAAAATTGTGATGTGAATATTTTGGAAAACAAATTTTTTTCAGCCAAATCCTGAAATACGGGTCGAATAATTTCATTTATATTATTTGTAAACAAAATTTCATCGTATTTGGAGAAGTCGCATTTTTTTTTTCCTCAAATCCGTGCGTTTTGTAAAAGAATGACCCATACATTATAATTTATTTAGTTTATAAAAACGAGTGGCATGCATTTGTAAGACTACGTATTTATAGAGTAACTTCGTACAAGTTTTTAATCACACATTATTTATCTTATTTTATTATGCCATATAAAACACGAAACCTTCAGCGCTAACGGTCGGTTGTATTATTTATTTTATTTTGTTTAACGAGAAATTAACAGATTTCGGTGAGCTCTATAGTACAATTGTTTTTTTTTCAGTTAATATTGTCTTTTTTTTTTCTCATTAATTAACATCATTTATTTTATTTTTTATAAATATTTGATTAATGCCCGGTATTATAAAACGTTTTATTGCCTAAATAAAATTTACTTTAGGAATAAATTAATTTATTCCAAAGATTTCCGTATTATAAACACAAAATAACTTTATTTGGCTAATAAATCTCCCCAGTAAATTATTTGTTTGTATTTCTACCAAGTACATTTTATTCTCTAAATAATTTGACAGCTAAAAGTCAAAAGTGTATTATATTATTATAATTACTTTAGATTCTACTACTTGTATTTATTAATATCATTACGGTTATCATGTCTACCACATCATCCGTGTCAGATTTAAGTTTGCTCATAGTATCTTCCCTGACAGTGATTAATTCGAACCACAAGACATTCTAAGGAGTCGAAGACTTAGAGTTTTTCAAATCAGACATAACCAGGGATTTTTATACTTATGCATAAGCGTTTTTAAAATTAGTTCCATATAAAGTTTTAAACGAGTGTTTTCCACTCCCAGACTAAGCATGAAGTAAAATTTCGAGTTTAGAAAAGCCAAACCAAATTTTTAGGCTTTTCTAAACTCAAAATTTTACTTCATGCAGCACGCGAATTTAACACTGAAAGCACTGAAATATTGTGAACAAGTGAACTTCACTTTAAATCAGTGTCTTGTACGCGTGGCGCATGAAGTAAAATTTCGAGTTTAGAAAAGCCTGAAAATTTGGTTTGGCCGCTCCGCGCTTCGCGCTACGCGACCAAACCAAATTTTCAGGCTTTTCTAAACTCGAAATTTTACTTCATGCTTACCCTAGGAGTGGAAAACACTCGTTTAAGTCTTTTATAATTTCTAATAAGCTTGCTTTTTCTTGTTCTGTGTAATTCTGTCCTATTCTCCATAATTATAAGGAATTATACTAAATTTCCAATTTTATTGACAATTTAATTTGATATATTGACAATTCAATTCAACAAATTGGTGGTTCCAGCTATGGCCACAATGAAAATGTATAATTTCGGTCTGTAATCTACTAATTAAATTATTTGTTTCTAGAAGTCGAAGACCTAGAGTTTTTCAAATCACACATAACCAGGGATTTTTATACTTATGCATACGCGTTTTTAAAATTAGTTACATTTAAAGTTTTAAACGAGTGTTTTCCACTCCCAGACTAAGCATGAAGTAAAATTTCGAGTTTAGAAAAGCCTGAAAATTTGGTTTGGTGGCGTAGCGCGAAGCGGCCAAATTTCGACCCATCCCTTCTTCACGGAGCGGGTCGGCCGACGATTATCAATTTTGATCAGGCAGAACAACCTGTTCTGCGGAACGTTACATTTTGCATGTTCTAATTATCACGTATCAACGATTATTGTCGAATTTGGTTGCATAAAATACCGATCAACATACACATTTACACTGGCGAAAGAAATTAACGCATCACATTAATTTTTTTAATTTAAAAATAAAGTTTTGATGTTTAAAAACAAAAAAAAATAACAACAAAACCAACTGAACTATAATAATGATTTTCAACACATTTTCTTTCATTAATGACTAAAATAATGTCATAAATAAAAAGAGGAAAAAAGTTAACATGTGATTATAAGACTTAATATCTAGTGTTTCCTCCTCTTGCTCGAATAACTGCCTGACAGCGACGGCTCATACTGTTAATTAATGATCCAATTTCATCCTGGTTAATATCTTCCCAAATTTCCTGCAATCTTTGTCCAAACTCTTGTTGATTGCTTGGACGCCGAGGAAGTGCTCTAAGGCGTCTGCCCATCGCGTCCCATAGGTGTTAAGATCGGGACTCCTGGCTGGCCATTGCATTGTGTTAATACCCACTAGGTCAAGATACTGTTGTACAATTCGGGCACTGTGTGGTTTTGCATTGTCATGCATAAACAGGAAATCGTTTCCTCCAAAGGGAGCAAAAGGCATTACGGATGGTTCTAAAATGTTTGCAATATAAGACGCTGCCGTGATGCTTCCTCTTGGTATGACCACCAACTCCGTACGAGCCTCTAAAGTGATACCACCCCACACCATAACAGAGCCTCCACCAAACATAACAGTCGGAACAATGTTACACTGCGCATAACGTTCACCTGGCCGTCTGTACACATGCATTCGTCTGTCACTGCCGTAAAGACAAAATCTGGACTCGTCGCTAAACATAACATTAGCCCAATCGGCCTGTAACCAGTTTACATGTTCTTGCGCAAATGTTAACCTGGCTCTGCGATGGTCTGCGGTTAATTGTGGTCCTTTTGCCGCTGTTTTCGGAGTTAAATTAAAACCACGTAACCTTTTTCTGATGGTAACGGAACTTACATGAACATTGTGGATCTCTGCGAGCATATTTTGTAGCCTAGGAGCCGTAATAAACCGTTCGCGTAACGTCTGCATCATTAAAAAACGGTCTTGAACAGCAGTTGTGGCCCTTTTTCTCCCTTGTCCTGGCCATCTTGAGTATGCCTGAGTTTCCCGATGTCTCTTCAAGACACGGGATACGGTCGATTGATTAACACCCAGACGCTGACTGATGTAACGCTGACTCCTACCTTCTTCTGCAAGTGTAACCACAATCACAGCTTCTTCACTGCTTAAATTAAGATTCGGACGTCTATCCATATTCATTCTTCACTATTTAACACTTAATTTTAACAATTACTTGAAAACAAACTCAAAAAGAAATTTTATATGAACCTTTCTTACAGTCAGAATAATGAAAAGTGCTTCATTTTATTTATTGACAGAAAACCATGAGAACAAAAGACAAAACACAACATGTAAAACAGCATGCTTGATAAGATTTCTTATTGTAAAAATATGTTTGTGTTCAAAGAAAACTCGATTCCAAGATATCAAAAAAATCACAAATGATGCGTTAATTTCTTTCGCCAGTGTATTTTAATGTTAGCCAATACTTTTTAAATGCTTTTTTTATAATTAAAAAATTTACATGTAAGTAAAATAAATAAATTTGATATTATTGTATAACTGCATTTTGGAAGCGTGGGCAATTATATGTTTCATTAAAAAACATAATGACATTAGTAGGATAAGGGTGTGCGTTAATTAATTTTCAGTTAATTAACATCGCGTCGACTTAATGAAACGTATTAAGGGCTGCGGATTAGAGGCGAATTTGTTAATGTAATTAAAACTTAATTCCGGCGTAGCTGTCTTTGGTCGAAACGTGAAAATCGTAATGTAATAATTCGGAAATTTCAGAATATTGAATTAAGAGGGAAATTTTAATAAGCGATGCCCGACTTAAATTTGCTGCGTTGATTTTGTTAATAACAATAATAATAGTTCTTTATTTCCATAACTTTACAGTGCTTACCTGATAATTGTATAAGTTTTTAAATAGTATCTGAGTTGAATAATATATACGATACCATATCAAAAAATATTTACCTACCCCAATTATCTAAAAATATTTACTTAGCAATCATTTTGTAAAATCTAAAAACCATAAAATATTTTATACTAATGCAGATCTGGATTTTACAAATAAATAAAGATGGATACTAAGTTTAAATTCAACCACAGAGCAATACTATTCTATAAAATAATACACAAAACGTGTTTGCCAAGGCGTCTGTTATTCGTAAAGCTACGAAAATAATACAGATGATAAGTCTGCGAAATTATAACGCAAAAGACCCCTCCGTTTAAAATGTGTTGATCCCATTGCGCAAATAAATAAACCGATATATTAAATCAAGCTTAAAACTAAGGCTAGGATTCGAATACGAATAATTCAAATATTAGAATATTCAAATATGAATATTTCAATCACCAAATTATTCATTGAATTGAATATTCGAATATTTGAATATTTTTTTATGTTATAAATGTTAATACATTAAAGTGAAATCTTCAATCATGTTTATTGACACGTGATAAAGTAATTTGACATTTATATCTAAAATTAACATTCACGGTATATAACTCTCTCTTTATTAAAGTGAGATAATTTGCCGTTTATAACACAATTTCTATTTTTTTTATATAAATTGATATTTTTAGTTTAACTTGTCACTATTGACTATTGACATACATTGTCATTTCATGTTAAAATATAGAATTACGCTAAAAACAATTTATGTGAATATAATGGACGTTTTTTTTTTCTTTCGCATAATTTGATAATTTCAACGTAGAAAGCAATTTAGACTAACTATGACATTTTAGCACAATATTTTTGTTTAAAACTTAATAAAGTTATGTTAGGTTAAATGACAAGTTATGAAGTTAGTTACAATTAATTTTTAAGCCGCCAAGTAAATCGAAAAAAAAACAATATTTTTGTAACCTCACCTGTCTTTTACCTATCATAATATTTTAACATAATTTAAATAAGCTTGATTAATTTGACATTTGGACATTAAATCACTGTGTCAATTTTTTTGACTAATAAAATCACTTAGTCTTTTGACTGTAATGAAAATTTATTAATTAATGGCTATTGTAACATTTTGACTGTAAGTTCCTTACGTCGACTGTATTTTAACTATTATCACAGAGTATGGAGTAACCAGAGTATTCACGCTGACTGTGCGGGGTCAGGGGGGGCGGCTCTGTCAGGTGGCTCACCCAGCAGGCGTGTGATTTAGAGTAACTACTAGGTTTCCCCACTCTTCCCAATTCATTTGTATATCGGATCCGCAGAGGAATGATTATATCGTTTCCTCTCTAACGGTACCGACGGAATTAAAAATGATAACGCTCGGTTTGTTTATTTTATCAAAATAAACAAATCGAGCGTGAATCTACACCATTCAATTTTTAATTCCACATATAATATTGAAATCTAGATTTACTCTCATGTAATGCAATTTAAATTAAAATAAATACAGTTATATGATACAGGTAGGGATTGGAATACCGGCATACCGGTTGATCGCAAAAATTGCTCTTCAAAATGTACCGGTATTTTGGTAAATCATATCAACATTATGTACATTTATTTCACATCTTCCACTATACTTCTGACAAAAATAGTAGATCGATTATGTGTTTTTGAACTTCATAATAAATCAGTGTTTGTACGCGTGGCGCACGAAGTAAAATTTCGAGTTTAGAAAAGCCTGAACTCGCTTCGCTCGTGCCGCCAAATCCAAATGTTTAGGGTTTTTTAAACTCGAAATTTTACTTCATGCTTAATCGGGGAGTGGAAAACACTCACACAAATCCATGCTTTATATTTATAGATTTTTTAAATAGGTTTTTCACTAATTTCCACGATTTCTTATTAATCCACTTTTTTGGCAAGATTTTAAAAATAAAATTTAATATTCAATATAATTTGTCAATCAACCGAACAAAATAAAGGCTAGTATTTTTGAATTTTACAATATGTCAGTGTTTTATACGCGTGACGCATGAAGTAAAATTTCGAGTTTAGAAAAGCCCCGTGAAAATTTGTCTCGGGTCGCTAGCGCGACCCTCGACAAATTTTCTACGCGGGGCTTTTCTAAACTCGAAATTTTACTTCATGCTTAGCCTGGGATTGAAAACACTCGTTCGAATTTTAAATTATACTCTTTTATAGAATCAACGAATGTCCGCAAATGTACAGAGTATACGAATATATAAGGATATGATATATAAAAAATAGTAAATTATTATGTCATATATTAAAAATTTTTGTTTATTTTTGGGGTTAAAAACCTTACTTCTTTGGATGTAGATGGCAAATCCTCTTCCAATTTTCGGGTGTACATGTGAATGGGCTTTAACACTTCTAAATCGGAATCCGAATCACTTAATACTATGTTAAATGGTTTTGGAATTGCTGATTTTAACAGTCTATTTTGTTGGTAATTTGTAAAATCACTTGCTCGAAAATGTTTATTACACAGGCGCTTTGAAGAAAGTTTCTGTTCGGACAAAATAAAGAGATCCATATTACCACAATTTTTTAACCAATGACCACATCTTTCGCTATTATTTACAGGAAATGTAAAGAAGTGTACTGTACATCCTCGGTTTTCCTCGCGCCACAATCACGATAGGCGCAATTTAAATAATTAGCCATATTTTTACAACTAAATATCACTAGAACTACAACTATTATGTAAAATCACTAAATGTTCACTATACTTAATTAAATTATAGTTTGTCCGTATAAAATTAGAAACCGTTAACGTGCACACTGGAGAGCGAAAAACATACTGATTATTTTTCTTAAAATATTTCTTACTGACGATTTCCTATAAGTACTTTGAAGAGGGTACTTTTACAAATATTTTTCTATGTATTTTTTACATCCTTAGTAATTGATTTCTAGGGCTTAAGGACAAAGGCAGATAAGAAGGGTACGAATTTGGACTGTTTTTTTAGATCATCTGTGGGGCGAGTGAACAATTGAAAACGAACACTTTAAACCAAATTATCAGTAGATTTATGGCTTTCCAAACAGTCGTATGATGCATTATTTTTACAAAAAAATGTAACTATATTAAATAAATCGATAAAAGTTGTGATAAAAATATAATGCATTGCTCTCTATAAAGAAAATACAGTATGTCCGTTTCAAGACGCATATATACTTACGATTGAAAAATAGTTTCAATATACAGGGTGTCCCGGATAAGCAGTCCATGCATGTGTATCTTCTAAACGGCAAGAAATACGGATCTGTTAAATGGTAGAATATATGCAAGACGATGAGTACCAACTATACCCGGTATTAAATTAACAAAAAAGTTGAACCATCAGAGCACATTGCAAAAAAACTGATTTTTGCGATTTTTTTATTTTCCTTTATAACTTGGTTATTATTGATGATAGAACGATATAGAGCAAAAACCGCTGGAGATATCGAGATTAAACTTAAAACTTAAGCTTTTTGAAAGGAAAACCGGAAGTGGTACTTTACTCTTAGCGTTTTTTAGTTTTTTCCAGATATTCACAAAACTAAAAAATGTTTCAAATAAACATTGTATACAATAAAAAATGAAGTAATATTGTATATTCACTTTTTATCATAGCACTCTTATTTTAGGAGTTATTTAAAAATAGTGTTTTTTTAGATAATTATTGTTGGTTATAACATCGATAGGCCATGAAGTGTCGTGGCGCAGGCGGTAACGCGCCGGACTCATAATCGAAAGGTCCCGGGTTGAAATGCAGTCACCGGTTGCTTTTTCTTTTTTATTAATTTATATTTAATTACATTTAATTGAAAAATATTAAATCTAAACGGGGAAAGTACTATGATGGACACATCACCATTTTTTTTTATATGGGCGTCAAAGTTGGCCATGATATCATATTGTAGACATTTCTTTTTTAATTTGATGTATCATATGGTAGGTTTGTTTTCATTAATAGAAAAACTGGACGATATTTTCATAGTATTTGAAGTTGGCTATGAATATACCAAAATAAATGAAATAATAACAATAACAATACTAACATAAAGCGTTATTTGTTTTTCAAAAAATAAACATATCATATGATATACCAAATTAAAGAGAATTAAAAATCTATAAAATTAGCTCATGGCCAACTTTGACGCCCATATAAAAAAATGAAGTTAGTATGCATATATTGGAAAATATTTGCTTTATGATAAATCTGACTGCATATTATTAAAAAGCATAAAAAAGTGCCCTAATGATGTCAAAATATTATCCTTCTATCATCAATAATAAGTATGGTCTGAACTTTCAACTGTTTTGTTAATTATATAATGGATATAGCTAGTACTCATCGTCCTGCATATTTTCTCCCCTTTAACTAAATCTCTATCTCTTACCATTTAGAAGATACCTATGCATGGGCCGCTTAATCGGGACACCCTGTATAGATTATTTAACTTTTTTTAATTTAGTAAACCTTCATGGAATTCGTTTAAATGTCAATTTTGAACTTGAAAATATTACAAAAAGCATCTCAGTGTTTGCCTCCCGGAAAATCCAAATTTTCACGCTTTTCAAAACTCGAAATTTTACTTCATGCTTAACCAAGTAGTGGAAAACACTTGTTTATAGCCTCAAATTGAACTTTTATAAACAATAGAAAGTCGGAAAATGTGTACTTAAATATTACATACTTACTTAATTTTAATATTTTTTATTATAAGAATATTTATATAAGAACAATAAATTGTAGGCGTTAATTCCAAAGACAATATATGTATTAAATAATTATCTATTTTATTTATTAAATTTGATTATACAATAAACAAAATATCCAAATTTTCAGGCGTTTCTAAACTCGATTTTACTTCATGCGCCACGCGTATAAAACACTGATTTAATGAGATGTTTAAAAAACGTATTCTTTTTAATCACTCTTGTTCCCTCATGAACACCGATAATAATAAAATAAACCGTTCAAAATACACGTTTTTATTTTTCAAATATTATATTATAAGCTCCCCCAGTTACCCCCCCCCCTGGATCCGTGCCTGATTGACATAATTAGTTCTCAGGTAATACCCCGGCGGTGGCAGAGAACTTTGCTTAATCGCAGAGGAAACAATATTATTGTTTACTCTGTGGCTATATATTAGTGGAGATATAAAAGATCAAATTATCTATAAACTGAACGCATTAAAACAATAATGTTTTTATTTCACATCTGTCAGTCAGCAGTAAATTGGTGTATGGGTCTATTGAAATATGGGTATATTTATGTTTACATTAACATTCCAATGAACGAATCATCCTTTAACATATGTTTTTGTGCCTTAAATCGCCATCAAAATTACAGGAAACTGTTTTGGTTGAAGGTTTTAATAGGTGGATGCTTTGATAAATGCCTCAGAGATGGCTACACTATGCAAACTGTGGATTCCGAGTAACAGGCGTGATTACTCTGGTTATTCTTTCCCCTGTGCTATTATGGAATTTTGACGTTAATAGACTCAAAATTGTCGTTCGACGTGTGAGAAACTATTACTTTCTCTTTAACTTTTATCAAAATTGACATTCTGTTTTGAAGTTATAAAACTTTCTCCGCCAATAAAACAAGAATCAATGTATTATGTCAAATTTTAATTGTTTTAATGCTAAAACGAGTGTCTTCCACTCGTATAACAATAAAAGTAGAAATATTTTCATTAAAGCAGCTTTTCCATATTATTAATATTTTAATTATCATATCCTCAAAGAGGAAAGGATGGACACATCACCATTTTTTTATAAAGCAAAGATGGGTTTTAATTGAACGCGCCTAGTATAATAATCAAAAAGGAAGAATGCTAATTAATGTAGGGTCGATTATGTGGTTTTTCGGTCCATTTGTTGTAGTCGAAGTGAAATCAATTAACCCATTCACGGCCGAACAATTATAGAATTAACCCTAAAAGTTGATTTTAGGTAAAATTCTACAATTAATTCTATGATTTCAATAGATGACTTATTGTATTACATACTGTTAATTTTTCTATTAAATATACATAATGTCATTCGTGAGCTAGACACCGTTGCAGACGGACGTGCGATAAGAGCGAGCGAATTAAATCTGTTAATAAACCACCCGTACCGGCAGAATATTCCAAAAAAAAACATGAGTGACGAGGATGATCCAACCTATATGGATCTTGAAGACTTCAAGGAAGTTACAGAAAGCGTGGCCGCCCCCCAAGGTTTCCAGTTGGAAAAACAGCGAAGAAGCAAGCTACAGGTAACACGCTAAAAATATCGAACAAAACACTACAATCAATTTTAAAACAAATAAACATACAACAAACCACTACACAGTCACAACAACAACCATCAGCAGGGCCCTCGCACAGTAGCGATCCCCAGATAACAAAACAGACACAAAATCAACCCCAACAATACCCGCAACAATACTTACAACAACAAGCATCCTCGACACATACAAATACAACACAACAACTCGTTCGTACACAACAACAACCACCCCCGCCACCTACAAACACAACACAGCACTTACAAAACAATCCAAGCAAACACACCACTCAACAATTTAAAAACACATACAACATAACCACTACCACAGAACTCTCTCGCCTACAACTTGTAGAACTCTGGCTAAACAACACGACCGACATGGAAGCAGTTATTCTCAAAACAAAACAGGATTATTTATTAAAATCCAACCACAATTCAGCCACGTGCGGGCATAACCTAAACAACTTAAAAACAAAAAAAGTGATTCATCAATTCACACCAACATCCTACGCTCCGCGCGAACGCAACTCAGCCGCCCCGTCGCACAGTGGTCGATTTTCGAATTTAGCCGAACATTTCGCGAAAAATAAAGTATTTAGAAAAACGAATATTTGTGTAAATATCATTAGTATAATGACCCAATGGTGTGCAGGTAAAAGCATAATCCCCTCAACCCTCTTTCCTGGTAGTTATCGGTACCCAAAGTACACCCTATTGAGACACCGATCATTAGTTGTTTGTACGCTCTCAAACGCATAAGTCTTAAATATTTAGTTTTCAGTTGTGTGAAGTGAAATTTTTAAAAAAACGATGGACATACATTCTACTGGTATGTATTTATCATTTGTGTTTATTTGTTTTTTTATATTTTTATGCAACAATAATAAATAATGACATAAATTACTCATACAATTTTTCATTGTAAATTAAAATTTCTTAAGTATGATAGAGAAAAAGTATATTCCGTACGCAGCGGTACGCATTGGGATTTTTTTTAGTTATAGAGCAACTATTTAACTTATCATATAAACAAAAATTATATGCAGTCACGTGCAACCATTCAAGTAATAATTTTTTTTCAGGCCGCGTAACCGTTCGCCGAAGCGCTCTCTTCAATGTTTGGCGTATGGAGCGTACGGTGGAAGAGAAAAACAGCGCCGTTCAAAAATATATTTTTGATTTAATGAACTTTAATGTTCAAGACCAAAATGAAAATATAAATATATTAAAAGATCAAATACGTTCTTTTACGTCATCTTTAAATTCTAAGTGGCAAAAAGTATTTAGAGTATGTTCCCGATTTGAAAATAAGTATGCAGAGTGGCTAAACGAAACACAGACATTTTCTTTGACTGATACAATCGATGAACCTGTACCTGGACCATCTTCGAGAGGGCCGTACAAATCATTTAGTGATTTATCAAATTTTTCGAAAAAAAGAAAAGTTAGGACATTGATGGAAAATTATTCCGAAGAGGAAATTGCATTCGCCACTCAGGTTAATTTACGAGCATCTGGAAAGAGGGATAGTGCAGAAATAGTGAACGAGGTTACAACAAATTCACCAACAAGAGGTTCCAGTATTAAGCAGGCTTGGAAATCACCCCAACAAAAAGTTCAAAAATATACACCAGAAGAAGCCTTGGCGGTATATATCGACGGAAGATTTACAAAGCATTCCTATAAATTGATACAATCTGGAGCTAAGGTACGTAATGCAAATATTTACCCAAGCTATGATAGTATTTTGAAAGCAAAAAAAGCATGTTATCCCGCAGAAGTTAGTATATCATACACTGAAACTGCTGGAGAAGTTACTTTGCAAGCCTTGGTCGACCATACTAGTCAAAGATTATTCATTTCTCTGGGAAATTTGAGTTCATTTGATGAAATTGGAAACGAGTTTAAAATTATGTACAAATGGGGCTGTGATGGTAGTTCAGGTCACTCATTATATAGGCAAAAATTCTCTAATGAGTCCGAAAGTGATGAATATATATTTTCTGCGTGCTTAGTGCCTCTTCAAATAATATCAATAAAAGATGATAATATTTTATGGCAAAATCCGAAACAATCCTCAACTAGATTTTGTAGACCAATTAAGATTATGTTTGAAAAGGAGTCTAAAGAAATTATAAAACTTGTGGTAAATGATATTGAAAATCAAATTGAAACCATTTTACCAACGAATGTAGAGTTAAACAATATACAAATTATAATTAATCATAGTTTTAAATTGACTATGATTAATGGCAAGACTTATAGCACAGTTACAGACACTTCAACTCAAACGTGTGTTATATGTGGAGCTACATCTAAAATAATGAATCAATTAGAAAAAGTAAAAAATTTACCGAAAATTGAAAAATACTATAATTATGGTAATTCTTCTTTACATGCTTGGATTCGTTCATTAGAATGCATGCTGCATATAGCATATCGTCTCGATATCAAAAAATAGCAAGTTCGAGATATCAAAGAAAAAAAAACATTAGAAATTACAAAATTAAAAATTCAAAAGGAATTAAAATCTAAATTAGGATTATTAGTTGATGTGGTAAAACCTAATTTCGGAACAACAAATGATGGTAATACCGCAAGTCGTTTCTTTGAAGAATATAAGACAACATCAAAACCTACAGGGTTAGACGAAAATTTTTTAAAAAGAATTAAAATAATTTTGCAAGTCATTTCTTGCGGAGAAGCTACAAATATAGAAGCGTTTCGTTTGTATTTGGATGAAACAGCAAAAAAAAATAACGAATTATATCCATGGTATTACATGCCCACCTCTTTGCATAAAATTTTAATTCATGGTGCGGATATAATTCAATCAGCAACGTTGCCAATTGGGATGTTATCCAAAGAGGCACTAGAAGCTCGCAATAAAGATTTAAGGAAATACCGAGAACATCACACTCGAAAATGTTCCCGCTTACAAACCATCACAGACCTATTTCATACATTGTTATATTCTTCTGATCCATATATTTCAACTATACCAAAAAGAAATCATATATCAAGATCTGCTAGAATTAAAACATTTGACGATGAGGCTGTTAAATTGGTACACATTTCAAATAATTTTCATTTATCAGATAATTCAAACTCCGACAGTGATACTGAATAGTTTGGTGTAAATGTGTATTTGCATTATGTACCTAATATTCTGGTTTCAATTGAACATGTGTATACAGTGTGTCCATGTATAATATGTATATATAATATATTTGTGTAAATAATGTTGTAAATATATAGTTTTCTAATAATAGAAACATTCTCTAATGCAATTAATTGGATTACCCTTAAACACAAAATAAAATAAAAAAAAGATTTTGAACGGGGAGGGGGGTTACAAAACAATTTGTTTTTTGTTATTTTCATACAAGTCTACAAAATTCGCTAAGACGTTTTATATTTTCGCACAGAATTTCGGGGGGGTTCAAACCCCCATATTCCCCACCCCCCTAGTTACGGCCTTGTGTTTCTAGTATAAAATAAACATGTAATCTTTATAGGAACCATTCCAAGTAAAATAGTCTCATATTTTGTTACAAAATTTTAAATTATTTTGAAATATGAGAGTGTTTTCTATATAAATCAGATGGGTGGGGGTTGTTTAAAACTTTTTATAATTTGTTTTTATTTTACGAAGAATGACTCATTATATTTGTTTAAAATATTAAAAAAAAGATTTTTTTTACAAAAAAAATCTTTGATTAGGGGTTGGTAGTGGGGTGGAAAATGTGTCCATAACATAAATGACAATTAAATACTTAATTGAAAAAATATTTCTTTCTATTAGACAGAATTAAAAAAAAAAACAAAACAAATAATAACGAAATGTTCAGTTAAATTTGAAAATCGACCACTGTGAGATCGAAGACGCGGAAATCAGCGAGCGCTTGAATGCGACCGGCAGACCCAGTCGATTCCATATGATTCTATAAGTTCACATATATAGTTGACAGACCCACTCGATGGGAGGGCGCATATGTCGGAATTTCAAATTTCCCGCAATTTCTAACGTGGGCTCGTTACCATTCAACAGCTGTCAGATCCGTCGGATCTGAAGGCACAAAAATGCTTAAAAGACTAAATCGTCTCGAGATGAGCGTTAATAAATATAAATAATTACAACCGTAAGTATGTAAAATATTTATAAATTTTAACCTATTGTGTATTATTTTAAATAAGTGTACAGTCAAACAAATTTAAAACCAGGGCGTTACTACATTATTTCTTCCTAGTACATGTGGATGATCTTCAAGTATACTAAATATCCATGGTCGTGGATATTTTCATCATACTGAACTAGGAGCATTTTTTCATGGAGTAGATCCCCGTTATTGTTGGATTAACCAATTCTGAATCATTGGGGATGGGCGTTAACATTAATAATTAAAACCGTAAGTTTATGTAATATTTTAAGTTTTTAAGCCATTGTCTATTCTTTTAATTAAATCTGCAGTCAAACACATTTAAAACCAGTGTGTCTACATTATTTCTCTTTATTTCTTCCTAGCATTCGTGAATGATCTTCAAGTACTATGCATAAAACAACCACGGACGTGGAGATTTTCTTCACACCGGGCTAGGAGCATACTTCCATGGAGAATGTTCCCGTTGCTGTTGGATCAAGCAATTCTGAAATTTCATCTAATCACAAAGTACGATCTTAGAACATAAAATAATGTCTTAAATTCAATTACACGGTTTTTCTATTGCATTTCACTATTGATCAAATGGGATTCACTATATCCCAAATATCTTTCACCTTGTCAAATACAAGTCAAAAGATTTCCCGATTTACGAAATAATAATAATAATAATAATAATTTATTACGGAATCACCTTTTTAACAAAATAATACAAACAAATATATATCAGTGTTACAATAAAATAAATCATAACATATGCAAATAAATTAAACCAGAAATAATAAAATATTGAATTTGTGAAACAAAAACCAAGTGTTTTATTCTATCAACCTTATATAAAAAGTGTAAAGATGTTTCACCAAGTGTTAGATGAGTCAACAATCAAAAGTTTATACAGTGTCAGAAATAAGAAATAAAATAAACTAAAACTAAAATTAAATCTTACCAATAACAGATGAAATTAAGAGTTGTGTGTATATATACCGATCGACAATAATATTCACCATATACCAAATACTTCCCTTTAATATTTTTTGCTGAACATTTTTGCAGTAACAATAACTTTCTTCTGGAAATATTTTATTTGTATTTATACATACAAGGAGTTTTCTTTTAAGTATACGTATTTCAAATTTAACCTATTTTCTGTAAATCTTTAGATATTCCTTGTTTTTTTTTTAAGTTCAATTTGAAGCTTTAAATGAGTGCTTTCCACTCCTAGACTAAGCATGAAGTAAAATTTCGAGTTTAGAAAAGCCCCGTGAAAATTTGTCGAGGGTCGCGCAGCGACCCGAGACAAATTTTCTGGGCTTTTCTAAACTCGAAATTTTACTTCATGCGCCACGCGTATAAAACACAGATTTCAAGTGAAATTAGAATATATATAAATTTTACAATATTTTAGTGTTTTATACACGTGACGCATGAAGTAAAATTTCGAGTTTAGAAAAGCCCAGAAAATTTGTCTCGAGACAAATTTTCACGGGGCTTTTCTAAACTCGAAATTTTACTTCATGCTTAGTCTGCGAGTGGAAAACACTCGTTTAAAGCTTTATATTGAACTCTTTTGAAAAACAACGAATGTCGGAAAATGTACAGCTTATGAATATGTTTACCTTAAAGAAAAATTCACTGTATGGAACACTACTTACGCCAACATCCTTATCCGGATAAGGAGACCTCTTATTTCATTTCTAAGATGCATTTTTTGACGAACTGTAGACATTTTGTTGAGAAGTGAAATGTAATTAGGTTTTGATATGTAGCGAAATATATTTGTAATAACTTTTTAAATATACATTTAACATGTTCATTAGGTCTTTGGTATTTTTCGCATCGCACGGTAATTTAATACCGTGCGATGTTCCCCGTACCGCACCCACCATTCAATGTTATGGTGGGTGCACCGCACACCCCGCTTAACAAGAATCCCGCCCGCTCCCCGCGCCCAATGACGTCATTTGCGATTGCAGCGCCGTCTCATCGAGTGGGTCGGTTAACTAAAATCATGATACGTGGAGCCCCTATGAGTTATCAATCTAATTTAATCTACGGCGACCGGTATCGAACACAGATACTGCCGCCGCATCACTTCAAAGGCTACGGGATTAAAAACAAGAATGGTGCGAATAATAACGGCCTCGCACAGCTCTTACACCAAACTTTTACAACAAAACTTCAAGTATATGTGCAAAGTATACCCCGTAGAAGAAAGCCTTGTCCCACAGTAGAGTTGGATAACTATCGATAGTCGGCACCATCGATAGTGTTCGATAGTCAGAACACATACTATCGATAACTATCGATATTTATCGATAGTTCAGGAAAATTAATTAAATTATTTATTTTACAATTTAGTTTGTTGTGGGTCTAACAACCACTGATTCTTATTCAAAAACAGAAGCATATTAATATTTTTTGGTTTAAGTCTTGATCTTCTGTCGCTGATGATCAGGCCAGCTGTACTAAATTCTCTTTCTGACTCCGTCGAAGATGCTGGAATGCATAGGTATTTCAGGATTAACTCGGGAATGGGCTGAAGTTCTTGGCCATTCACCTAAAAAAACGAAATAAATATACACAATGATTAACCTATTATCTAATATATTTCTTACTTTCCAAAATACTAATGAATCCGTTTCTTCAGCTGCATTATCCCTTTCCAGATATTGCCTCTTCCTAATTATTATATCAGCGCCATCAGCGATAACGCTTCTGGATTTCTCTTCTACTCTTCGGGCGACGAATGACAACAATGACTTCTTTTTGTAGAGTGCTCCCCTGATTTTGATGTTCTATTTCGTCAACACAACTTTCAATATGTGAATTCAGAATCATTTCCTGTTCTAACAAAGTTGCCGCCTTGTTTGCATTTTCTAAATTATTAAATCCTTCCATCTTAAATCTCGGATCAAGAAGTGTTGCAATTCTTGTTACTGATCTGGTCTCATATGCAAATAGTCTTCTTCTTGTCGATTCCATCAAGCCTTTGCAGAACTTCTTCCCTTCCGATGTAGCCATACTTGTGATAATATCATTTAAAGATATAAAAATTCCAACTGTCAGTGGTATTATCAAAGATATGGTAACATAACTGGACCCGGACACTTTTTTTGTTGCCTCATCGAACGAGAACAGTGCAGCTTCAAAATCATTAAGAACAGATATTTCATCAAGAGTAAAGGGAGAAGGAGCTTTTCTCATTTTCAATAGAGTTCTATTTATTGCATCACTAGTTTTTATAATTCTTTGTATCATATATAATGAACTGTTCCACCTTGTAGAAACTTCTTAAATTAATTTCAATGGCTCTTTGCTACCCTGAATACTTTTTTGCTCTTCTTTAAATTTATCAGTGGCTGAAGTGCTGCATTTGGTCAAAACCCTCTGAACATAATCACTGCACAGATTATCTTGTACAGCTAAATTAAGGGTGTGAGCAATACATGGGAGGTGGGGCTTCTTCAAAATTTCACATGTTTTAATCATGTTAGCAGCATTGTCAGTTACTATACATGTAATTTTATTTCCTATATCCCAATCTTCAAAAATCTCCTGCAGTGCATCAGCAATATTTTGTGAAGTATGATTCGTATTTAGTGGCCTTGCTGTTAAGACAACAGACTTCAATCTAGAATCAGATATGAAGTGACAAGTGGCTGACAAAAACGACTCTGTGGAAACTGGCGTCCAAGTATCACATGTTATTGAAAGATACTTGATACCACTTAGTATTTCTCTTAGTTTGCTTTGGGACTTAGTATACAAATTCTTCATAACAGATTCTCGAATAGCAAATTTACTGGGGATAACATAACGAGGGTCAAGAACATAGACAAATCTTCTGAATCCGGTATCATTAACAATATTGAAAGGTTGAAAATCTTGTGCAATCATCATTGCAAGAGCACAGTCCAGCTCTTTCTTTCTCTGTGAAGAACTCTCGTATTCAATAGATCTCTTAAAGAAAGGACTTATTGATCTATTGTTAGACTGTGCTAAGGTTAACTGTGTACTCGAGCTGGAAGTAGAAGCAACAACAAGTTCCTCATTTTCAACATCATTCCTATTTATAGGGTGGAATCTTTTTAAGTGGTCAGCTAAGTTACTTGTATTGCCGCTAGTTTTATATTCCTTACCACATGTTATACATTTAGCTAATTTACGGTCAGAAGAACGTTTAAAATATTTCCAAACTTTCGAAATCTTCGGTCTTTTATTAGATATCCGTGACACAGATGTTTCCGATTCTGACCCTGACTGCCCAGAATGGGGGATTTCATTTTGAGGCAACACTTCCGGAGTAGAATTATTGTCCTTCCTAGTCGTACCTCCGCTACTTGAGCCTATTAAATTTAAAATGATACGTGAAATTTTGTTTTTCATAAAAAAAACTTTCTGTGACTATCGACTTACAGAACACAAAATTAACCACTTTCGTGTTATACGTTGCACATATTACAATTCAATATATATATTATTTTTAATAATTCAGTCTTTTAGAGACATGGCGGCTCATTATGATTTTTATGTGAGACTAATTCTAAATTATATGAAACTGAATTAAATTAAAAAATGAATTATTATAATAATCAGTGAATTAAATACCCAAAATTTTAATTTCTTAAAATTTTAAATTTACTTTACTCGAAATTCAAGCAGTTTATATAAAAAACATTATTAATATAAGATATCCACTTCCTTGTAATCAATATTTGTTAAAATGTTTTTCTAATCTTTTTTATATAAAAGAAATATCGGTAGAATCATAATATGGTTCCAGATTACGTCGTTGTAGCTACGTCGTTTGGTTTAAAATGATGATTATTTTTAATTTAAGAAAAAATGTCTATTGGAGCAAAATTGTTTCCATGTTGTGGAAAAATACATTTTAATAAATATAGAAAACATACAAAATTGATCTTTGTAATTTTCGTAAAAAGTAAAAGAAATAGTGAAAACTACAATGCGGTTAAAAAAATCAAAATGCAAAATAATGCTTCAAGAATAGAAGTTATTTTGCTTTTATTGGGAATTTGTCGTATCGCAGTTTATTTAGTTAACTAACATTACGATAATATTATCCGAAAAAGTTGTAAAACACTTGAATATTTGAGAGAAAACGGCCCGATTTGTACACGGCCCATGTGTATTTTTCCACACTGTACACATGGCCAGTCTGCCCCTGTACAGTTTACCTCCTAACTAACTACTCTTAACAAAGTTCTGAAGTCAAAAATTCTCGCATATTTCATGCATTCTACACCTATATTTTGAGCACTTACAACACTTAAGGTAAATACAACTTCCGGTGATCGGTTTTTTACGATACGCTTTTTTCTTTAGGTTTTTAAATAAGGCCGCTATTAATTTGAAAATCTCTGTTTGTTCTCGAGATAGTGCCCACAGACAGACACAAACACAAACACAGCCCCCGACATTTTTTTTATAAATGACCCGATTCATCGCGGGGATATTTTTCCGTTAAAATTACGAATTCGAAAAAATCACGATTAGAGAAGTGACAAAAATAACAATAAAAAGTAATGATACTTACATTCTCCTGTTTTGTTGTTTTTCTTTATCAGAAATCTATCCATTTTGTGCTTGCAAATATCTGGTTTGGCAAACACGCATTGACGAACACTACAATAATTTCACTTCACAAAACACGGGACTTCCCAATTCCGAACAAACACAGCTGTTACAGATATATTTTCCCTAATTTAATAGCTACTTACTAGATGGCGCCAGGCAGTAATAGTCACGTCAATACTCATTACACAATTTTTTTACATATCATGTCGTCGCACGTCGATCGTGGTGTACACCACTACAGCCCATATTAAATCCGTGTAGGTAATAAAATATCGAAAACTATCGATAGTAAAAATAAAATATCGATTATTTTCGATAGTCAAAACTATCGATAACTATCGATAGCGCTATCGATAGTTATCCACCTCTACCCCACAGCTTCTTCCTGCACCATGTAACAAGTGCAACAAATTTGACCATGTTACGGCGGATTGCAACGAAAAAATCGTCTGTGCCAAATTTAATGGCGAGCACTATACATCCGCCTGCACCACACAACTTCCACCCAAATGTTCATCATGTGGAAAAGCTGACCACGGCGCCTGGTCCACCAAGTGCCCTAACCGCCCCATGCAGCCCATCCAGGGAATTCCAAATGTTAAAATTCACTGCACAAACAAAAAATCATCCGACATTGACGACGTACAGATCAAACAGACACACGTTCATAAATCACTCACCCTCCACGATCATATATTAGATACCTACGTTACAGAAATTAATAATACGATTAACACCGACCGCCAGGCTCTCATAAAAAAACTAAAAGAACGTTTCATGGAATCATACCAAATTGACACTCATGCTCCGTTCACGGTAAACCGTATGTTCCTCGTTATGTTTGATCTTAAATACCCCGATAGTCCCATCCCAACTGTTCCTTCAGACGGAGTTCACTCTGCTAATTGTGTTGTCCAAAATGGCTAACCAAATTTCCTTTATTTACACCAACATAAACTCGCTCAACAACAAATCCCACATCCTATTCAATTATCTGAACAATAACCCGGTACATGTATGTCTTTTAGTCGAAACTAAATTCAAGAAACCTTTCTCTTTTCACAACTGGAACCATATCCAAATCGGCCCTACCATCCACAACCAAAACCCTCGGGGAGGTTTAAACGCAGCACTCCACCCAAGCCTAAAAATTGGTAAAAGCAACCCTCCTAGAATCAATCAACCATCCCCTTAATGAATGCCTGCATTTTATCCTAACCCACCAATCTCTTCAAATCCATATATTCCTCATTTATATTCACCCTCACTCTCCTATAGACGACACCATATTTATTAAAGCTTCACTATACTCAAACACCATAATTATAGGAGACTTTAATATAAACAGAAGCAAATCCCGCCACCCATCCTCCTTCCTTTCCAATTCAAATTTTGTACGTATCCATACCCCTCCAACATTTATAATGAACCAAAACCAATCCACCACTCCAGACATCTTCCTGTGCACACAAAATATCCAACATCTTATCCATTCTGTAAACCTCGCCCCCGACCTATGCTCATATCACCTATCTATCACTTTCCAAATAAAATCCAACGAACCTATTCCCCGCACCTTCCCTGACTCCATCTTTGACTTTAAAAACTGTGACATAGACAAAGTTTCACTAGACCTCACTCAATTCATACCCTATAACCCCGATATAAATCCCAACTCCATTGAACAATTCAACAAAACTCTATCCGACTCCATTCAACAAAATACTCCAAAAATTATCAAAAAATTCTACAAATACCCCCTCTCTAATTTTATCCTAAGACTCCTAAAACACAAACGACAATTATATCGCGACATTAGACTTATGGACACACCGGAACTTAGACAGACATTTAATAAACTGAATAAAGACATTAAGACATTAATTTTTCAATATAAGACAGACGTATGGTTAAACACTTGCAAAGACATAAACGACCTAAACGGCAAGTCATTCTGGACACAAATAAAAAAACTATCAAAATATAAAAAACTGACCAACTCCAACAAATAACGGACCCTGACACTAACGAGACAATTACGGACGCAGACATAATCGTAGAAAAAATTGCGGACTACTTCAACGAAACATATAAGACGACAGAAGACACTACCTTTGACCAGAATTTTCACAAACATGTCGAGGAATGGCACAAAGAATTCCAAAAAAACACTAACCCTACAAAACCAAACGACTTCTTTACAGAACTCGAATACAATAACATCATGAAAAAGGGAAAACATACTGCACCCGGTCATGACTACGTACATAGACGCATCCTTAAATCCTTACCACCTCACATCCACCACCATATTCTGAACATCCTCAACTACAACTACCAAAACAACTATTTCCCACCTGAATGGAAGACAGGCATCATCATATGCATACCTAAACGCGACCACAACACATCTCTCATTCCTAGTTACCGTCCTATAACTCTTCTTCCGGTCCTTGGCAAACTATATGAATCCCTCCTCAAAAACAAAATCCTCTCACTAATCTCTGACCGTATTCCCAACTACCAATTTGGATTTCTCCCCAAGCGCTCCACCAGTCTACCACTGTCTATCCTTACTTCCAACCTACAAACATCTCACCTTGCAGGCAAATCCTCTGCAACCCTCTTCCACGACATCCAAAAAGCTTTCGATTCTGTTTGGCATAAAGGCCTCGTTTTTAAATGTCACTCCATTAATATCCCTGCACATCTGATCCGCATACTACATTCATTCCTCTTCAAGAGATCCCTTAAAGTAAAAATCAAGAATCGTTTCTCCTCTACCTTTTCCCCAGAACAAGGTGTTCCCCAAGGTTCCCCCCTCTCTTCACTACTATACAATATATTCTGTTCCGACATATACCTTTCTGACCCAAAATACTTCAATCCCTCAAAATATATCCTACAGTTCGCCGACGACACTGCCCTCATATCCTACGCTCCCACCCTACCTAAAGCTCTCCAAACTCTCCAAGAACTTATCGATACCCTTGAACGATGGTTCGCAAAATGGAGAATAAAAATTAATCCCCGTAAATCACAACTCCTTATTCCTTACCGCAAAATCAATAACTATCCATTTATTATCTCCATTTCACAAAACCAAATCCACCCCTCCTCCCATGTAAAATATCTTGGATTTACTTTCGACCAAAAACTCAACTTCAAAAAACATACATGTAACATAAAAAGTAAAATAACAACTCGGGCAAAACTGTTAAGAAACCTAACCTACAAACAATCCGGAATAAACATTAAAACTGCTGTAATCATCTATAAAATGATATGTCGTCCCTTGATTGATTATGGTTCCATCCTATTTTCCACATCCCAAAATCCCACCCTACACTACATCCAAGTTAGTGAGCGAGCATCCCTAAGAACCCTTACCAAAATCCGTAACCCCATAAATCCGCTACATAACCCATCGAACCAACTCCTCTACGACTCAACTGAGATAACCCCCATAGAAGAACGCCTCCAATACCTTTCCGAAAAATTCTCTAAAAATCATTTTAATTACCGCACCATTTCCCATTACTGTTTCCATCGAAATCCCACTATTCTTCCCAAATATAAAAAAAAAACAATAACAACCATATTTGAATTCATTTCATCATTTCACCCATACACTCATTAAGGACTGACGTATGACACTAATCATCAATCTAGGCAGAAAGACCTCAGGTCGATAGCCATTTGAGAGTGACAGTGACAGTTCGCACCACTCATCCATTTTAAATAATAAAATTGTTTTGTAAATATACTTATAAATATACTGTAATCACTTTACTGTCAATAAAGATATTATTATTATTATTATTATACATAATGTATACGCTGTAAATTTTCAGGCATCCGTCGATTCCATATAAAAACGTGCAAGATGAAGTATAAAACGAGTATTTCCACTCCCAGACTAAGCATGAAGTAAAATTTCGAGTTTAGAAAGGCCTGAAAATCTGGTTTGGTCGCTCCGCGAAGCGGAGCGGCCCAACCAAATTTTCAAGCTTTTCTAAACTCGAAATTTTACTTCATGCGCTATGCGTATTAAACACTGAAATATTGTGAAGTTAGAAATACACTGACATTATTCATTTTTGAATGAGTAATAATCGAAATTTTTAAATAACAAAATATTCACATTTTTCTTCGTGCATTTAGAGTGCGATCAAATAAAATAATATATCAAATTAACTTATTCGGTAATTTAATTAACAAAAAATAATAATGTTGCGTGTATGCGCCAACGGCGCTTAGTGGATTAAATACGTTTAGGCTCATTCATGCAAAATACATTTGAGCTTTAATCTCGATCCCATTCTCTTTTTTCATGTTTTAATTTTCGAATTTAATCAACGCAGAATATACTAATTTATCGGACTGCTGAAATGCAATTTCGGCTAATCACCCTTAAATTAATTTACTATTTCCTTCCTCTTTTTGGTGGGGCGGGGACCCACCAAGCCTTAAGGAATTTATATACTATTCCCAAATTTAACATTCTTAGATTTAGATTATTAATAACTAAATTAGCTATTCTAGCTGTATGTGCAATTATTTCATAATATGAGATCATTAAGTACCTGTATTTTAACAGTTTTTTTGTTTCATTTATTAATAATAAGTAGTTAGGTCTTGCATTAGCAAGCAATGTATGTAATCTCTAAATAACCAGCAACAGTCGATATTTATATTTATATTTTGTGAAGTTGAATTTTAGATCTACTTAATACTATTTCGATATTCTCTGCAATAATATAACTACAACATACTGCAGTAACAACTACAACTCATACCAACGGCCCAAAAAGAAAAATGTATACGTTTAACAACTCTATGTAAATCTGTAGAGCTCAAATAAAGAGGAAACTACAGCGAAAACAAAGTTAAAACCGATAAATCGGATAAATCTTATTTATTTATTAGTAACCCCCCGAGGAATAAATTACCACCATTACTCGGACTAATATGAATTGTTCTCTTTGTTTATCTATTTCGGATGACTTATTTCGTCAATCTCAAGGCGGAAACGGTGTTTTATTTACTCGTTCGCCGACCGAAATCAGTCCTATTTGTTTCCGGGAATAATAAATAAGTTTTATTATAACGGGAATTTACGAGGATGTTATCCGAAAAAAAAAATGAAACAGAAAAACTGTAACCATACGAAACCAACTAGTATTCCTTACACAGAAGTTAATGTTATACCTACTCCATGCAATTTATATACAAGGAATTTTTTGTAAGTATACATAAGCATACGCCTATTTTAAAAGAGTTTAATTTGAAGCCTTAAATGAGTGTTATCCACTCCCAGGTTAAGCAAAAAGTAAAATTTCGAGTTTAGAAAGGCATGGACGTTTAGATTTAGAGGCGAAGAGTCCAAATTCAAATTCAGGCTTTTCTAAACTAAAAATTTCACTTGATGCGCCACACGTATGAAACACTGAGTACACTGAAATATTGTGAACAATTGAACTTCGTTTGAAATAAGTGTTTTATTCGCGTGGCCACAGTTCATATATATCCAGTTAGCCAGTCCCCATACGTATCCGCCCATTTTCCCGAATACATTTTCCCGAATATATTTTTCCCGAATTACGTTTTTCCTGAATAATACATTTCCCGAAAACACTTTCCCGAATACTACTTTCCTGAATCAACTTTCCCGAATGATGTTTTTCCCGAACTAAACTATCAAAACCCAAATAGGGTTTTTCTAGTTTAGGTGAATACTTCCAGAAACTGAAGTCAGAATTTAGCTTATATTTTGTTACGTAATTTGTTGGTGCGCCAATTTGTAATCTTCTCAGGGCTTGGGGACAACAGTATGTTTTAGGAAAAAGACTGATTTGAGTTTCACTCGTTGTATTTATTTCTAATAAACAAACGCTAAGCACACAATATTAGCAAACTATTAAAACAAATGATGCGTGGTACTTACCTAAGCACCAGGCTAAGTTAATTATATTCACAGTAGACAATATATTAATTCTCAATCCCAAGGATACTTTACAATTGTTTGAAGAAAATCACTCAAATTACATCTTTCACACAAGACGTGCAGAATCGAAATCCACGTCCTCTGAGAAGAGGATGGCTGATAACATACAAAAACCAATCAATAGCGCTACGCGCGGCAATTTAAATACCAGCGAATTAATTTATGCTACAATTTACTGTTTAGTTGAGGCTGTTAGTTGTTAAAACTCAATAATATCACTTTAATATTTGTTTAGGTTTAGGTTTCAAAATTGTATTTATTGTATTTATTTCTTTCGAAAACGGAAAATCTCCAATATTATACAATGATTACAAAATATAACTTATATCTAATACCTAAAGTCTATTTACCTAAAAATAGGTACATTATGTACATTAATGAGGAACAAAAAATGTTAAGGTGATGGTGTTTTGCAAAAATACTTTCTAAATTGGTACGCAGCATATTACGTTTAAAAGTATTTATAGAATCAGCAAATAAATCAAAATTTTCAAAACGCTGTAAAAAATTTGCAAAACGCATTATCCTCGAAAGTGGACTGCTATAAATGTAAACCGTACGATGATATTCTGTTCTAAATAGTTTATATTTTATTCAGGAACAATACCTTTCGGGAAATTGGATTCGGGAAATGGGATTCGGAATTTCTATTTTCAGGAAATATGGCGTTCGGGAAAAAGGTCATTCGGGAAAATATATTCGGGAAAGTGTACGGTAACCGTCCTCATATAAATTTTGGGTACACGCGAATGGGAGCAGCGCGCTGGATGCCAAATTGGTGTATATGGCTGCCTATATACACCTGTCTGGCTTCCTGCGGTCGGTCGGTTACGACTATTTTACTCCAGATGTCGCGAAATCAAGTCTCAGAGAGAGAGTGAGAGATAGACAATTTCTTTGTCGCTCTATTCCGCACTTCTCGTTGTATCATATTCCAGATGTTGATTTTTCAATCTTGAAAACACGTTTTTTTTTTCTTTTAACGAGCTAAGGATGCGTGTTACATTCATTCATGCGTTTCCTTCTACAATTTTATTTTCTGCGTTATTTGAGAATAGATTTTATGAAATTATATGTGAACGTTGTAAAATTCATTAATTCATTAAGTATTATTTATTTTGTACAAAAAACTTAAAATACAAAACTATTTAACTTTTGATAAAAAGTAAAACAAATACATCAACTTATCATTTTATTAACTAATCAGATCAATCCTATTGATCAGATCAAATCTACTGATCGATAAGGGTTTCTTTTTTAATTAGAGGGGTCAGTGCAAAATGCAGTTGTCACTTTTTTTTAGTTTTTGAATTATTACCGTTTGAAGTTTTTAACCCATTAAGCGCCGTTAATGCATACACGCAACATTATTATTTTTTGATAATTAAGTTACTAAATAAGTTTATTTGATATATTATATTATTTGACCTGAATTGAAAATGTACCAAGAAAAATTTAAATATTTTGTTATTTAAAGTGTATTATAAATACTTCACAATATTACAATGTTTTATACGCGTGGCACATGAAGTAAAATTTCGAGTTTAGAAAAGCCTAATTTGGCTCGGTCGCTCCGCTTCGCTACGCGCCCGAGCCAAATTTTCAGGCTTTTCTAAACTCGAAATTTTACTTTATGCTTAGTCTGGGAGTGGATACACTCGTTCTTAACTTCATATTGCACGTTTTTATATAAAATCGACGAATGCCTGAACATTGACAGCGTAAACATTACATCGTTGAGGCACATTTTTTTTGAAAATCCATTATCACTTTAATATAATAATAATAAACTATTTATGATTTTTAACTTTTTATTAAATTCACGTATACATTATGTGTATTTAACCCTTTCAGGTCAACTGGTTACTGCTGCTAACCACAAATTTAAAATAAATTGTCTAAGTGTCTACTGGTTTCTGGTTAAAACCACGGTGCAATATGTGTTGCCTATGTAACAGAAATAGTGCTTGTATAGATTTCATGTTGGTATCATTGTCTTGGAGCTTATTTCAGACTATATATTGTGGCGATGTGCACATGTCGGGATACTTATAGGTTATGTGTATCTTAGTTCATCAATTTTGTGAGGTTACTAAACGAAATAAAATGACAGGTGAGTTATAGTCATAATAATACCAAAAATAAGTAGCTTTATATATTACCTCCTATTTTCAAGAATAAATGCTTTTTTTTATACTTTATAAAACATGGTCTTTGTTGCTAACCACCAGGCACACAATGTGTATTTTTATTTTTGTTGAAGTATAAATATTGAATCAAGCTGCGTGCACAATTTTCAGTATAATATAGTACAAATTTTGTTTTTAGACATGAATAAAAAGTGGAGTATTAGAGAATTGGAAAATATGACGCAAGATGAAATATATGCCTTTATCGATGATATACCAAGTGATGCCTCAGAATCTGATGAAGAGGAATTGGAAAATGATGAGTTATTGGCGGAAACTGAACGTCATTAAGATGATGATGAAGATCTTATAATTAGTGATTGGGAAAGCGAAGATGACGTACCGCTATCCGTTTTGCAAATGCAACAGCGAGGGGATGACGTTATTTAGACAAACAATTCCTCAAATGTAGGAAATGTAAATCCTTTTTTAGAAGATAGTGGACCAAATATTCCAGAAGACATTGAAACTCCAACCGAAATATAAATATCTGTTTCCAGAGAGGTTGATGGATGAAATTGCTTTTCATACAAATTTGTATGCGACACAGAACAATGGTGGTAACAACACCCTCAACAAGTAATGAAGTAAACGCTTTTTTAGGCGTAAACATGATAATGAGTTTGAAAAAGATGCCTAGCTATCGTGATTATTGGTCATCAAGAATGGAAATGTGGGATAGCTACGTCAGTTCGTCAATATCAAGAGACAGATTTTCCTGGTTGCTTACTAATTTGCATCTTAACGACAATGCTATGCAACCTAAAAAAGATCATATAAATTATGATAAACTCTACAAAATTAGGCCCCTCCTCAACACCTTATCAGAAACTTTTATAACATCACTGAAACCAAGCGAACATCAATCAATTGATGAGTCGATGATAAAATTCAAAGGTCGAAGCACTATTCGACAATACATGCCGATGAAACCGACGAAACGAGGGTACAAGGTTTGGGTGCGAGCTGACCGAAGCGGTTACATGTGTCAATTCCAGATTTATACTGGAAAGGTCAATCATGGGACTGAAACAAATTTAGGCAGTCGGGTTGTAAAAGACCTAACGAGAACACTAGTTCGTAAAAACCATAAGGTGTACTTTGACAATTATTTCAATTCTGTCAAATTGCAAAGAGATTTACTTGCAGAATGTATTTATTCTTGTGGCACGGTCCGTAATGGAAGAAAAAATCTGCCCGAATTCAAAGCGGACAAGCAATTGAAGAGAGGAGATTCAGACTGGCGGGTATCAACGGATGGTATAGTAGCTCTCAAATGGATGGACAATCGCAGTGTTTTGTTTCTTGCGAATTATATTGATCCATCAAATAACTCTTTTATCACAAAAAGAAAAAGAGATGGGTCTGTAGAAGAGGTTTCTTGTCCCCTTATATGTAATCTATATAACAAACACATGGGATATGTGGACAAATTTGATATGTTACATTCACTGTATCAAATCGACAGAAAATCCCATAAATGGTGGCATAGGATTTTTTGTTTTTTTGTAGATGCTTGCGTTGTAAATGCATATGTTTTATTTCGAAATAGATGTCCAAACGAGATGCCATTGAAGATGTTTCGCCTTTCAGTTGTGAGCGGCCTAATTGGTGCTGCACCAGAAAACCTAAAGCGTGGTAGAAAATCTAAAGATATGCCAGGAAACAAGTACAAAAAATATGTGCCACAAGAACTAAGGTATGATAAAGCTGCACATATGCCTGAACGGGTACAGTCTCTAAGATGTGCACACTGCAGCACAACAAAAGAAGTGCATAGAACAATTTGGAAATGTTCTATTTGCAATGTGGGCTTGTGTCTTAACAAAGACAGGAATTGTTTTACATTATTCCACACAAAATAATAAGGTACCACAAGTGCCTCCTGGTTACCAGCGCTAACGACATCCTGGAGGATAATCAGGACATGATTTAAACATTTTCTTCTCATAATTTGCTATATACACTTATTTGTAAATAATTTCTAGAAATAAAAATGTGTTAAGTAAAATATTTTTATTCTGTCCTCAAAGGCTTAAAGAAAAAATTCACAGTATGTAATGCAATAAGTCATTCATAGAAATCATAAAAAGAAGTGTAGAATTTTGATTAAAATTAACTTTTAGAGTTATATTTGCTTGGCCGTTAATGGGTTAAAATAGTTTTAAATATACTATGTGTCCCGTTTCAAGGCGCATTGTATGTTTCATGTAAAGATTTCCAATGTAATTGGAATTTGAGTTTGTATCGCTTATTGAACCAAAACGATTACAATAAAATTAAAATCATTTGTTTACCTACTAGCAGTATTTTCGAGGTATTATTTTTGAGTTCTCCTCAGTTTCATTTGAAATATAGCTTGAAAATAGTGAACGATTATACGAAAGTAAAATTGTCAAAACAGTAGTTGCTACGAAAAGTCAGTGTTTGGCATCAAATTTATTAAAACACAAAGCAATAATTCAATTCAACATGAGTGTTTATTCTGCAAACGAAAAAAATCAGATCCCAAAATGGACTCAGTATATATTTTAATCGCGATGCTTATTCTATTAAATGAACCAAACTTTTAATAAATATTAACAGTTTCAGAAATTTGTGGTTTTTGCACTGACTATTTTAATTATCCATTTACTTTGAACGATTGTTACATGATCAACTTGTACTTTCCGATTGAAATTTTATAAACGCTTATTGTGTGCCATTTAACCAACACCGACAACACTCAGCGGGCACTAAAATGTTACCTAATTTTTGGATTAAAATTTATGGCATCCGTCGTGCGGCTGCACGGGGATAATTTGAAAAAGAATAAGCAATATTTTTCGATATGCTCAATACTTCCCGAGATACACGAAATGTTATATAGAGAAAGTACAAATTATATAAAAATCATGTAACTTTATAATTGAGAATATTATCAAAAACTGCGAAACAAACAAACTTGTTAAATCAAGTAATTAGTCACATTAATAACATTATAAATTTTACATTTTAATAATTGTTACTGACCTCATGGCTATCTTTGTTTGTACGGAAATATACGTTTTAGGGTCCCAGGAATCAGAAACAAGTGTTATCCCTAATATTTGAGATAATTGGCTCAAATATTGAAATATGTTGAAAAGTCTCGTTAAGTGATGATAATCAATAACATTTAGAAAACAACAAGATGTCTTTTAATAGAATAAGTATAATAGATTTTCTCTGAAAAGGGTAATTGCAAAAATTATTGAATACTCTTGAATAAGTTTGTTATTTGTTGTGTGCTTTGTAGGAGCACGCGGTTGTTACAACTCGGAAGAAAAACAAGAGAACACACGTTTAAAAATACTTCTATTGAACTTATCTGTACACTGGTTGAGATCGTAATAAATATTTACAAAAATATATGTACACAGTCTTCTTTATAGTGGAGGGGGTGGTCATCGTTGACGACTACACCAAAATCCCTAAAATCTACCGATTTCTATCTCTTTCCTAAAATGTTGAAGGGTAAGGGGAAAGAGGCCGAGCACTCAAGGGGTGATCTATTATGAACAGCGACCGCATTTTTTTAGTGTCAATGTCAACCCGATATTAGCAGGTAGTAAGAAGTCCATCTGTTTTCAGACGGCGCGTGGCGTTATCTTTTATTCGGTTCGGGGTGGTTTTGATAGGAAGATTTTTTTGATATTAATGGAATTATTTAAAATGGAATTATAATAAAAACGACATTTGTAAAATAAAATTAATAATATAATTAGTTAAAATAGTTTTTGTTGTTTAGTAACAAACATTTTTACAAATAATATACCTAAACTAACTTAATAAACTTAACTAACGTAACTAACTTAACTTAACTAAAATAATTTATGGAAGAAACCACCGTTGAATTTCTCCTGCAAACAAAATTAGGAACAAATTAGAAATATTGGCATTGAATAAATATTAAAAATTTATAAAATTATATGTGACTAGTGATGTAAAATTACAGGTAATTTAAAATTGGGTAATATTTTCAGTAATATTACTTAAAAAAATGGTAATAATTGGTAGTTTTAAGTTAGACATAAAACTACACGATCGTGTTTTGAACTTCACATTAAGCCAGCATTAACGCGCCTGTCGCATGAAGTAAATATTTTAAGTTTAACAAAAACCTGAAAATTTTAATTGGTTGCTTCGCTACGCGGCCAATCCAAATTTTCAGGCTTTTCTAAACTCGAAATATTTACTTCATGCTTAATCAGGGAAAGCAAAACATTCGTTAAAAAATCAAAATATAAAAAATCAAGTTTACCCAACATATGAATATATCTTCTTTGACATTGACTGTCATCATCAATATTTACTAGATAACAATTTTAAAGAAAAAATAATTTAATCTTATATTTGCATAGAATTTAGTTTATTTTTTATATCATTATTATTAATATTTAAGATGAAACCTTTTGAAATAAATAATAAATATAATTCAAATTGAATCCAGAAAAAATGTAAGCTCGCAAATTTGCGAAATTGCGAAATCAATAAAATTAAAAAAAACAAATTTCATATATGATAAAAGTCATACATATTTTATCATAATATTGTGATTATTAATTTGATTTAATAAAATTATTAAAACCAACAAACATCATCAAAATTAATAAAAATCTTCACAATTGTCCAAATTATCACAAATTGACAAAAACGCAAAAATATTATAAAATAGCCAAACTTGACAAAAAAATAAACTTATTTCACAATTCGTAATAATTAAAAAAATCAACAAAAATTGATGTATATACACGTAAACTATACGAATACAAATCGTCAAAATTGATTTGTAAAATAAGTTAAAGTCCTAAATGTAATAAAGTTAGCTAACTAAAATCGTTAAAATTTTGAATTTTAACAAAATTTGTGGAAATTGATGAACTCAATATAAAATGATAAAAATCTTTATAATTTAAAATTACATAGAAATTTATTTACATTTGACATAATGACTTGTCTTTAACTCATTGGTTAAACATGATTTAAAATTTTGAGTTTATAAATGTCAGAAAACTTGGGTTTGCGTTTCAGGCCTTTCAGGTCAATAGGATTTTTTTAAATGTATCTGACGTTTAATTGTTCAAAATAAAGCTATTGGCAGTCTTTTTCTGAATGTATTAAATAAACTTAAGTTGCTTGTATCAAGCTGAAATTAAATTTTCTGTAGTAGTTCTGATGCAAGGAATATATTCCTCTAGCTTCGTTCTAAAGAAAACTGTTATGGCCAAATGTTGCTAAATCATTATTTCTAGTAGTATTCGTAATTTTAAAATTAATATATAGAAAACGTAAATTACAAGTTTTTTTGTATGAACAAAAGTTGTTTTGTTTGATATTTCGATTAGAATGCGAAGAGTTCAGTGAGTAATGCTTAACAATTATTTTGGATTAAACCAATATTTTTTGAGAAATTTGAAAAATGTTTGTAGATCTTTTTTTTAAAGACCAACAAGATTATGATTGGCATACTAAACGTATTTCACTTGTTAATTGCTTGGTTATAAACCATTTCACACTAAATCAGCGTTTTATACTCGTCGCGCATGAAGTAAAATTTCGAGTTTAGAAAAGCCTAATTTTTTTTTTCTAAACTGAAAATTTTACTTCGTGCTTAAACTGGGATTGGAAAGACTGCGCGACCCTCGACAAATTTTCACGGGGCTTTTCTAAACTCGAAATTTTACTTCATGCGCCACGCGTATAAAACACTAAAATATTGTGAAATTTAAGTATATTTGAACCTCACGTAAAATCAGTGTTTTGTGCGCGGGGCGCATGAAGTAAAATTTCGAGTTTAGAAAAGCCCAGAAAAATGTACAGTGTATTCTGTATATTGAGTTATTTCTACTTAAAAAACTGTCCGTATAACTAATCAATAATATAAATTATTTTCCAAATTTGGTGCATACCAAAATTTTAATTGAATTTATGAAGAAAAAAAAAACAATGAAGATAAAAATAATTCTTTAATGTAAACTCATTGAATTTTATTTTTTGATTTTTAGTTAAATTTTAGGTTTATTTAGGAGCTTTTTAAATATACCTGATTCCCAAAGTCCATAATTTTGAACACGCTGGAAATCTGAAATTAAAAGAAATGTTTCGGAACAGTTTATTTTTTCTGAAGGTCATCAAATTTATCGTCGTACAAGTGGTGTAGACGGGATCAAATTACACGACGAAATGAGAGCGAGCGCGTGTGTGTGTGTGTGTGTGTGTGTGTGTGTGCGTGTGTGTATGTGTGTGTGTGTGTGTGTGGGTGTGTGTAGACTCAACCGAAGCAGTTTTCTCTAGAATACTTCTACGTTTACTCTATTCATAAGTAGATGGACCCACTTCCCGACCACAGTTTCTCCTTTTCTATCCTCGAAAACTCGGAATCCAGTTCTCCCATAAGCATTGTCTACCCTTGGCGTGGCGCATCAAGCAAAATTTCGAGTTTAGAAAAGCCTAAACTTTCATTTGGACGCTGCGCGTCCAAATCCAAACGTTCGAACGCGTTCGAGCTTTTGTAAATTTAAAATTTTACTTTATGTTTATTCTATACACGGTTCCATTTGTTTCTGGATCTCGCCTAGCCAGCTTTCGTGTTGTTATGTTGCAGTATCAACATTTACATTTTTTATTAATTGGCACTCCTGATTCCTTATTTTAACAGTGTTGCAATAATTTATGATATCGTAAGTAATCCCCTTTTTAATTTTCAAGAGGTTTATTGTTAATCTTGCAACAATTATTTCGCCACGCGGTCGCTTCTTCGAGCATTTTATTATTAAATCAAATTAATCTAGTGTTGCAATGCTGTGTCAATGTCAAAGTGAAAAATAATTTCAGGCACATATTAAATATTAACATGCCAAAGATTATCTCTGAATCAAAAAGGTTACAAATTCTGAAATCCTACAAACATTTTAGGCAAAGTAATCCAAATCTACAAATGAATGACCAAAATTAAGGTGGATGGATGGAGTTGATCAAAATGTGTTAACGGGAAGACCCAAGCGAGAAATACAAATGGATGACGAAATAAGTTTGCAGAGCCGAATTCATTATATTTGTTATATACAATATTATTGCTGTGTTTGTATGTACAAAAACCAAGTAGTAAATTTTGTTAATCTTAAAACTGCATATTATTATCCTTTTATATCTGAAAATTTGTAAAACAGGCAACAGTGTAAGATCACAATAGTCAGAAATTATAACCTTAAAATCGAACATCTGACAGTGACATTTAAAAACCCTGATTTAAAACACAACCAGCCCCATTTACAATACTTAAACTGTCACTTTTCCATAGCTAGGCGAGATCCAGAAACAAATGGAATATATTATAGTAGTGGAAAAAACTTGTTTATGGCTTTAAATTGGCGAGTAAAAAAATTTGTAGGCTTTTCTAAACTCTAAATTTCACTTCATACCTAATCAAGGAGTGAATACCAAGGCTTCGAACCGGAACTAAACAATGAACCGAAAACCGGAAAAAAACGTTATTTTTGTAGAAACGAAAACCAGAAATGAATCGAAAAAATGTCGGTTTACTTCGGTTCAAACACCCACGTAAACACTTATTTAATTCTACAACACTTTCTATTTTTTTGCAATTTTAAATCAAAACTGTTTGCGGAAATATTCGTTTCGAGGTCCCCTCACTCGATTAAGATCATTTCTTTTTTTGTGGTAGAAATGTTAGTTCGGCTTTAAAAATGTTTGTTCCACCTCGGGTTTTTTGAGAAAATAAATTACAGAATTAACTTAAGCTGATTAAATTAGTCAACATCAAAGAATAAACTTACTTAGAAATTAATTAATGACTGATTGCAATCGCAATTTAAATATCCTCTGGATTTTCAAGATATCAACTGTTTTGTTGAAAATCGTTTGAGAAAAAAAAAATCGACTTTGTCTTAAATCAGCGTCTTTTCACATTACACATTACTTTAATTTATCACCTACTTTTTCACATATTTAAATAATTTAGCTATTTGAATATTTAAATATTTCAATGAATTAGGGTTATAAAATGTCTAACATATTTTCTAAAACTAAAGAATTTATACATTTAAATAGTTTATTTGTTTAAATATTTGACTAATTTGAATGTTTCATATTTGAGTATTTACGAATATTTGAATTTCCAGTCCTAGTAAATTTCGATTTTGCGATTTTGACGCAAAATGTTGATTTCGTTAGTCAGATCAACATAAATATTAACATTAAAAGCGCGATTCTTCTTGCAATCTTCAACAAGTCAGTCTTACAAAGACTATATCAAACACTCATTGAAACAACTACTTCCCGAGGTAATGCTCCGACAGACATTTAACTATACAACAAGTGCTTGCTGTTACACACAGTAACCTACTGCAAATGTAACAATTTGGGTCAAATTATTCAGGCTGTCTATAGACGCATTTCGAGATTTATCTCTTATTAGTATAGCTTTGCCATTCCCTCTAAACAATTTGACACCTTAGAGTGGCGGTCACGTTACCGTTCAAACATAAATATAAATGAAATTGTCAATTCTTGGTTGCAGAATACTTCAAACATTAACTTGTTGTAGATTGCTAAAAGAATCGCACTTTTAATGTTTGAAGTATTCTGCAACCAAGAATTGGCAATTTCATTTATACTTATAAATATTAACGTTAATCGCCTACAATTGTCAATTTAGTTAATAGAGTCGATGTTTTCAAATGACAGTCGATAAATGGTAGTCAACAATTAGTTATTATTAGCATAAATGTAGTCAAAATAATCGATTATAACTTAATCTTGTTAAATAAAACTCAATATTAAATAGTAGTCAACAATCAGTATAAATCATGTGGTCAACATAATCGATAATTAGTCAATATTATGAAATGATAGTCAATAAATAGCATGTAGTCACAATGTAATCGATAAATAGTCAATGTTGTTAAGTGAATACATATAAATAGTAGTCAATTATCTGTATATAGTCAACCTAATCTATTAATAGTTGTCGTCAAATGGAAATCAATATAGTAAAGACTGTCAACATAATTTAGTTTACGACTTTTATTACATTTGTGCAAAATTATAAATGCAGGGTTAAAGTTATGTTGGTATTCGATTAAATGATTGGCATAGGTAAAGAATGTTTTCTTAAATACACTCCTGGAAGCTGCTCCCAGTTTGTCCAACATATACCTTAGGGCAATCCCCACATACCAACAAATATACACCAGAGCTCGTTGTTTTATCAGAGTTGTCTTTTGAATCGTTGATGAATTTGTTCAGTGAATTGTTCGTTCTGAAAAAAGGAATTAAATTAAAATACCGTTAACTGTTAATGAGCAATATTTATTATTCTAATTTTGAAAACTGGTGGAATATACTAAATTTTAAAATCCTATTGAGTTCATTATTGAAATTATCACTTGATAGTGGGACAATCGTTAGCTTATGCAACATGGAATGGTATGCTGCAAGTTTATGTTGCATTAGATGTAATTATGTGCTATGGATCATAGTATCTGAATGTGTCGGCTTGTGGAATATATTCATGTTTATGATCTAAATGTGAAATTGTAATATCTTAAAAGTTAATGGATTTGTTTAATTCGATCTCCCTAGTGAATGAAATGTCGTTATGAACTAAGTTAATGAAATTTAAAAGTTGATCTAACTGTCTGTCAGTTCCTGTAAAACAGGTCAAGATGTCGTCTACGTGTCTGAACCAATACATGTATTTTTTATTAAACAGTGGGTGTTTCCTAATTATGTCTTTTAAGGAATTTACGAAAATTTCGGCAAGTAACCGACCGAGGAGATTTTTCATCGCTAATCCTTTGTTTTGGTTGAAGAATATTTTTCTACTTTTATTGCTATCAGTTTCTCCAATTCTCTCAACTAAACAGATATTTTGTCTTCGAAGTATAGATATTTTCAGATATTAGTTATTTTAGTCCAATTTCAAGATACAAGCGGGTGCTATTACTCCTTGATTAAGCATGAAGTAAAATTTTAGACTTTACTAAACTCGAAATTTTACTTAAGGCGCCAGGCGTATAAAACACTGATTTAATGTGATGTTTATAATATACAGCTTCAGCATACTGCGTTAGCAGTATATTTTGAACTCCACTCGAAATCAGTGCAGTATACGCGTGACGCAAAAAGTTAAATTTTCAGTTTAGAAAAGCTAAACCAAATTTACAATTGACAATTGACAATAATTGTAGACTTTTCCAAACTCGAAATTTTATTTCATGCTTAATCAAGGAGTGGAAACATTTGTTAGTAGCTTTAAAGTAAACACTTTTAAAAACACAACAAAATTCTGAAAATTGACAAGATATACATACGGGTATGTGTAATTAAAAAAAACATCGCTGTATACAAATAAACAATGATTTTTTAAGTATGCAAAATTATAATTTTCTTTATTTTAAGTAAATTACAGCATAGGCGATGTTAACTCAAATCATTTGTAAATAAGCTACCCTGATAAAGCTAGTTATAAATATTTAGCGCGCACGTTTGCATATGTATCGTGACACAATGTTTATATGTTCGTCGAATCAGTTGATTAAAGAGGGTGGGTGTGTCGCCCTGTTATCAATGCTAAACCGTGTAACCTTTTAGCCGGCCCCCGAAATCCCCCCCTGATACGCCGTCGCATCGACTGAAGCGAAAAGGGGTCGATGTGCGAACGATGATAGAGTTTATTAGTAGAGCATTATCTAACCGGAAATGCTCCTCTCGTAGCGTGCTATCACATGTATACGGAAGTGGAAGGACAACAAACCTACTCTTCTTCCTGTTCCTATAATTAAATTGTGCAAACTAGGAATTATATGATTATACGGAAATTGTAGGAAAAAGTGTTACTAAGTGTAAATCTACAATATTATTAACTTTTAAAGTACATAAAAGTTACATTTGGGTAATTTTATGTCAAGTGATCCAATCACCATTCATATTACTTTCATTACCAGTTTTATAACTTGAGTGTAAGAGAAGGTACTATATGCATATTAGGGTAGGCACAGAGTATGGAGTAACCAGAGTATTCACGCTGGCTGTGCGGGGTCAGGGGGGGGGGGGCTCTGTCAGGTGGCTCACCCAGCAGGCGTGTGATTTAGAGTAACTACTAGGTTTCGCCACTCTTCCCAATTCATTTGTATATCGGATCCGCAGAGGAATGTTTATATTTTTTCCTCTCTAACGGTACCGACGGAACGAAAAATGATGACGCTCGGTTTGTTTATTTTATCAAAATAAACAAATCGAGCGTGAATCTACACCATTCAATTTTTAATTCCACATATAATATTGAAATCTAGATTTACTCTCATATAATGCAATTTAAATTAAAATAAATACAGTTATATGATACAGGTAGGGATTGGAATACCGGCATACCGGTTAATCGCAAAAATTGCTCTTCAAAATGTACCGGTATTTCGTAAATCATATCAACATTATGTACATTTATTTCACATCTTCAACTATACTTCTGACAAAAATAGTAGATCGATTATGTGTTTTTGAACTTCATAATAAATCAGTGTTTGTACGCGTGGCACACGAAGTAAAATTTCGAGTTTAGAAAAGCCTGAACTCGCTTCGCTCGTGCCGCCAAATCCAAATGTTCAGGGTTTTTTAAACTCGAAATTTTACTTCATGCTTAATCGGGGAGTGGAAAACACTCACACAAATCCATGTTTTATATTTATAGATTTTTTAAATAGGTATTTGCACTAATTTCCACGATTTCTTATTAATCCACTTCATTTGAAATGTTGTAACAGGTTTCAAGTTTTTGCCAAGATTTTATAAATAAAATTTAATATTCAATATAATTTGTCAATCAACCGAACAATGTAAAGGCTAGTATTTTTGAATTTTACAATATGTCAGTGTTTTATACGCGTGGCGCATGAAGTAAAATTTCGAGTTTAGAAAAGCCCCGTGAAAATTTGTCGAGGGTCGCGCTAGCGCTTTTCTACGCGGGGCTTTTCTAAACTCGAAATTTTACTTCATGCTTAGCCTGGGATTGAAAACACTCGTTGGAATTTTAAATTAGACTCTTTTATAGAATCAACGAATATCCGCAAATGTACAGAGTATACGAATATATAAGGATATGATATATAAAAAAAAGTAAATTATTATGTCATACAGCGTGTAATCGAACTAATGTACATCCTCTTAAGGGCGTATACACAAAATATTTTGACAGCAATTGCAGCAAAAATAAAATCGGAAAAAAAATATTGGATTTTTCATAATTTTTCATGCATTTTTTACTTTTTGAGAACTTCTGGTTACCTGTGTTCATGATATTTTTCGTGGATGCGTAAGTTGTTGTATTTTTTATTTACTTTTACTACTGCAAGGCGCATAAATCACTTCGCACTCGTCTCGCACTCGTCTCGTCTCGAATGACTAGATGAAACTAGGTCACTCATTTGTGGTATTGTTTATTTACTGTTACTACTGCGAGACGTATAAATCACTTAGCACGCACTACACACACACACACACACTGTCTAGAATTACTAGATGAAACTGGGTCACGTATTAAAAAAATCACAATAAGTGTTCAAATTGACGTCCGCCGCACTCAATACACATTTGGGCTCTACGTATCCAATTTGCACGAACAGTAGCAAACATTTCACGAGGTTTTTCACGAATGGTATTAGCCGCGGCGTTTACTCGTTGTATCAGCATTTCAGCATTGTCAATTTCCGTAGTGTAGACTTCACTTTTAAAGTATCCCCAAAGAAAAAAATCTAAGGGGTTTAAATCCGGACTTCTTGGAGGCCATGGTACAGGGCCTCCACGACCAACCCAACGTCCTGGAAACTCATCATCCAAATATCTTCTAACGCGCCTTTCATAGTGAGCTGGCGCACCATCTTGCAAATACCACATTCTTCTAAGAACCGCTAAGGGTACATTTTCTAGAAGATCTAAAAGGTCATCTTGCAAAAATCGTAAATATCGTTCTCCATTCAAATTAAATGGGAACATAAATGGCCCAATTAATTGATCATTTAAAATACCTGCCCAGATATTAAGGGAGAAGCGATGCTGGAAATGAGTTCTACGCGTAACACGAGGATTTTCTATTGCATAAACATGCATATTATGGAAATTAAAACTTCCATTACGCGTAAAGCACGATTCGTCGGTCACTAAAATGTCTTTGGTAAAGTTAGGATTTTGAACATTTTGTGCCAAAATCCATTGACAAAATGCAATTCTTTTGGGAAAATCATGGGGTTGAAGATGTTGTACACGCTGGTAGTGATACGGATAAAAATTATTGTCTCGTATAACACTGCTGACAAATGTGTGCGATACATTTGGCTGAGCGGCGATAATACGGGTACTTAAACCAGGATCCGCTTCCAACAGATTCAAAATTTCATCTTCCGCTCGCAAATATCGCATTGGACGGTCACCACCTCCGATGGGGTCCGGCGACGGGCTGCAAACTTCCAGTGTCGTGTGCTCTTTGTAATAAATTTCTAAATCGGTTTGGCGGTGGTAAGTGTCGTTCAGGAAATCGCTGTTGATAAATTCTTACAGCTTCCGCGGAATTACACCGAGTTTCACCGTAAATAACAAACATGTCTGCCAATTCAATGTTTGAATAAACGTATCGCGCCATGTTACAAAATGTAGATGTTTCATGGAATAAGTTTCACCATAGACTAAACAGCAAACTATTTTTATGTTTAAAAATCATCCACCCTCGCCGCTCTTATCTAAACATTTCAATAAGAGTGGAGATAAAGTGAAGTGTGAACCTAATAAGGAAAAATATTGAATTTCATTAACACGTTTAGAAAATATTCGGAATTTAGTCAGCAATGGGTACTTATGAAAACGATAACATAGACATAATTCTTCACAATCTGACCCACTTTTCTCTGGATGGTGTAATTCAATATCCAAATCGTTTAAAAACTACCAGTCTATGTGGAATCTCTCTTAAAATACGCAATGTGCGCGTATACCAGATACCACAAACATGTGGCCTATTATTATTAATTATTTTTAATAATTAATTGGGAGCTATCTACTAAAAGTATGGTAATTTCAAATGCAGGTATTGTTTATTTAAACGCTGCCCCTTATGTGGTAGAGAGCCTGTACAGTAGTTCGTTTACACGCTGTATATTAAAAATTTTTGTTTATTTTTGGGGTTAAAAACCTTACTTCTTTGGATGTAGATGGCAAATCCTCTTCCAAATTTCGGGTGTACTTAATCACTTAATACTATGTCAAATGGTTTTGGAATTGCTGATTTTAACAGTCTATTTTGTTGGTAATTTGTAAAATCACTTGCTCGAAAATGTTTATTACACAGGCGCTTTGAAGAAAGTTTCTTTTCGGACGAAATAAAGAGATCAATATTACCACAATTTTTTAACCAATAATCACATCTTTCGCTATTATTTACAGGAAATGTAAAGAAGTGTACTGTACATCCTCGGTTTTCCTCGCGCCACAATCACGATAGGCGCATTTTAAATAATTAGCTATATTTTTACAACTAAATATCACTAGAACTACAACTATTATGTAAAAACACTAAATGTTCACTATATTTAATTAAATTATAGTTTGTCCGTATAAAATTAGAAACCGTTAACGTGCACACTGGAGAGCGAAAAACATACTGATTATTTTTCTTAAAATATTTCTCACTGACGATTTCCTATAAGTACTTTGAAGAGGGTACTTTTACAAATATTTTTCTATGTATTTTTTACATCCTTAGTAATTGATATCTAGGGCTTAAGGACAACGGCAGATAAGAAGGGTACGAATTTGGACTGTTTTTTTAGATCATCTGTGGGGCGAGTGAACACTTGAAAACGAACACTTTTAACCAAATTATCAGTAGATTTATGGGTTTCCAAACAGTCGTATGATGCATTATTTTTACTAAAAAATTTAACTATATTAAATAAATCGATAAAAGTTGTGATAAAAATATAATTCATTGCTCTCTATAAAGAAAATACAGTATGTCCGTTTCAAGACGCATATATACTTACGATTGAAAAATAGTTTCAATATACAGGGTGTCCCGGTTAAGCAGTCCATGCATGTGTATCTTCTAAACGGCAAGAGATACAGATCTGTTAAATGGTAGAAAATATGGAAGACGATGAGCACCAACTATGCCCGGTGTTAAATTAACAAAAAAGTTAAACCATCAGAGCACATTGCGAAAAAACTGATTTTTGCAATTTTTTTATTTTCCTTTATAACTTGGTTATTATTGATGATAGAACGATATAGAGCAAAAACCGCTGGAGATATCGAGATTAAACTTAAAACTTAAGCTTTTTGAAAGGAAAACCGGAAGTGGTACTTTACTCTTAGCGTTTTTTAGTTTTTTCCAGATATTCACAAAACTAAAAAATGTTTCAAATAAACATTGTATACAATAAAAAATGAAGATATATTGTATATTCACATTTTATCATAGCACTTAGTTTAGGAGTTATTTAAAAATAGTGTTTTTTTAGATAATTATTGTTGGTTATAACATCGATAGGCCATGAAGTGTCGTGGCGCAGGCGGTAACGCGCCGGACTCATAATCGAAAGGTCCCGGCTTGAAATGCAGTCGCCGGTTGCTTTTTCTTTTTTATTAATTTATATTTAATTACATTTAATTCAAAAATATTAAATCTAAACGGGGAAAGTACTATGATGGACACATCACCATTTTTTTTATATGGGCGTCAAAGTTGGCCATGATATCATTTTGTAGATATTTCTTTTTTAATTTGATGTATCATATGGTAGGATTGTTTTCATTAATAGAAAAACTGGACGATATTTTCATAGTATTTGAAGTTGGCTATGAATATACCAAAATAAATGAAATAATAACAATAACAATACTAACATAAAACGTTATTTGTTTTTGAAAAAATAAACATATCATATGATATACTAAATTAAAGAGAATTAAAAATCTATAAAATTAGCTCATGGCCAACTTTGACGCTCATATAAAAAAATGAAGTTAGTATGCAAATATTGCAAAATATTTGCTTTATGATAAATCTTACTACATATTATTAAAAAGCATAAAAAAGTGCCCTGATAATGTCAAAATATTATTCTTCTATCATCAATAATAAGTATGGTCTGAACTTTCAACTGTTTTGTTAATTCTATAACGGATATAGCTAGTATTCATCGTCCGGCATATTTTCTCCCCTTTAACCAAATCTCTATCTCTTACTATTTAGAAGATACCTATGCAAAGGCTGCTTAATCGGGACACCCTGTATAGATTATTTAACTTTTTTTTTAATTTAGTAAACCTTCATGAAATTCGTTTAAATGTCAATTTTGAACTTGAAAATATTACAAAATGCATTTCAGTGTTTGCCTCCCGGCAAATCCAAATTTTCACGCTTTTCTAAACTCGAAATTTTACTTCATGCTTAACCAGGTAGTGGAAAACACTTGTTTATAGCCTGAAATTGAACTTTTATAGACAATAGAAAGTCGGAAAATGTGTACTTAAATATTACATACTTACTTAATTTTAATATTTTTCATTACAAGAATATTTATATAGGAACAATAAATTGTAGGCATTAATTCCAAAGACAATATATGTATTAAATAATCATCAATTTTATTTATTAAATTTGATTATACAATAAACAAAATATCCAAATTTACAGGCGTTTCTAAACTCGATTTTACTTCATGCGCCACGCGTATAAAACACTGATTTAATGAGATGTTTAAAAAACGTATTCTTTTTAATCACTCTTGTTCCCTCATGAACACCGATAATAATAAAATAAACCGTTCAAAATACACGTTTTTAATTTTCAAATATTATATTATAAGCTCCCCCAGTTACCCCCCCCCCCCTGGATCCGTGCCTGATTGACATAATTAGTTCTCAGGTAATACCTCGGCGGTGGCGGAGAACTTTGCTTAATCGCAGAGGAAACAATATTATTGTTTACTCTGTGGCTATATATTAGTGGAGATATAAAAGATCAAATTATCTATAAACTGAACGCATTAAAACAATAATGTTTTTATTTCACATCTATCAGTCAGCAGTAAATTGGTGTATGGGTCTATTGAAATATGAGTATATTTATGTTTACATTAACATTCCAATGAACGAATCATCCTTTAACATATATTTTTGTGCCTTACATCGTTATCAAAATTACAGGAAGCTGTTTTAGTTGAAGGTTTTAATAGGTGGATGTTTTGATAATTGCCTCAGAGATGGTTACACTATGCAAACTGTGGATTCCGAGTTACAGGCGTGATTACTCTGGTTATTCTTTCCTCTGTGGGGTAGGTCAATTTTTTATACAAAAAAAGTTGACTTTCATTCGGCCATGTTCGTATTCTACAATGATTTCTAAGATAAAAAGTCCACTAGACCGTATCTCTAAATCCATTTTTAAGCCCCCGGATTATCAATTTTAGTTACTATTTTAAGGTTCACCGAGATGAATACGACCATTTTCGAAAACTGTCATGGTGTGGCTGTCTGTATGTCATTTTACACGTTGGCATTATTTAATAATCTGAAGAACTGCAAAGCTTTTGGTAAAACCTTGATCACCGGAAGTGGATGTGTACCTTAACAGTATTTTGTTTTTTTTTTTCCGATATTTTTTTTAAATGTGAAAAATATTAGAAAAACATTTTAACAAAAGTTGAAGGCAATATAAAAGGTCATCTATTTTTATAAATATTTTTCGTAAACTCAACGAACACATTGCAATTTTTTTTATTTTTCAACAATAATTATGAAGTTATAAAGGCTACATGCAGTTTTTATTGACAATAATTGTAGAAAATTCCCCAAAAAATTCGCATTTGGCGATATGCGTCTCATGAACACACCACGTTACCAATGAAAACATACTCTTACGCATGCAAAAAGACATGGAAATGCTCACAGCGGTATAGCAGAGAAACCTGCCATACTTTGGTCATTTCATGCACAACGACCAAAAGTATAAGCTACTGCAAATAATTATGCAAGGCAAAATCGAAGGGAAAAATGTCACTAGAAATATCCCATATAATCATCTCGTCCAAAATTTAGAGTACGATGAAGCACCATTTCCTGACCTTTTGTGCCATATACAAGGCACAGAGCAAAATGTGCAATTGTTAAGCAATGTGTCTAAACGTACGATAGCAAAAAATCGCGAGAGGGTCATGGCCGTAACGATTGAATGTCGAAAACAACTTCGTTGAATGGACAGTAAGAAAGATTTCAAGCGTCCCCATTAATATAATCAGAATCACATTATAAAATCTGTGCACTTAAAATCATTTATTTTAAATTTTATTTATTTTATGCCCGGTATTATAAAACGTTTTATTCCCTAAATAAAATTAACTTTAGAAATAAATTATTTATTCCAAAGATTTCGGTATTATAAACACAAAATATCTTAATTTGGCTAATAAATCTCCCCAGTAAATTACACTGGTCGGCATGAAAATCGGCCCTGACACCATTCCTGCTGATTCTTATGTAAAATGACCTCCTGAATCCGAATATGACCCCCGTTTTCCCCCCATCACCCACCGTTTTCGGGGGAGTCCCCCACCTATTTTTATCACTTTTCGATAATTTGGAGGGATGAAAAGGATTATTTTAGCCATTACGTTTCTTCTGAGGGGCCAGGAAGGTGAAAAGTTCCAAAACATGAACATTTGTAGCAAGGAGATAGATTTGGTGGGGGGGGATTTGCCCCCTTAAATTGTAAAAAAATCCTTAAAAATGATCGATTTTTCGGTTTTTTTCGCAGTTTTTTCACTTATTTTCTACATATTACAGCTTCTATCCCCCCTAATCCTCCCCCAAACAATAAAAATATATATCAACAATATATAGCAACAATAATAAAAATATATAGCAACAATAATAAAAATATATAGCAACAGTTCGGAAGATTCACTGTACCACGCTGGCGCTCTCAATACCTCGCACGCACAGGTTTGCCCAGGAATTTTCACGCTTTGACAGGTTTAAACTTGCATTGCTCTTGTCACTATAAACCTGCACTGTAATCCTTATCTTCCCTCAGTACATCTCTAGCGATCGTAGAGTCAACTTGTCGGTGCTCTAGGCGGGGATTCTGTGTTTCCAAGTTGTTTAAATTGTGTATAACGGTAGAAATTTTTTAATTCCGGCTTTTTCCAAGTGAATTACAGCACGCGAGTGTAAGTTGTGATTAACATCGAGCATTTATTTACTGTTTAATTATGCCACGCGACTGTAAAAATCATCCCGATAGCTTCTGCTATGTTTGCGGGGAATTGACTTTAAAAGCGCAACGAAAACCCCTTTCTCCGCTTCTTAAAACTGCTTATAAATTTTACTTTGATTGCCAATTTGGCGATCAGGACAAGAATTGGGCTCCAACAGTTTGCTGCACTACTTGTTACAGTAGCTTGACCAAATGGCTCAAAGGTACCCGTAAATCAATGCCATTTGCTGTGCCCATGGTTTGGCGCGAACCTCGCTGTCATCTCACAGATTGTTACTCGTCGGGTTATCTAGCAAAAGTAAGCATACAATTCAGTATCCTAATATCCCTTCAGCTCTTGTTACCGGCGCTTTACTCTAAGCGTCGTTAACTCAACATTTTTCAAATTCATTGTAACAACGGTCCCATTCTCAATTCCAAAATGTTGCTTCACTTCAATTCAAATAAGTAAAGTTCGCGCCCCACACACATTTCTCCACAGCTACCTAAAACCAGGAAGAATCCTGTAAAACATCCTACTATCCGTGTCACAGCATTTTGGGCACGGAATAACTTAGCCGCACGAACCCTCTTCTACCTGCGTTGGGACACGACCGATTGGAAAGCGCGTGTTTGCAAAGCGCACGTTTAACTCGGGAAAAACCGAAGTTTGCGATGACGTCACAATAAAAGCCAAAGGGATATGCTTTATTCGCGGTTTATAGCAAAATCGCAAATCACACCAGAACACCACAACCACCATTCAATAGCTGAGAGAAAGACCATCAATTTAAGTACACACACTATTAAGAGTTTCATAGTAGAAGCCTATAAAACTTCGAGCTTTCACAATGTGGAAAATGCTTTCACGACGAGTTTCCACGGGAAAACAACTATACATAACAATTGCATCAGCTCCCTTTATGTCTGGGAAAGGTTAAAATATTTAATTCTTAAATATTTTAGCTATTACTTATAGCCCAGGCATAATGATTTATGACCCCCCTTTGTTTGTGGTAACATTCAACGGCAATTGTTTATGTATAGTTGTTGTTGACTATATCAAAAGATGCACATTGTCATGCTGCATCTTTTGGTATAAATTTAATTTACAAATTTCATAACAATCAACCGCTATTCAATATTAATTCAATAAGACACCATTTTTCGCCTGGAATCATTTCAAATTGGATATGTATATGTAGAAAATAATTTTCCCCGTATTTTGGTATACATATCATGGGGAAATATTATTCATAAGTATTTTTTTTTCATTTGTTTAATTTTTTTCTTTCGGGCCACCCCGAAATGGCTTCAGCGGAAGCCAGGAGAGAAATGGTGCTCTTACCCCCCAAAAACGTAGAGGGGGAAGGTTTTTCGGCGTTTGGCATAAAAGCCCAACGCCCTAAGCAAAATGAAGCAGTTCACACCAAGTGTCGAATCAATCAGTTCACCAACCAGTTCTCACCAAGTGCCGTCTTAAGTCCGCGTTATTGTTATCGTTGTAAGTTATTTTATTTTATTTTTAAATTGTTATTTCACTTAATTTTGTTTTCACTTGTATAGTTTTTTATTGCTCATTTTTGTTATGTGTTATTTTCTTGTATATTTCTTTTCAATTTTAATTTTTCTTTAAATAAATTCTTTACTTGTTATTTTTCTTAAACAAGAATTTTTAATTCAAGTTACCTGACAGAATTATTCAGAGTCAATTCAACATAAGAATTTATTTTCATAAGTGAAATAAACAATTTAATCTTTTCCTGTGTAAGCTGTTCCGTCTTCACGAAAAACCAGGTAAGATAAACTTCTTTATTATTTTTTTTTTTTATTGTGTGTAACCTCTACCCTGAGCTAATCGAGTAATCACGGGAAACCGATTAAAACGTTTGGCCAACAAGTTTACGTTTTGATCGGGAATTGCGACTCACAAGTCAACGTTCTTAAAATCCCCCGTTGATACTCTAAGACCAGTTCCTCACAACGAATCTTTGCCAATCCCAGTGCCCCCAAAAACCTATACTCTAGAGCCAGAAACGGATTTGAAAGACTTTGAGCCACAGCCTGGACCATCATATGATACATTCACCGATGATGAAGAGTGTTCTGCTGATTCAGCTCATCGAAAACCTCACCTCGTTACTCAGTCGAAATTGAATGATCTCGTCAGGGATTTGGAGTTACCTAAGAGTAAATCTCAACTTCTTGGATCTCGACTTCAGCAGTGGAATCTCTTAGAAAAGGGTGTAAAAATCTCTTTATACAGGACTAGGCAGTCAACCCTGAAATTACTTTTTTCGGCAGATGAAGGCTTAGTGTTCTGCCCTAATTCAAATGCATTGATGATAGAACTGAAGATGCCATGTGACCCAGACAAATGGAGACTGTTTATAGACTCATCAAAGACAAGCTTGAAAGTTGTCCTATTGGCCAATGGGAATGAGTTACCATCACTCCCGGTTGCATACTCTGTGGATATGAAGGAGACGTACGAAAACATCAGCCGAATCCTTGATAAAATCAAATACTATGATTATAATTGGAAACTTTGCGCTGACTTAAAAGTTGTTGCTCCACTCATGGGCTTGCAATCGGGCTTCACAAAATACTGCTGCTTCCTATGCGAATGGGACAGCCGAGCCCGAGACAAACATTACATCGTACGGAACTGGCCTCTGCGAGAAAGTTTTACTCCCGGTCAGAAAATCGTCGCTCACGATCCTCTGGTCCCGAAGGAAAATATTTACTTGCCGCCTTTGCACATCAAACTCGGATTGATCAAACAGTTTGTGAAAGCGATGGATAAGACCGGTGATGCGTTTCAATTTTTGAAAACTAAATTCCCTCGTCTTAGTGAGGCTAAAATCAAGGAAGGAGTTTTCGTGGGCCCCCAGATTAGACAACTTTTCCAAGATTCGACGTTTATTGAACACCTGAATCGAAAAGAAAAACGAGCTTGGATTGCATTCCAAAACGCGTGTGAGAACTTTTTGGGTAACAACAAAAGTGATGATTATGTCGCTCATGTTGAGGAATTGCTGTCAGCGTACAAGGCCATGGGGTGTAACATGTCTCTTGAAGTGCATTTCCTTCACTCACACCTGGACTTCTTCCTGAAAATTTAGGAGCAGTTTCGGATGAACACGTGGAACGATTTCATCAAGATATCTCTAAGTTCGAGAGGAGATTTTCGCGGAAGTGGAATGCGAGCATGTTAGCAGAGTACTGCTGGTTTTTGATACGAGAAACTTCTACCTCAGGGTACAAAAGGAAAGCAAGCACCAAATGAAGGTACTTATCTTAGTTATTTATTATTCTTTACATTTATTATTTAACATTTATTATTTTCCTTTTTATTTATTATTCTTTACAGCTAAAATAATCCTTTTCACCATTTCAATGGATGGGGGAAACGGGGGGAGTATTGAGAGCGCCAGCGTGGTACAGTGAATCTTCCGAACTGTTGGTATATATTTTTATTATTGTTGCTATATATTTTTATTATTGTTGCTATATATTGTTGCAATATATTTTTATTATTGGGGGTGTTTGGGCAGAGGATGAGTGGGAATGGAAGCTGGAATATGTAGAAAATAAGTAAAAAAACTGCGAATAAAACGGAAAAAATTGATCATTTTTAATGATTTTTTTACAATTTAAGGGGGCAAATCCCCCCCCAAATCTACCTCCTTGCTACAAATGTTCATGTTTTGGAACTTTTCACCTCTCTAGCCCCTCAGAAGAAATGTAAAGGCTAAAATAATCCTTTTCATCCCTCCAAATTATCGAAAAGTGATAAAAATAGGTGGGGTGGGGCTCCCCCGAAAACGGTGGGTGATGGGGGAAAACGGAGGTCATATTCGGATTCAGGAGGTCATTTTACATAGGAATCAGCAGGAATGGTGTCAGGGCTCGAAAAAAAAAATTTTTTTGCAGACCAGTGTTATTTGTTTGTTTTTCTACCAAGTATATTATTACAATTACTTTAGATTTTACTACATGTATTTATTAATTTCATTACGGTTATCATGTCTACCATATCATCCGTGTCAGATTTAAGTTCGCTCATAGTATCTTCCCTGACAGTGATTAATTCGAACCACAAGACATTCTAAGGAGTCGAAGACCTAGAATTTTTCAAATCAGACATAACCAGGGATTTTTATACTTATGCATACGCTTTTTTAAAATTAGTTCCATTTAAAGTTTTAAACGAGTGTTTTCCACTCCTAGACTAAGCATGAAGTAAAATTTCGAGTTTAGAAAAGCCTGAAAATTTGGTTTGGTCGCGTAACGCGAAGCGCGGAGCGACCAAACCAAATTTTCAGGCTTTTCTAAACTCGAAATTTTACTTCATGCACCACGCGTATTAAACACTGAAAACACTGAAATATTGTGAACAAGTGAACTTCACTTGAAATCAGTGTCTTGTACGTGTGGCGCATGAAGTAACATTTCAAGTTTAGAAAAGCCTGAAATTTTACTTCATGCTTAGCCTGGGAGTGGAAAACACTGGTTTAAAACTTTAAATTGAATCCTTTTAATAAACCGAGCGTCGGAAAATGTACAACGTATGCATATATATACTGTAAAAAACATTTCTCGTTACAAAAATGTTCGGTGTTACCGAACGTTGTACATTTTCCGACGCTCGGTTTATTGAAAGGATTCAATTTAAAGTTTTAAACCAGTGTTTTCCACTCCCAGGCTAAGCATGAAGTAAAATGTCGAGTTTAGAAAAGCCTGAAAATGTTCAGGCTTTTCTAAACTCGAAATATTACTTCATGCGCCACCGGTACAAAACACTGAATCAATGTAGTTTAGCGGTGTGTTTTATACATCGTAATATGTTAGTGTTTTGTATCGGTGGCGCATGAAGTAAAATTTCGTGTTTAGAAAAGCCTGAAAATTTGGTTTGGTCACGTAGCGCTACGCGACCAAACCAAATTTTCAGGCTTTTCTAAACTCGAAATTTTACTTTATGCTTAGTCAGGGAGTGGAACACACTCATATTAAGTTTTGGATTGAACTTAAAAAAAAAAAACAATGATTATCTAAAGATTTACGGCACATACGCTGTAATTGGGACATGCATACTTGAAAGAAAAACTCCCTGTATGTACAAGTTGAGGCATTAATTGCGATTGGCTTCAATTTATAATGGTTATATGGGCAACCTAATTTACACTTAACTTAAAAATAATAGGTGTCAAAATGTATTAAAAGAACACTCTCTGTCTAAAGAAATGTCTGTTTTCGGGAGCGGTCGTAGGAAAAATAATTTTGAAACCCATCCAGATACATTTCTAACTCTTTCATGACATAAAACTTGCATTTTTTTCGATTTTCCAACTACAAAAGATGAACTCAAAACCTTCTTACGTTGTTCAAATGTAATAATATTAATAGGTCTAAAATCATATCTCTATTATATGATCTGTCAAACTGTAATTAATTTGAAAAATTCATATTTTTAAAACAATTTTAATAAAATAACTAAAAAAGCTACGACATAAAGTGAATACACATAAAATAATAATTTTTCGATTATCTACAACTTTTCTTAACAAGATTTTTTTATATGATCAATATTTTTTCGGTTTCCGCATTTTCACCAAAAGTTGTTCAGATGCTACTATTGCAATAAAAAGCTTAAGTTTATAGTGTCATCTTAACAGCTCAATCTGTTTAGATTTTGTCGTGGCGACAAAAGGATAGAAGGACAATATTACGGAAAGACAGAATTACATTTTTTTTTTTAAATGGTCTTAATCAACTCAGGTCCCCCGAGTTGAAAATGGATATATCTACAAACATTTTTGATTTGAAAAATGTTCGCGAAAACAATACTGTCCCTTTGTTTTGCATACGGGGAAAAGTAGAAAACTTAGAAGTACGAAAAAAAAAAAACATTTGTTCGATTATATTGGAGTATTAGGATGTGATGTATGGAGATAGTGAAAGGAGAGTTATGAACTTTATGAGATGGGATGAGCAACTTGGTTTTTTGGATATTGATGGATATCCTCTATTTGTTGAACCAGTCTGTTCTATTATTGATCAAAACCTGAAGAGTGTTGACGGCTTTTGCTATAGTGAAAGAGTGAGCAACTAGAGCAGTATCATCTGCATATTGTAAGATATAGGAGGAGGGATTGTGATGAGTTGGGTTAGGATAATATATATCGTGGACGAATATGTTGTAGAACAACGGAGATAGCGGGGAACCTTGAGGGACACCTTGAAGTGGGGAGAAAGAGTATGAGAAGAATGTTCTTATTTTAACTTTAAGGGAACGGTTGTGTAGAAAATTGTATAGGATATTTATTAGATGGGGTGGGATGTTAAGGCAGGCGCATTTATATAATAGACCCTGATGCCATACTGTGTCGAATGCTTTTCTGATGTCAAGGAACAGGATCGTGGATTTATTACCCTGAAGGTGAGTTGTGTGTAGGTTTTAGGTGAGAATAGCTAAGGGAAGAGTGGTAGAACGGTTTTGCATAAATCCGAATTGATATGGAGGGATGTCGTTGGAGCTACGTTTGATATGTTGCTGTCGGGTTTAGGTATGCAGGTTATTATACCCTGCTTCCATTCTTAATTAATTTTCTTCAATTTTAATTATCAAACATCCGTTATTTCTGATTTCAAAACAACAAAATGATTATACAAAAACACAAAATGATAATACAAAACAACGAGATTAGAAAAAGTACAAAACAAATTTGTATAGCGAGAAAGCAGCCCAAAAAACTCCAGCCAGTTATATTTTGCTCGCGAAAACTATATATATATATATATATATATATATATATATATATATATATACATATATATATATACATATACACATATATATATATATATATATATATATATATATATATGAGGGTGTTTCGAAAAAAATCGAAACAGCTGGCTCACCGCTTAAATTAAAGATTTTGGTCTACAATAGATGTGGGCAAAAGCATTTGCGATTGAAAAAATATTTAGAGGGTCCCCCGAGCCCCCAAACATGCTATTTTTAGCCCTTTTTTAGATAATCGGCCAAAAACTTGCCTTATAGTCATCGGATCAAGGCGAATATTTTATATTTTGTGCCCAGATGAATATACTACAAGCAAAATATGCAAAACCTAACTTGGCGTTAGGTCTGGGTGAGCTACGAATTTTTTAAATAACTTTTTTCACAATTTTGAAGGTTTTTTTCAACTGTTTTGTTAAAAAGTGGGTTTTAACGACAAAAAATCAAGTCACACCCGCGATAATTTGTCCTGAGAAGTATATTGAATAATGTAAGCATGCGAACTGCGTATCTCACCCATGTCCGATTATGTGGCATTATTATGTTTGTTTCTTAAAAAAACGTTTTAAATTAATAAATAACTGGCTTACGCTAAATATTTCTTGCTTTCATTATAATAACTAGTTGTAAGCGTGCAACTGATGCTTTTGAGATCCATTAAATTCATAAATAACAGCCTGAAATTCTGCGTATAACGCTCAGTATGTATTTTCCCACATTTTCGTTTAAAAATACAGTACATCAATTAATTAATAAATTTCATTTTGTTAAACAATATTTGGTTGAAACATGTGTTTTTTAACCTGCAATCGATTACAATAAATTCAAAGTCAGCAATCTTGTTCGATAACAACGTAGTCTTTTTTACTTTGGAATTTGGCCATCGTCGCATGTCCCTTTAGGGCACCAACTATACGGGCATGTCGGGAGTCATGTCCAATAACTGAACGCGAAGCTTCTGTTACCATTTTGATGTGTCTCTCTACCGATTGAGTGAGTTCTAGATTATTATTAATAATCTAGAAAACATGGACAATAAAATACTTGTCTACACTCATCTAGAAAATGGCGATTGTCATATTTTGAAAAGTATCTAACTTAAAAATATTGGAAGCGAATGTTTGACTAAACACTAACCCGGATATAAACACGACAGGCAGTGCAATTGCTGCGTTTCTGGAACGGGGGCTTTATCTTGATGCGTTTCGAAGCCGAACGAACCGCGAATCTGGATGTAAACAACAACAGAAGGTCGATCGCTGCAATTCTGGAACGGGAGCTCTATTTCGATGCGCGACACAGTCGAACTAACCGTGAACCTTGGTGATAGAAAACTTCGTAGATAAGCTTTTACCGGCTTCTCGCTGGATAAGGTTTGTTTCTACCTTATCAACGTACGGAAACTGTAGTAGTTCGAATAATGTGTCTTACTGTTTTAATGTGGCTTACTTTTAAGAAGCGCTGGGGCCGTTTGGACCCTAGTCTGTGCCTCTATGGTAATAACAAATTACCATACATAACATTTAGGTAAGTTTCTAATCGGTTAGTATTTGTAACTAGAATACATTAGCACAAAATTCAACTTTTTGTATTTACGGTAACAACAAATAGGGCGAGAAAAGATTAAACCAGGTTTAATAAACCTATAAATAGAAAACATACGTAACTAATAAAAATATCAATTTCAAAATATTATTTTTTAAATGATTGCTTTGTTTTGAGGTATACGAAACACAGTAGCCCCATTTTAAAATTGTTTCTTGTCTATTTAGGAACAAAAATATGACATATTCTCATTCCGATTACTCAAATATGGATTTCCGAACAAAAATTTTTATTAAAAAAATAAAAACGTTAACTATGTGCTTAATTACTGTATTATTAAACGAAAATGTGGGAAAATCCATACTGAGCGTTATACGCAGAATTTCAGTCTGTTATTTATGAATTTAATGGATCTCAAAAGCATTAGTTGCACGCTTACAATTGGTTATTTTAATGAAAGCAAGAAATATTTAGCGTAAGCCAGTTCTTCATTAATTTAAAACGTTTTTTTAAGAAACAAAACCTGCGAAATCGGGTCAAAAACGTTAAAATAGAGTTTTAGGGGATTGCCACACAATCGGACGTGCGTGAGATACGCAGTTCGCATGCTTACATTATTAAATATACTTCTCAGGACAAATCGCGGGTGCAACTTGATTTCTTGTCGTTAAAACCTACTTTTTAACAACAAAGGTGAAAAAACCCTTCAAAATCGTGAAAAAAAGTTATTTAAAAAATTCGTAGCTCACCTAGACCTAACGCCAAGTTAGGTTTTGCATATTTTGCTTGTAGTATATTCATCTGGGCACAAAATATAAAATATTCGCCTTGATCCGATGACTATAAGGCAAGTTTTTGGCCGATTATATAAAAAAGGGCTAAAAATGGCATGCTTGGGGGCTCGGGTGACCCTCTAAATATTTTTTCAATCGCAAATGCTTTTGCCCACATCTATTGTAGACCAAAGTCTTTAATTTAACCGGTGAGCCAGCTGTTTCGATTTTTTTCGAAACACCCTAATATATATATATATATATATATATATATATATATATATATATATATATATATATATATATATATATATATATATATATATGTGTCCGATGTATCTGCATTGTTGGAAACCTTTGATGAATATAATAAAACAACAAAAAAATGACTTGCCTTCAATATTTAACAATTTTCGGAATATTCAGACAAATTCAAGTAATTTCAACAAAGCAGATACATCGGACACAAATCAAGAAATTTTAGCACCTTCTACATCGAGTGGACCAATAACACGCAGCAGATCTAGACTACAAGTCCCTAGTTTACAAAACAAATGTACTGACAGTGAACGTGACATCTATCAGTAAGTGTACAAAAAAGCTCCTGACGATGGCAGAAGTGATGCTGCCGAAACGTACAGCGCAAATAAATAAATCAACGCGAGAAAGCAGCCTAAAAAACTCCAGCCAGTTATATATATATATATATATATATATATATATATATATATATATATATGACAGTTTTGACAATTGAATTTTCAAAACTAGTTTTAAAAGTAAAGATGTTTCAGGACGTCAGTTTAAAAATTATGAAAATTAAATGAGTTGTAACGCAGAACAATAAACGCCGCAAAGTGTAACCATAACCCCAAAAATGTCCAAAAATAAAATTAAGGTATCAAAATATATGTCTACCTTAGACAAAATTATATTCATAATGACTTCTGCATACTTCAGATTAGATGGATAAGCTATATTGCTAAGATTTATCGTCAACTTAGGAAGTTATTATACTTTGAAAAAGACAATTCTGTGAGAGAATTTAAACCGTATAAATACTTTCGTGGTCTACATGTGAACTATCAAGTTAAATAACCAGTAATAGAATTATATTTTATAATAAGTGTCTGTTTTGATTAGACATTGTGAGTTTATTATGTTATTAACATTTTTTATAATGGCATAATCATTAGAAGAAATTTAACGTTTTTATTATTATTACATTTTTGTGTTAAATAAACCGTTATTTCTATTAATTGAAGTGTTTAGTACACATGATGTATGACATAAACTTTGCAAATTATTCAACTTTATTTATTAGTATTTTTGTCCAATTTTCAGTGCAGCGGTTATACTCTGCGCCGCCGCTGTTTGATCGTAGAAAAAGCAGAGTGTTAAAAGCGTTTTGAAAGCTGCATTCCATGCTCATACCTTGCATTTACTCACCCTGCGGGCTCGTAAATCCAATTTAGTATTCGTATGCAATACGAAGCTTTCAAAACTTGTCAAACAATCTACGATTTCACTAAAAAAGACTGTTATTCATTACTTCAATTTTTATTTTTATCATTAGATGTATATTTCGAGACACAAAGTGCTCATTATCAATAACAAATCTACTATTTCATTTAAATATACTTTTACATATTCCATATAAACATTTATAAAATTATCAACACGACGTATATTTTGAACATCACATTAAATCAGTGTTTTATACGCGTGGCGCCTGAAGTAAAATTTCGAGTTTAGAATAGCGTAATTTTTATTTTGATTTTTAGGCTTTTCTAAACTCAAAATTTCACATCACGCTTAATCTGAGATTGGAAGACAAAATTTTAGGTAGTTTTAGTTTTTTGTAAATTTCCAAGATTTACTTATATTTTCAAAATTCTGACGGTTTTCCTGAATTTCCTAAATTTTTGTTAATCTTGAAAAAATGTTGATACTTTTCATAAATTTTTTGAATATTATCGCAAATCTTGAAGTTTTATAAAATAACTTCAACGTTTTTCAAGTTAACGAATATTTAAGAAATTCATAAAAATGACCAAGAATTAAAAATTAAAGGAAATTTTAAAAATTTAAGATAATTCAACATTTTAAAAAATAACGAAAATTTAGGAAATTCAGGAAAACCGTCAGAATTTTGAAAACTAACTGAAATCTTAGAATTTCATGAAAAATAAACATTTTTTTAATTAACGATTATTTGCCAACTTTGCGAAAATTAACAATAATTTAAAAGGACATTTTAAAACTGTATGAAAAATATCGAAACTTTTGAAATCAACGAAAATTCAGGAAATACGTCTGAATTTCGAAAATCTTAGGAAATCCTGTAAATTTACGACATGCGTTACAAATTGAGTGAAATTATAGAAATTTAAAAATCGTCAAAACTTTAATAATTTACTAAAATTTTGAAAATTCATCAATAATTTTAAAATATTAAACGAGTATCATCCAGTAACAGATTAAGCATGAAATAGAATTTTAAGTTAGGAAAAGCCCGAAGAATTCGGGATTTTCTCAACTCAAAATTTTACCTTATGCGTCACGCGTACAAATCACTGATTTAAAGTGAAGTTATTGGCATTTCACCTTTAAAAATATCACGAATGCTAAATGTCATAAAAATTATAAATAAAACCATAAAGCCAAAATGTCACTATTGCTGTCAGTTTAAAACGAACAATTGACTATTGTCGTCACTTTAAAAGGATATTTTACTATTATCGCCACATTATTACATAGATTTGATTATTGTAGTATTTTTATAGTTAAAATGTGACTAAACTATTTCATCATTAAATGGCTATTGTAACATTTTGACTCTCATTTTGCTATGATGGCATTTTGATAGTATTTCATCATTAGATGACTATTGTAACATTTTGACGGTCATTTCGCTATTGTGACATTTTGATAGTATTTCATCATCAAATGACTATTGTAAAATTTTGACGGTAATTTCGCTATTATAACATTTTGATAGTATTTCATAATAATCGACTGTATTTTGACTATTATAGTAGTATTTTGATAGTATTTCATGATTAAATTACTATTGTAACATTTTGACGGTAATTTCACTATTAAGACATTTTGATAGTATTTCATCATAGTCGACTGTATTTTCAGTATTCTAGCATTTTGATAGTATTTCATCAAAATGCAAACAGCTTCGGAAGAATTAATTCCGAACAGAGAATAAATTATTTTAACCTCTTTAACATACGCCTCGCGTAACAGTGTTTTTTTTTTAAACGAACGCCAAATGCGAAAGTTTTTAACGGTCGCGGTCAAGAGCGAAATTTAAATTACTCCCTTAGGGAATGATACTATAGGCAACTAAATGTACACGTTTAGTCGAAATCCATTCCCAAGAATAAAAAGTTATACTAGCGTTTTCGACCCGTAATTAATATGTTTGGTGTTTACGCTTGTCTCCTCGAATTCGAGAATTTTCGTGATTTTTACTATATATTATATTCTATATTACATTTATGTAGACAATAATTGTTACGAGTAAATTGTTTGTGACGATTTGTTCTTACGTTAAAAAAAAATCAAATATTCACTTTTGTTAGATACTTAACAATATTTCATGTAATTTTAACAGGTAAAAAAAACTGAAGTATTGTTTGGCCATAAATCGGGGACAGAACGTTCACCCCTCGGGAACGATCTCAATTTGAAAGTCAAATATTTAATTTCGCCTAAAACTGCAATAAAATAACAGATAATTTTGCACAGGGGGGGAATATATGATAAGGCCACGGATCGCAAGGGGTATACTTCCGAATACTACAGCTGTGGACTTTAGGGGATTGCGTCGAAGCTGCGGTGCTTCATTCAAATATATATACTGGGCATAGAGGAATCAGACTGTAATAGATAAAGAACATTTTTAAAAGCTAGCAAAAACTAAACGGAATGTGTATTTTTTAACTACATTCGTGAATTAGTCGACACTAATTCACAAATATAATTATGGTTGAGTTTTAAAATTGTTGAATACGAATCCAAGGAATATTTCCGAAAATAAAAGATGATTAAAATTGATGTGATTTCAGAATTAAGAATTTTACACTGATTTGAAATATTAAATATTTTAAATCAGTGTATGCATTATTGAATATCTTTTTTTACTTTCCCCCACATTGAAAACAAAGGGAACGTTTTTAAAATCAAAAATGTTAATCCAATGTATATCCATTTTGAGGTCCATTTCTGAAAAATGTACGTGCGTCTGCAACTCTGATTTAATTCCACAGCCTAAACTGAACGAGTTCTTAAGATGAAACTATAAACTTTTGGCAACAAATCTCTAACACAAAGTAGCTATTTCGCGTTTAGCTTAGCGTTTATTTGGGTTTTTTTTAAATATTGATAGTATGATAAAAACTTCCCATTGAGAATCAAAAAGTAAATATTTAATGTATAGACACTTTTTGGTCATACCTCTTTTAGTTCTTTTTTAAAGATTCTTTTAAATATAAGATTTTTTTATTTAATTTATTGCTCGAACTCAGTAAGCGTTAATACTATTGTTAGGAATGACTTTGACATTGACAATGAGATTGATATTTTGTGGAAAAGGGAACATGAGTCGGGAACGTAAGGCTTCTAAACAAAGTTTTATAAGAACAATTAAAAATAAATAAACTAAGGCTAAATTACTTAGGTACACTTCTCTTCTTAGATATTTCTTTCACAGCTGTGGCGTAGCGGTGAAAGTGCTTGCTATTCCACGCGGCGACCCGGGCTAAAACCCTAGTGCCGGTATTTTGGATGTGGTTTTTCTGCAGTTTTGCACATCCCTTAGTACCGAATAATGTAAACGTACCTACACTATCTATAAGCAAGGGTAGACAATGCTTATGGGAGAATTGGATTCCGAGTTTTCGAGGATATAAAAGGAGAGACTGTGGTCGGGAAGTGGGTCCATCAACTTATGAATAGAGTAAACGTAGAAGTATTCTAGAGAAAACTGCTCCGGTTGCGTCTACACACACACACACACACACACACACACACAAACGCGCTCGCTCTTATTTCGTCGTGTAATTTGATCCCGTCTGCACCACTTGTACGATGATAAATTTGATGACCTTCAGAAAAATAAAACTGTAAATAAAACACTGTTTATCACTTTGTTTGTATAACGATTGGCCCCCATTTTTACCACTCCATTTTTTCCACCGTCCCTTTTTTACCACCAATTCTTTTTACCACCAACGTATTTACCACCGTATTCTTTTTACCACCAATATTTTACCGCTATTTAAAATAGAATTAGAATAACAACTGACAACTTCAATTCGTAGAAGATGTCGAAGAGGCTTTTGATATATTTCTGGAGGATGTTCCAGATGCCTTCGCTGATATTGCCGACTACTTCGAGAACATTTACGTACGAGGCAAATCAGCAAGAGGAAGACGACGTGCCACATCCCCGCGATATCCGCCAATGCTGTGGAACATGTATCAGGCAGTTCTGCAGAATACGGCACGCACGAACAACATGTCTGAAGGATGGCATAACCGTTTTTCTGTAGTCGTCGGCCGGGATCATCCTAGCCTATATGCTTTTGTCGTCGAGCTTCAAAAAGAACAGGGAGACACCGACGCAATGTTCCGGGAATTGGACCTTGGGCGAAAAATTAAACGTACGGAAAACCTTGCCAGAATTAAAACTGAGGATAGGATTACAAATATAGTCCGAGATTACGATGTCAGAAAAGAAGAAGGGGAAATTGCAGAATACTTAAGGGCGATCGGTCACAACATACAATTTTGAATAAAACTGATTTTATTTGTAAAAAAGTGTTTTATTGTATAATTATTGGTACAAATATTAGTGGTAAAACTGTATAGCGGTAAAAAAAGTATGGTGGTAAAAATTCGGTGGTAAAAATGGATTGGTAAATTTGGAGTGGTAAAACTGTACCCCTACCTTGTATAACAATTGGTTTATTTGGTGACTATAGTTTCGATACTACACGTATCATTATCAAACCGTTAGTAACAAAAAACTACAAAGGAACATTATTTATATTTGCAATTTTTTTCTAATAACAGCGTTAAAGAGGGGGGTGTATTTAAGGTCAAGCTGGTCGTTAATTACGGGAATTTCCCGATTAGCGCGGGCTCTGTGAATCTCCAAAGACTCCAGGAGGTCCATCTTTCTACCCTTTTCGGCAAAGTGAATAACTGAAAGTACATCCTCGCCAAAAGAATGGTTATTTTCAATCAAATGTTCGGCGAAAGATGACTTATCAATTAATCTATGCCGAAAAGAGTAAAGATGCTCACTGAGTCTGGTCTTAAAATTACGACCAGATTGACCTATATACACTCCCTTACAATCATTACAGGTTAATTTATATATTTCTGATTTGTAAATACTTTAACCATAAGATCTGAGTCTTATGGTTAAAAATATGATTTTTAATTTTTGTAAATGGTTTCATCGCTATATTTAATTTGTGTTTTGCTAAAATATTTTTAATTTTGTGAGTTATATTTCCAAAGTAAGTAAGGGAACGATATGTTGCTTGTGTTTTAGGTTCGATTCCGGCATATATGTATTTTCTAATAAGTTTAATTTTGTATTGATTAACTATTTTATCCACTATTGGCGTAGTATAGCCATTTGAAACGGCTATACTTTTAATAATATCTATTTCTTTTTTAAAAGAGGTTTCTGACAACGGAACAATAAAAGCTCGGTTTACCATGGAGTTAAAGGCAGCTAGTTTATGTTTATAGGGATGGTTGGAACAGTTAGGAATTACACGGTCTGTGAAAGTAGGTTTTCTATAAATATCAAAAGTTAGTGATTCATTAGTACGTGTTATTGAGAGGTCTAAAAATTTATGTTATTGTTAGTTTCTGTTTCTACTGCAAATACTATATTTGGATGTAATGAGTTAATATAATCTAAAAATTGTGTTAATTGTCTATTAGTACCTACGAAAGAAGCTATGATGTCATCGACGTATCTATACCATACTTTAATATGTTTCTTGCCTAACTGTGAATTTAAAATTGAATTGGTAAGGTTGCACATGAATATCTCGGCTAGCAACGGGCTCAATGGTGAACCCATTGCTAACCCTTCTGTCTGCTTATAATATTTATTATCGAAAGAAAAGTAATTGTTATCTAATATGATTTCTAAAATATTAATAAATTCTATTTGAACTGATATATTTACATTACAATTATCAAATGATTTTTTAATTAACTGTATACAATCTTTAGGTGGAATCTTCGCAAACATATTAGATACGTCGAATGAAACAAGTTTGTGGTTAGTTGGGAATTGTATTGTTGTTAGTTTTTCAGTTAATTCTTTAGAATTTTTAATTTAATTAGGGTCTCTAAAATCGGTTAGTTCCTGTATAAGGAATTTAGGTGGCAAGCTATTTTATGAGAGGGGGAATTTACGAAGGATACTACCGGACGGATTGGGGAATTATCTTTATGCATTTTCAACAAACCGTATAATCTTTGACAAATGGGATTCATTGGAAATAGGAAATATTTGTTAAAATTGTGGTCAAATATGGAATTAGATGTGTCTACTAATTAACGACCAGCTTGACCTTAAATACACTCCCCTCTTTAACGCTGTTATTATAAAAAAAAAATTGCAAATATAAATAACGTTCTTTTGTAGTTTTTTGTTACTAACGGTTTGATAATAATGATACGTGTAGTATCGAAACTATAGTCACCAAATAAACCAACTGTTATACAAACAAAGTGATAAACAGTGTTTTATTTATGTTTAACAATGTATAACGAAGTAGAAGCCTCTATAGTCAGTGAAATAAAACTGTTCCGAAACATTTCTTTTATTTTCAGATTTCCAGCGTGTTCGAAATTATGGACTTTAGGAATCAGATATATTTAAAAAGCTCCTAGATAAACCTAAAATTTAACTAAAAATAAAAAAATTAAATTCAATGAGTTTACATTAAAGAATTCATTTGATATTATTTTTATCTTGATTGTTTTTTTTTTCTTCATAAATTCAATTAAAACTTTGGTATGTACCAAATTTGGCAAATAATTTATATTATTGATTAGTTATACAGAGAGTTTTTTAGGTATAAATTACTCAATATACAGAATACACTGTACATTTTTCTGGGCTTTTCTAGACTCGAAATTTTACTTCATGCGCTCCGCGCACAAAACACTGATTTTACGTGAGGTTCAAATATACTTAAATTTCACAATATTTTAGTGTTTTATACGCGTGGCGCATGAAGTAAAATTTCGAGTTTAGAAAAGCCCCGCGAAAATTTGTCTTGGGTCGCTGCGCGACCCAAGACAAATTTTCACGGGGCTTTTCTAAACTCGAAATTTTACTTCATGCTTAGTCTGGGAGAGGAAAACACTCGTTTAAAACATCAAATTGAACTGTTTGAAAAACACAACGAATATCTACAGATTTAAAGAAAAGAAGGTGAATTTGAAATATGTATACTTTAAAGGAAAACTTCCTGTATATGAACTGTGGTAGACGAATAATAAAATTTATTATCACCACAAAAAGTCTATTCGAAAATATTTCTTTTATTTTAAGATTTTAAGCGTGTTCCAAATTATGCAATTCGGGAATATATTTTATAAAAAAAAATTTACAATGAAATTAACAATTCTAAAATATATTTTCAACGTTTTTAGTTATTTTATATATTTTTAATAAAAAAATTGTTAAAATTATTAGATTAATCGATTATTGTTTCAAATATTTATAATTTGTTTAAATAAACAAAGTCATTTTACAATGAAAAAATGTAAAATATATTTCCAACATTTTTAGTTATTATATATATTTTTAATAAAAACGTGTTTAAAACTTAATAGATTTTTAATATATTTATGTTATTAAACATTTTTTATTTAAAAGTTAGATAAATACAAAAATCTTTTTACAATGAAAAAATTAATTTGAAAAATGTTTGATGGGTATTTTAATTGGAATTGATAATAAAAAAACAGAAACTATTTCAATAAAATAGATAAATTATTTACGAATACACAAAACTAAAAATATAGAAATATAGATTCATATAAACAGTCATATATACAAAAAACTAACAAACATTAAAAAAACTATATTAAATATACATATAACTGTTTTCTTACACATTTTAAGTTTACATAGTACTAATATATAACTGTAAATTTATATGTATGTGTATGTGTATGTATGTGTTTTATTTTTATAGGAATAAAGAGATTTAATATTATTATTAATAATAAATATAAAGCACAGTGTATAATAATATATATACTGGGTGTTGACTTGGCGGACGCAACATAGAAAATCCCATGTACATTTTGAAATGTTCAAATTTTGGCTCCCCTATTTATTTTAGAAACAAAATGTATTTACCTTTTTTATATTCATTCGCGTTAACGGATATCACTTTATATTTCTCTAAGTTAAAATAATTAAGAAAAAGTAATGTGATGTTATAAAAATAATGACATGCCATGGAATTGAAACAACAATTGCGGATGTCAAAATGGCAAAAGATATCACAGTCACTTGATTAAAGTAAATGTTTTCGAAATGATTTACACTATACAAGAAAGTGGTATTATGCAGACCACAGTTATCGCGATGTTTGCGTTATGTTTTTTGTCGTTAATTAAGTAACAGCAATATCTTAGGCTATTTTGACATCCGCAATTGTTGTATCAATTTCATGATATGTCGTTATTTTTATAAAATCAAATTACTTTTTCATAATTATTTTAGCTGTAAATTTTCTGATATTCGTTGATTTTTAAAAGAGTTCAATTTGAAGCTTTAAACGAGTGTTTCTCACTCCCAGACTAAGCATGAAGTAAAATTTCGAATTTAGAAAAGCCCCGTGAAAATTTGTCGAGGGTCGCGCAGTGACCCGAGACAAATTTTCTGGGCTTTTCTAAACTCGAAATTTTACTTCATGCGCCACGCGCATAAAACACAGATTTTAAGTGAAGTTCGAATATACATAAATTTAACAATATTATAGTGTTTTATACGCGTGGCGTATGAAGTAAAATATCGAGTTTAGAAAAGCCCAAAAATTTGTCTCGGGTCGCTGCGCGACCCTCGACACATTTTCATAGGGCTTTTCTAAACTCGAAATTTTACTTCATGCTTAGTCTGGGAGTGGAAAACACTTGCTTAAAGCTTTAAATTTAACTTTAAATAAAAAAGGATATATCCGCTATTGTTGTAGCAATTCCATTTTTATAAAATCACATTACTTTTTCTTAACTATTTTAATTTAGAGAAACGTAAAGTGTTAAGTATGAACATTTATAAATTTAGAATTTTTTCCTCTTAAAAAAGTATTGTCTCTAAAATAAATAGGGAAGCCAATATTTGAACACTTTAAAATTAACATGCGATTTCTTATGTTGCGTCCGCCAAGTCAACACCCGGTATATAAAGAGTAGGCCATCGCAAGGAATCTTTTTAAAATGGTAATAAAACACAAACGGCTAGATGGAATTTCATGATCTTGAACTTATTTTGTAGCCAAGAGTATCCGGTTATACATAGAATATGACATCAGCCAAATGGCTGCCACGGCTGGCCTTAGAATAGTCCTTTCTCTCGACCCAATTTTTCAGAACTTTTTCCAACGTCTGCGGTTCTATCTCAGCAATAACATTTTGGAAATTGACTTTAAGATCGTCAATCGTTGCTGGATCATTGGCATAACAACGTTCCTTAACGGCACCCCAGAGATAAAAGTCCATGGGTGTCAAATCGCAGCTCCTTGCTGGCCAATTCAGATCTCCACGACGGCTGATTACACGATTTAAGTCGATAGTTTCGTTGCTAGTGTGGCATGTCGCCCCATCTTGTTATAACCAGATGTTGCCCACATCCAAACCAGCAATTTGCTCCCAATAAAAGTTTGCTATCATGGTCCTATAGCAGTTTCCTTTGACCGTTTCGCCAGATTCAAAGAAAAATGGGCCGATGATGCCGCCGGCCTATAATCCGCACCATACAGTCACTCGTTCGGGATGCATTGGCTGCTCAACGATCACGTGTGGGTTTTCCGATGCCCAAATCCTGCAGTTTTGCTTGTTTACATAGCCCCCAGGAGTAGATAGGATTACCCGATCCTCGACCCACCGCACCACCGCATTGGTCCAGCGGTCCAGCCTCCCAGCATCCAGCATCCCCCTCCCAGCATCCCCCCGAGATGAGCATCCCCCTCCCAGCATCCCCCCGAGATGAGCATCCCCCGCAGATTCATCCCCCGAGATGAGCATCCCCCGCAGATTCATCCCCCGAGATGAGCATCCCCCTCCCAGCATCCTCCGCAGATTCATCCCCCTCCCAGCATCCTCCGCAGATTCATCCCCCGAGATGAGCATCCCCCTCCCAGCATCCTCCGCAGATTAATCTCTCAAGATCAGCATCCTCCACAGATTCATCCTCCGCAGATTAATCTCTCAAGATCAGCATCCTCCACAGATTCATCCTCCGCAGATTCATCCTCCGCAGATTCATCCTCCGCAGATTCATCCACCGCAGATTCATCCTCCACATCAGCGCCATCTAGTGTCGAATAGTGCAACTACCAGCACCATCTACCATCAAAAAGTTCAACTATGAAAAAATGCAAGTGTATGAATGGTTACAGCACTTATACACAGAACCATCTACCGTTGAAAACTTCAACTATAAAAAGAAATCCCGACACTTAAGTCACTTAAGCAATGAATGCAAATTATGTTTAGGTAAAAGAATAATAAGTTGATATAATAATACAATTATATGCTCTCTTCTTCGTCGCGCTCTTCACACCATGCTCGAATCTATTGATAAAACAGAAATACAAATAATTAGTGATCAATGTTTACGAGATAATCATGAAGATTAACATACTTTATCTTTTAATTTCATTGAAATCCAGGATTGCATCCATATAGTAAATATATACCACAAACTTTCCAATTTTGAGGACATAATGTACGTCACAAACTACTTAATTGTTAGAAAGTAGTCAATTCAAAAACAAAACTATCATGACGCACGTTCAAGCTAATATTAGAAATTTGTTAGGGACTTGCTAAAATATTTCAAGGGTAATTACAGATTAATGACACAGGAAACTTGCAGTAAATTAAAAACCTTCCATGACGTATTCTGAATAACTAATTGAAGGTAAAATATATATTTAGAAAGTGAAAGGTCCTAATCATTATTGAATACAATTCATTTGAAAGCTCGCTCTCCGCTCATTCATTCCTTTACATTCGAGTCTCCGCAGAGTGAACAAGTTATTGACCATTATTGTTAAGTTTATCTACAATCGTAAATGTAAGTACCAATATTAATTAATAAAATTTACCAGCCTCGCTACTATACAAGTTACCCCCTTGAGGGATTTTATTTTGTTCTATATTTTTATCTGTGCAGAACAATACTACGTTTTGAATTTTATTAACCATAGGAAGTAATATTATTAATTTAGAAAGTGATATTGAAAACAATATTTCTTTGATTATGATTTTATATAATTTCATTAAGTAAGACGATTTCATATAGGAATAATACATTTTAATTTTAAAATCAGTCGTCAATGATATTGTTTATTATTACAATATACCAATTTATTGATATTTGCTTTCTATTTTTCACTTAAATTAACAACATCTATGTAAAGTGGCTTCGTATAGCGTAATGAATTTATTCAATTTAGATAGAAGCTAAATAGTAGTATATAAATTATATGCAAAACATATACACCCTGTATATTAGTCAAGTGTTTTACTATTAACATAAATTAAACATTATTATTATTATAGATGTTCGTCTGTGGCAAATGTAATACATCCTTTACGAGGGCTGACAGTCTTAAAAGACATGGTGATTGCACTACCACCATATCAACTAAATGTCCAATATGTGATTACCATTCACCTAGAAGAGACACTGTTATTCGTCATTTAAAAAGTAAGCATGGGTATACGACCGAGATGATATCAGCTGCGCTCCCCAAGACATCCAGAAAACGCCAACTCCAAGGAGATGAGTCACACACTTCTGGGAACCAACCACAACCAAGTACGTCTAAAAAGGTGTGCGGGGAGAAGAAAGCAGATGATAATTCACGGTACTGTGATTTATGCCAGCTGACATTTGACACGGCAATGAAATTTGCCGGACATCAGCGTTCACAAAAACATAAAAACAGGCTGGGACGACCTGTTGGAGATGGTGTCGTGGAAGTAGCAGGCTGCTTCAACAAAAGAATTGGTGCCTTTAGAATCAACGCTGAAGACGACAATGTTGCGGATATTCCATCATTTCTGAACAGCTGTAAAAGCAAAGTTGTTAAGCTAGTTCGAGATAAACAGAAATTATTCACTAATATTAAATTCGCATGTGAGCTTTTTGCACATTTTATAAAATCTTGCGGAAGTGATGATGATAATATTAGTGAATTGAAATCATTTAATTGTAAATATATTATCGTGAATGATAACACCGATATCAACACCGCATATGATGGAATATCTGCGATTATAAAAACAAAGAGCGAGGAATTCCAGGTAATAAAGTTTTCATCACATTATAAAAAAAATGATTCATATTAGTATTGAAAAGTTTTAGTTTAAAATAAATAAAATCTCAAGATTTGCTTGATATATATATATATATATATATATATATATATATATATATATATATATATATATATATATATTTAATCCGGCTATTGTACACAAATAAAAAAAACAGAATGAAAAAACTAATTGTTATTAAGTTAAATGAGAATGAAGTGACAGTTATGCTTATATTAAACTATAATATTTATTCGTAGGAAACGGGTAGCGGTTGGACGTTTGCAGCAGTGTCTCACCTAGATGTAAATGTGGCTAAATATACACCTATAGCAGGATCCAGCTATATTGATTTACCAAGTAAGACAAAAAAATATATTTTAGCAACTTAATTATTAAATTACATTTAATTTGTTTATTGAATGATATCGTTTATCTAATTTTAATTTATTTATCAATTTTTCATATGATTATTTAATTTTAACTTATTTTTTTTCAGAGCAAATTAAGGCAAAGAAAGCCTGCATCAACATTATGAATGATGATGAGATGTGTTTAGCCTGGTGTATCACTGCAGCCCTCCATCCAACGTCTGAACATTCAGATCGTATAACACAGTACCCACATTTCTCATCCGCATTAAATTTAACGGGGATCAACTTTCCGTGTAAGTTGAGAGATTTAACTAAAATTGAAAATTTAAACAATCTAAGTTTAAATGTGTACGGATTGGAATATTGTTCGGACACTAGCATGTATAATGTTGTAGGCCCCATTTATTTTACTAATAATAAGCGTCCCACACACATTAATTTATTATTGATTGAAGAGGGAAGTAAATCTCACTTCGTATTAATTAAAAATATGTCCAAATTACTTTCCAGTCAGATCAGTAAAAATCATCACAAAACATATTTGTGTGATGGGTGCTTAACATTTTTCAATTCAGAAGAAAAGTTAATTGAACATACACAATATGATTGTAATAACGTGTATACAATCATGCCGACTTCCGAGTTGAAAAAGAATAAAACGGGGGACATGGTGCCAGGCAATATTTCCAAATTTGAAAATTTTCAAAAACGTATGAAAGTTCCATTTGCTATTTATGCGGATTTTGAATGTATTTTAGAACCCATTCAGACATGTAAACCAATGAATCCAATTCAATCAGACATGACACATATACATTCACCGTACAGTTTCGCATACAAAATTAAATGTTCATTTGACAGTTCATTAGATAAAACTGAAATCTATACAGGAAAAGACTGTTCAAAAATATTTATAGACCGACTTACTGCTGACGCTCACCGACTTTATAACAACCACTTAAAACAAATTATACCAATGTATAAATTGACTGACATAGAGCAATTCTCATTCAATAGTGCAGTTAAATGTCATATTTGTGAGGGAGAATTAATACCTGCTGAAAAAGTTGCAGATCATTGCCACTTAACAGGAAAGTTTGTTGGTGCCGCTCACTCGAATTGTAATTTAAATTATAAAATACCATATTTTATTCCAATATTTTTCCATAATTTGAGCGGGTATGATTCACATCTATTTATTAAAGAACTTGCGTGTGATAACAATGATATTGATATTATTCCGCAAAATAAAGAAAAATATATTTCATTTACGAAATCTATTAAAGTTGATGAATATATTAATAAGAAAGGTGTGAAACATCCCCGCTATATAAAATTACGTTTCTTAGATAGTTTTAGATTTATGGCTAGTTCATTAGATAAATTAGCTGCAAATCTAAACCGCGATCAATTGTTTGAAATTTCCCGTTTTTGTAAATCAGAAGATGAATTTAAGTTATTAACTAGAAAGGGCGTTTTCCCATATGAATATATGGATTCTATTGAGCGACTCCAAGAGACAGAATTGCCTCCTAAAAAGTCATTTTATAGCTCCCTCACAGATAGTGATATTAAAGTAGAAGATTATGAGCATGCACATAAAGTATGGAATCAATTTAAATGTAATAATATGGGGGATTATTCAAACTTATATCTAATGACCGACATACTCCTCTTGACGGATATATTTGAAACATTCCGCTCTGTATGTGTTAAAACATACGGTTTAGACCCTGCGCAATATTTTACTGCACCAGGTCTAAGTTGGGATGCCATGCTCAAATGCACGAAAATTGAATTGGAATTGCTATCTGACATCGACATGCATCATTTTATTAGGAAGGGCATAAGAGGCGGTATTTGTCAATGCTCTCTCCGCTATGCTCAATCTAATAATAAGTATATGCAAGACTATGACGTCACAACGCCTAGCTCATATCTAGCTTATTGGGATGCCAATAATTTATATGGATGGGCAATGTCACAATATTTACCGTACAAGGGATTTAGATGGCTATCGGAAAACGAAATTGAAAATTTAAATGTCGCGAGTATACCTGATGAGTCATCAATAGGATATATGTTGGAAGTTGATTTAGAATATCCTCAATGTTTACATGATATACATAATGATTTACCTTTTTTGGCGGAAAATATGGTCCCACGCGGATCAAAATTCAAAAATTGTAAATTAATTCCTTCCTTAAGCAATAAATCAAAATATATTCTCCATTACAGAAATCTGAAACAAGTTTTGATACATGGTTTAAAATTAAATAAAATTCACCGGGTAATAGCTTTTCAACAATTAGATTTTCTAAAAAAATATATTGATTTAAATACCATCATGCGTCAAGCAGCTAAAAACGATTTTGAAAAAGATTTTTATAAGCTAATGAATAACTCAGTTTTCGGTAAAACAATGGAGAATGTTGATAAACGAGTTGATGTTAAATTGATAACTCATTGGGACGATATCGGTAAAAGACGCGGCGCTCAGAGCTTAATTGCAAAACTTAATTTTAAATCGGTATCAATATTTAGCGAAAATCTTGCAGCTATTCAATTAGAACGATTAAAAGTTACTTATGACAAACCAATCTATATTGGTTTTTCTGTATTAGATTTATCAAAACTTTTAATGTACGACTTTTATTATAGCTTTTTAAAACCCATGTACGGTGATAATGTAACATTATGCTATATGGATACGGACAGTCTGACATTATCAATTAAAACAGATGACATTTATCTCGACATGCATCAGCATCTCAATAAATTTGATACATCAAACTTTCAGCATAATAATATATATGGTATACCTTTACAAAATAAGGCTGTATTAGGTTTAATGAAAGATGAGAATGCTGGTGCAATCATGACAGAGTTTGTTGGTTTGCGTGCTAAAATGTATGCAAACCGTGTAAATAACAAGTGGAACAAAAAAGCTAAAGGCGTAAAAAAATATGTAGTATCAAATCATATTTCGGGTGATGAGTATAAAAATTGTTTATTTAATGCACAATTAATTTTCAAAAAACAAAATACATTTAAATCAATCAAGCATTCTATTCACTCCATTACACAAAATAAATTAGCATTGTCATCACAAGATGATAAACGCTATATTTGTGAAAATGGGGTGAATACATTAGCTTGGGGGCATTATAATATTCCATAAAAAAGTGTTTGAACATTTAGCTTTTTTTTGTTAGTTTTAGATAAGTCTCTCAACTTACTTTAACTAAAGTTGTATATATTTATTATTAATTTTGTAAAGTGATTAGTTCTATATTATTATAATGTGAAAATGATATTTTATCACATTTGTTTTATTAGTTTATTTTTAATGTGAAAATGATATTGTATCACATTCGTTTCATTAGTGATGATATCTGAAATGATTATAAAAATAAAAAACCTTAAAATATGAGTAAAATAGTTTTATTGCTATAAGCGTTACGCTTTTAAATTTATATTCTGAACATAGTCGTATAATAATTGTACATTCTTAACACTACAAATACTAAATCTATTTCTATGAATAAGACAGCAATCAATAGTTTTGTAAAAATTCGAACAATTTTGATATGATTCTAAATTAATTACTCTATTATAAAAATGATTAAGATAATCAGCTTTTTGATTACCCTTAACATAAACTACATCAGCAGGATATCTTTGAAAAATATCAGATATTTCTTCAATATTTGAAAATCCGCTATCATATGGAATTCCGTGATGATTCCTCTCCAACCACAACACTTGGTTTTGATTCTTCTTATTTAATAGATTGAATGGTATACTAGGTTTGAATAAGAAGCGATGCATCTGACACCCATCATATGTAAGGACCAACTCCTTGGGTGTAAAGTCCGGAATACAAAATCCTTGAATATCCACACACATTATTCTTCTAGATTGTGATATGGACATGATGTTTTGATATTTTTTTAAAGTACTTTTCTCACTATACCCGATAAAGGTCTATACTCTACAATATTATCGCACAGAATAAGACAATAAGCACGCGTATTGTTTTTAAATGGCTCAGACGCTTCCAACTCAATATTTAAATCAACTGTTGCTGATTTAATACTTTCACTTTGCTTCGATACATCAAAAACGTAAAGCATATGATTTTTAAATGTATTATAATCAAGAACTGGTTTACTCGTTGAATGATTGTAATAACTTTGTTGAAACATGCAGTACATGTAATATGCGAGAGTATAATCATTATTTTCAATATCAAGATTTAAAGCATCGTAAGGATAAGATTCAGAGTTAAGATGAACTCTAATATTTTTTATCTTACAATGATCAAATTCAGAACAGTCCATATTTGGTGTATTTTTCCTATCAGTTTGAAAAGCTATGATAACATAACGCGGTTTCTCAAGATTACTTGACGTTTTAACTGACCAAATATCTTTATCGGTTTGTCTTAGGGATGGAAGTTCATGTAACTCCCATTTACGAAAGGGTATAAAAATCGATGCATCAGATTTAATATTTTCAAGCATTTGTAATTTATTCTCGTCATTCACATGGATATGTGGAACTCTCCATTCAATTTTATCAATATTAAATTTTGATCCGCCCACATTCCCGACATAACAGTTAACATCACTACTAGCTCTCAATAATATAAGTTCCTGCTTTGCATTAACAATCACTTTTCGATAATCTTCCGCGAATCCAAGCAAATACTTGAGAGGGATAATTGCATAAAATTTATTAGTAGTAGTAAAATATGTTTTTTGCAGTCCTGTAGCACTCCACCCTGCAACTTCAACAGAGTTTTGATCACCCTCCTTTATTGATAGAAGTCCTTTTATTGTACTAGTTATTCCAACATTACGATTTTTGTCAACCTCAACACCATTTAATTCATATCGTATTTCTTCGAATAAGAAACTGAATGAGTTTTGAGCGAGGTTAATTGCTGTTCTAGTGGGGGGTTGACCTACTGCTGGTATATCGATGCTGCCGCTGATATGTATATAACTGTCACATGGTAATGTAAAAATATCCTGCTGTTGGATTATAATTCGTATTTCATCACTATTACCATAATTTATTGTTCTAGGTTGATATGTATGAAACTGTTCTTTTATAATAGACTCCTCGAAAGAAACACTTTTAAATATATCCAGCTTACTCATTTTTCTTTTTTACTATCTTTTTCTTTAATTTATATCCAAGATTTCGCAGTTTCTGTTTAATCCTTGATGTTTTATCAACGGTTCTCTGTGTACCACTGGCAGATGTTATGCTTGCTCTCGTATTTATATTACCGAAACAAATCCCCATTTTGTATTCACTAAACTTTTTTCAACTCCAAGCGGATTAATATATTTTCACCTCTAAAATTAACCGAAACTCCGTTCTGATCAACTATCCTAACAGTTATATTATCAATAAGGTTTATGTTGATGAGTGGAAGATATAAAATATTTCTGGGCTCTATATTTATAGAGTATCCCGGATCTACTACAGGTGTAAACTCAAACAATGTGTGTGATAACTTGTTGTCGTAGTATGCTCCTGTAATAATATTACATTCAACTCTGATACTGGTAACTTTTATTATTTGCACGGGTGTATCAGAGCTATGTAGAATTCCAGCACTTAGAATTTTATCCCCCGAAAATCCTAACAGTTTACCAATTGTATTTTTATCTGATGAAAAATTAATATCGTATTTACACTTAATTTCACACTTCAACGTATTATTATTTGGTTTGAGTGATATGACGTCACTACCCTCTGTTCCAAATGGTTCTTTTAATAATAGCTGACTCTGTAAATATGTCTCAATATCAGTAATTTCGTACGATCCTGAAGGAATTATAATTTCTTCACCTCCGTTGTAGATAAATTTATTAACACCGCTTTCAATATTTGGTATGGTATTATATGTGTGTAGTCCTATTAAACCCATACAATATGATAATTTTTCTTCAAGTTCAATTGGTGGATAATAGTTTGCAGAAAGGGTGCTGCTTTTACCTTGTAATGTAAACGTTTGAGACATGACTAATACATCTATCGTCTGCATACGTCTATTTATATAAAAAATTCAAACATAAGTGACCACAGTTGTAAGTATTAAATTTCTGATATTGATGACGATTATAATTAATTATACACCCCTCAAAATATTTTACTAGTTCAGGAGGCGGTGGAATGTCACCAAAACTATCAAAATATTTAACTTTTAATCCTCGCTTTTTATAGGCTACCCAATGCGTTCCGCGCCCCCATTTACTATCCAAATTTACAATCGCTGACTCATTGTAATGGGGTTTCTGTGGTAATGTATCTCGCATAAATACATCGCGAAAATATTTTATATTTTTTGAATATTTATGTAAATCCACATCGGTGAGGGCACGCTTGGGTAGCCTATTTAGTTTTTTGAGTGTTGCTGTTTGAGAAAAAGACCCATTCCTTTTCGATATGGTTTTAAAAATAATCCGCTGCCATGTTTACCAAGAGCAATAGCCTCCATCGATTTATTATGACGTTCAGCTTCAGACATTTTTTTACGTGCATCACTTAGAGAATTTACTGCCTTAGTAATACCAGCAACACCACCAGCTAGCGAACCTAATGCACTGAGACCCGCAAATATTGGAATCAAAGGGAGAATACCGCCCTGCTTCGGTATAGGGATTATTCTGGGCAGTCTAATTTTCTTCTTGCCACCCACATCTTTTACGGCCATTTTTGCTGCAGCTAGTGCGACTTTGCTTCCTTCTTTTAATACTTCGGATTTTCCAATTTTTCGTTTAAATTTTTTTATAGCATTTTTAGCTTTAATAACTACACCGGCTTTCAGTGCTGTCTTTGCAAGACCCATCCCCAACTTTCTTTTAGCCTTCATTGTATTTGTAACTATCCACGCAGCGCTTTTTTCACCTATCTTTGAATCACCAGATTTCACTCGCTCCCAAGCAGCCTCTTCAAGTTCCTTATCAGCTGCGTGTCGATCACTCAAATTATTACTCTGAGAATATTTTATATCGTGACGTTTACATGCAGCATCGAGAGGATTTATACCGGCGTCACCTCTCTTTAATCTCTTGTCTAACTTTGTGCCGGGTCCACAATACTGATAACCAGGTATATGTGCCTCAAACGGTAGTGCGTTTATAATAGAATTGATGATACCCTTACCGTGATACATTATCATTTAAAAAATTAGATGGGGATGCGTCTTTATATATAAGCGCTCACTCAGATGCTAATTAATATTAGTACGATGAAGTTCATTAAGCAGAAGCAATCACTTCCAGTGGTTAATTTAGATCGCTGGGTAGGTGATGGTCTTAAATCAAACAAACATGGTGAATTATTACCTAATAGTGTTAGAGCTCTTATATGCGGTCCATCAAATTGCGGAAAATCAAATGTAATGTTCTCATTATTATTTGAGGAGAATGGTTTAAGATTTAAAAATGTATATATATATTCTAAATCATTATACCAACCGAAATATAAGTTTTTGGAAAATGTGTTGACTGATATGTCTGAAATTGGCTATTTCCCATATAGAGAAAATGATGATATTATTGATCCTAGTGAGGCTAAAGAAAACTCAATTTTTATTTTCGATGATGTTGCCTGTGAAAAACAGGATAAAATCAGAGATTTTTTTAGTATGGGTAGACACAAAAATGTTGATTCATTTTATTTATGTCAAACTTATACAAGAATTCCGAAACACCTCATTCGTGATAATTCAAACCTAATTATATTATTTAAACAAGATGAGCTTAATCTTAAGCATGTGTATAATGATCATGTCAGCAGTGATATGAGTTTTGAAAAATTTAAAGAGATGTGTGGATTATGTTGGAAGGATAGATATTCATTCATAGTATTAGACAAGGATAGTGATATTGATAATGGTCGATATCGCAAAGGACTAGATCAATATATAATAATCGATTAAAGCAACTATACCGTTCACAGATCTCATTTCAGAAATCATATATATTGACATGTTTTAAAATAAATCGATTATTATGTAATCAAACATAGTTCAGTATAGATCAATTTTTATCATAATAATAGTAATAATGAGTGATTTGACAAAGAAAAAGCTGATTACTGTTAAAAAGTCAATCAGACGAAAATTACTTGCGATGAAATTAAATCATAATGAAAATGATGAGATGTTGAAGAACTTTTATAAACCAATCACAGATCCACTTAAAATTTTAACTAAACAAGTAATTGCTCCTACAAAAAAAACTCGAACATCTCCAACTATACAATCTCTAATAATTCCGAACATAAACCCTATAAAAACTCAGACTATGATGTCAGCTATATCTACACCCACGACATCCAGAATATATTCTCAGAGTTCAACTGCAGATCGGTTACAGGAAGTCCGGAGACATATATCAGCAATACAAAAAACGCAAAAACAACTTGACTTTATGGATAAAGAAGAATCAGCAATTAAATATAATGAACAAATTCCTCTCACATCTATACCTTTGAATAATTTATCACCGCTGACTAAATCATATTTTGAAAAGTTATTCAATGGTAATTACCATGATCTGGATATCATGTTCGGTATAACTTATAATGCACGTATTGATAAATTCACAATGGGGCATAGCACAATTAATGTTGATGGAGATGATATTATTCTTGATAATACTCGCTATCCTGGTACTCCAGGGTTGTATGAGCTATTATTTAATAAAAAACCTAAATCATTTAGTGACTCCGATAAACAAATGTATGGTGATATTATCAATAAAACTAAAATCGCATACCACAACTTTGATTCAACGAGTAGGCTTCGCGGAAATCGGTCAGATAAATATAAAAAAATAATCAAACCTTTGGTTGACTCATACAATCAATCGCCACCGCTAACAAGAAGTCGATCGAAAACTGTTGGTGGAGAAGGATTTGACTCGAGTATGAAATGCGACTTAAGCATTCCTGTGCAATATCGATATTGGGATAACATTGAGGAGTTGGTGGATAGGTTATGTTTGTTGCATGCTGCTAGAAACGCAGGTAATGCAAGTGTCAGCAATGAGATTCTTGCTATTGAGGAGGAACTTCGAGAAGCTTCCATTATTGTATAAATATGTGTGATATTTGATTTCATATTAAAAAGACAATGAGTGTTGACAAGTTCGGACGTTTATTCAGAGATAAAGGAGATAGGGGTGGAATCAGTGTACGAGGGCGCCCGGGGCTAGGCTTTGCATTGACGTCAGACGGGCATTATAATATCCAAAATAAGCGGTTAAAACATGCTTTAGATCCTGAAGATTTAGATGATGTAACAACTAAGAAATTTGTTGACGATATAATTTTAGAAGTTAAAAAAAATTTGCAGAATGCAATACTTAATGTGCATGTTGAACTGAAAAAAACATTAAATGAAAATTGCGATAATCTGCAAACAAATGCTAAGACTTTGAATGTTAGATTGAAAAATGCTGTACTAAATAAATTTGATAAACTTGAAAAAAAATTTACAATTTTATCGACACGAGTTAGCAATCTTGACATGGAAAATTCTATTTTAGCAACACGAGTTAACAGCCTGGAAATAGAAAATATGAAAGTTGAATCGAGAATTCAAGAGATTTTTTCACGCTATATAAAAGACAACAATAAAAATTTAGATGTTATTTCTAAAACTATTGTAGAGGTGAAAACATAGTAGAATATGGAATTATGAGTGCAATTAAAGCTGACGTTGTAAATGAGCTGCATAAACCTGCAAGAATTACATTTCCTTGCAGACGTACTTTGATTAAAGGTATTGATGATTTGTGGCAGGCGGACTTGGCTGAATTTGGATATTATGCACGAGAGAATAAAGGATATAGGTTTATATTGGTGGTGATTGATTGTTTTTCTAAGTATTTGTGGACGAAAGCACTGAAGGATAAATGTGCAAGTAGTGTTAGTGAGGCAATTAATGAGATTTTCGTAAAATATGATCGGACTCCAAAGAATTTGCAAACTGACAATGGAACAGAATTTTACAACTCAACAATGAAAAATCTGCTAGCTAAACATAATGTAAATCATTATTCAACTTATACTACAATTAAAGCATCTATGGCTGAGCGAGTTATTAGAACTTTAAAAGATAAACTTTATCGTACATTCAGTTTTCGTGGAAAATATGTGTGGATAGATGTTCTTGCTAATGTAACTGATGAATATAACAGCCGGAAGCACAGCACTACTAAGATGAGACCTTGTGATGTTAGTAAGAAAAATGAGCAACATTTGCTTAATACAGTTTATTCACATACTCAAATTTCGAGTAAACATAATTTTGATGTTGGAGATATTGTTCGAATAAGTAAACAAAAAGCATTATTTGAAAAGGGATTCACACCGAATTGGTCTGCTGAATTATTTAAGATTAAAACTACACAAAACACCATCCCAGCATCATACTTACTTGAGGATATGAATCAGAGACCCATTCAGGGGGCATTTTATAATGAAGAACTACAGCTTGTAAAACATCCAGACGTTTACTTAGTGGAGAAAGTTTTACGAAAAAAAGGAAGCAAAAGTTTTGTTAAATGGCTAGGACATGATAATTCTCATAATAGTTGGATAGAAAATAAAAACATTCTGTAATATATAATAATAAATTTTTATTTAATACAATTTCGTCTTTCATTTAATATAAAAAGTGATACATTTTTTCAATATTTATTAAAACATTTCAATATCGTACAATATTTTATTTAAGCATAAGTGGAGGCACTCCATCATGAGATATGAATTCATCTCATTTTCAGAATATTTTTTTTTTAATAACAATATATTTACATTTGCATGTAAATCTCCGGACATATTTAAACAATGGTTTAAAATTTTGTCGTAATAAGATTTAAATTCACACTCGCACAGTATTTCTAATTTACGATCGATTAGATTTTTAAGTGCTACTAATATATCGATTGTCTCTTTGGCGAGGACCACGATTAAATCTCTCTGTTGAATCCATATTGTGGTGATGTTTCGGTACGGTTTTGCGGTTATTTTGTGTTGGTCCATATGTATGGGCTGCCCCATTCTTATATCATGGAAGTTGATTGTGGAAAATTGTTTCCACTCTTCGATTGTGAAGATGACGCATGAGGATGAATTAGTACCCCATACTTTAACTATAGGTACGAATCCTGCAATCGGGCTAATTCCAACGGACACACTTTTTGTATTTGATTTATTGATGGGGTATGTGGATTGTCCTAGAAGAACCATTCCAGATTTCACCTCCTTATCGAAATTCTTCAGGTATACATCTACAGGATCAATGAATCCTTCTGACATATGGTAGGTGGATGGATTAGTATTCATGTTGCAAAATTGCTGGTAAAAAGAACAATGAATTAGAATAATGACTACTAAAATTTATAATATTATTATTATAAGATTTTTATATGGTGCTTACCTTAGTACTAGCAGATTTTAAATGTTGTTTAATAGTTATCACTGGCTGATACTCAATTTCAATTGATGAAAAATTACACGTCTCCTCCGTATTTATTCTGATTTTTTTCCTTGAATAATATATCATTAGTGTAAATGCTATGTGGACTTCTTTTAATTGATTCATACTTTCAAATTCTTTCAGAATACGTCATGGAAGGATTTTAATTTATTGCAACTTTCCAGTGTCTTTAATGTGTAATTGTCCTTGAAATATTTTAGCAAGTCCCTAACACGTTTCTAATATTAACCCGAACATACGTCATGGAATGTTTTAATTTTCTGTAACTTTCCGATAAGTCGTTAAGGTGAAATTGTTGTCCTTCACACTTGCAATAAATTATTCACGCTTTCTAATATTTTAACGTGCGTCATGAGAGTTCTTGAATTGACTACCTTTCTAACAATTAAGTAGTTTGTGACGTACATTATGTCCTCAAAATTGGAAAGTTTGTGATATATATTTACTATATGGATGCAATCCTGGATTTCAATGAAATTAAAAGATAAAGTATGTTAATCTTCATGATTATCTCGTAAACATTGATCACTAATTATTTGTATTTCTGTTTTATCAATAGATTCGAGCATGGTATGAAGAGCGCGACGAAGAAGAGAGCATATAATTGTATTATTATATCAAGTTATTATTCTTTTACCTAAACATAATTTGCATTCATTGCTTAAGTGACTTAAGTGTCGGGATTTCTTTTTATAGTTGAAGTTTTCAACGGTAGATGGTTCTGTGTATAAGTGCTGTAACCATTCATACACTTGCATTTTTTCATAGTTGAACTTTTTGATGGTAGATGGTGCTGGTAGTTGCACTATTCGACACTAGATGGCGCTGATGTGGAGGATGAATCTGCGGTGGATGAATCTGCGGAGGATGAATCTGCGGAGGATGAATCTGCGGAGGATGAATCTGTGGAGGATGCTGATCTTGAGAGATTAATCTAACCGGAGGATGCTGGGAGGGGGATGAATCTGCGGAGGATGCTGGGAGGGGGATGCTCATCTCGGGGGATGAATCTGCGGGGGATGCTCATCTCGGGGGATGAATCTGCGGGGGATGCTCATCTCGGGGGGATGCTGGGAGGGGGATGCTGGATGCTGGGAGGCTGGACCGCTGGACCAATGCGGTGGTGCGGTGGGTCGAGGATCGGGTAATCCTATCTACTCCCAGGGTGAAAATGCGCTTCATCGGAAAAGATAATTTTTCGCCAAAATTCACCATCGGCTTCCAGCTTCCAGTGGATGGTCAACTCTTTTCAACTGCTGTGTTATTTGGATCTTATAGGCGAATAAACAGATGTCTTTATGCAAAATACGCCTCAAGGTAGTGCGACTAATGTTTAATTGCTGAGAGCGATGACGAGTCGATGTTCTCGGGTTGGCTTGCACACTACGGGCTACGAACGGGTGTACGAACCGGACGAGCTTGTGGGACTTTAGTACGGTCCACCAGCATACCAGTTTCACGAGCTTTCTGCACAAATTTCTTCAGAACACTTGCTTTGGTGCATATTCGCGACCGAATTTTGTACGCAATTTTCGCACTGATTGTGCAATACACGAATTAAATTCAAAGTATTTTTTTAACATTTCCTAACGTTTCTCGAGCGTATTGCGTGCTATTTCGTTAACCGGGTGTTGTATACTGAAGAACTGTCATACATCAGATGTCAAATATCATAAAAGTAAAAATAAAGTGGTTGTTCAAAGAGATTCCAAGATTCCCTTTATAATAAATAATTACAAGATAAATTCAAATTCAAAACTATTTGAATTCGAGAAAATAAGCTTACGCTTCTTATAGTCTGCACACTTTAAACATAATATATAAAATTACGAAAAAACTATTCGTGAAAATGCATTGTTTGCATTTTCACGAATAGTTTTTTGGTAATTTTATATATTATAAATAATTACATTTTGTTACGTTATTTTACTTTGTTTTATATTATTAATTTATAATTTAATTAACGGGCGAAACATTAAAATACGTGTTACTTTAACAGCGTGCTTTATTCAACTCCCAATAAAATATATTCTTTTTTATATCATTAACAAAAACTAAATTCTAAGACAACGCAAGCAGTTTGCGCTGTGGCCGCTAGATGACACAACTAGTATTTAAATATAATTAATTATCATGACATCTCCCTTTTCACAATAAAATAATGTTTACATAATTTAATTATTAATACCAAAACGATCAGGAATTTTCACAGGTCTGCCACATTTTGTATGAGTAGGTGGATTATATGAAAACGAATCATCCATGCTTGCATTGAATGAAACTTCCTGCTCGTTAGTATGATGGTTACAATCATCGGTAGGTTCATTGTCATTATTGGGAATTATTGCTAAAAACCTTCGGTTTCTATCTAAGGTTTGACCATCTTCAGTTTTGACACGGTATAGTCTAGGCCTTATGTTTTTAACAATCATTCCCTTTTTCCACTTTTTCTTAAATTGTATATTCACTCTCTCTCCTTTCTTCAATACAGGCAATTGTTTTGTTTTAAAATCATAATAAAATTTGCCTTTCAATTGATTTTTAAATAATTCTTTTTGTTTTTCTTTCAAATTTACTATTTTTGGTTTTAATAAATTATTGTTGATTGGGACTAAGCTCTTCAACCTTCTGGACATTAATAGTTGGGCTGGAGAGCCTAAATCACTTATAGGTGTATTTCTAAGATTTAATAATGTAAGATATAAATCTTTTCCTTCTTCTAAAGATTTTTTAAATATTTTTTTAATTGTCTGTACTGATCTCTCAGCTTGACCATTCGACTGACTATTATATGGACTAGAAATTATGTGTTCGAATTGCCACTGATTACTAAATTCTTTAAAGTTAATGGATATAAATTGTGGACCTCCATCCGAATACACAATCTCTGGTATTCCATATCGAGCAAACATTGACTTTAAGTGATTAATGATTGTCATCGAATTGGTATTTTCATTTAAAATTTGAATTTCAACAAATTTGGAATAGTTGTCTACTACTAATAAATAATTGCTATTATTTAAGTAAAATAAGTCACATGACACATGTTGCCATGGAAGCTCAGGCATTTTTCTTAACATCATTGGTTCTTTAGTGTTTGAATTTTGAAACTTCATGCAAGTTCTACAATTTTTTATGTAATTTGTTATATCACTCGACATTCCTTTCCAAAAAAGTAAATCTTTTGCTAAACTAATTGTTTTTGTTATTCCTAGATGTGTGTAGTGTAAAATTTTTAATATTTGTGGAATTTGTATTTTAGGAATCATTAATTTATTTTGTATATATAATAATTCATCATGTTCAAAAATTTCATTTTTTAAATTATAAAAATATTTTAATTCTGTGTTCTTTTCTTGTGGTGGCCACCCTGTTTTAATATATTCTGAAATTTTACTCAAAATTGAATCTTTTAATGTGTCTATTTTCATTTCTACTTTCCTTTTCTCTGACATTTTTACATTTTCTTTTATTAAACATACATGTCCTTCAATTGATTTTTCTAGTTCTATATCTTTAGGATTATTTGAATTAATACAGGCTCGAGAAAGTGTATCTGCAACAACTAATTTACTACCAGGTTTATAATAAACTTTTAAATCAAACTTCTGTAACCGTAAGAGCATTCTCTGCAATCTTAACGGACAATCATTTAAACTTTTCTTAAATATTGATTCCAGAGGTTTGTGGTCAGTTTCAACTTCAATCTGCTTACCATATATGAATTGAGAGAATCTCTCACATCCAAATAATATTGCAAATAACTCTTTCTCGATCTGTGCCCACCTTTTCTGTGTATCCGTTAATGCTTTAGATGCATATGCACAGGGCATTTTATTTTGTAGTAAAACTGCACCTACAGCATCTTTGGAAGCATCAACCGATAACACAGTCTTTTTATTTACTTTATAATGTTGTAATACCGGTGTTTTTGTTAAAATTGATTTTAATTTCTCTAAACATTTATCATGTATGTCTGTCCAGTTCCACATGCTATTTTTTCTAATTAAATTTCTTAATGGTGCTGTAATTTCAGCTAAATTATTTATAAATTTCCCTACATAATTTACCATGCCTAAAAAACGTTGCAGTGATTTTACATCATTAGGTTTAGGCATTTCGATTATTGCTTGAATTTTTGAATTATCTGGCTTTATTCCATTTTCGTTAATTATATGACCCATGAATAATAATTCTGTTTTTAAAAATTTACATTTTTCTTTATTAAATTTAATATTATTTTTTCTTGCTATCTCCATTACTTGTTTTAATTTTGTATTATGTTCCTCAACTGATTTTCCCCAAACAATTATATCATCGATATAAACACCTATACCATCTATGTCAAATATGTCGCTAAATTTCTTATGAAAAACTTCAGATGCACATTTTAGTCCATATGCCAGCCTCAAGAACCTGTAACGTCCAAAAGGAGTTGCAAACGTACAAATCCTTGAGCTGTTATCTGTTAATGATATTTGCCAAAAAGCCTGCGATGAGTCCAAGTGACTGAAAAATTTAGCGCCTGCCATTTTAGCAGTTATTTCCTCAAAAGAAGGTAATTGAAAATATTCCCTTTTTATAGCTTTGTTTAAGTTTGTGGGATCTAAACAAATTCGTAAGGTTCCATTGTCTTTTCTCACAATAACCATCGGATGAACCCAATCAGTTGGTTCGTCTACCCGTTTTATAATTTTCTGTTTTTCCATTTCTTTTAGTGTCTGTTTTAATTTTTCGTGTAAAGACAATGGAATCTTACGTGGAGCACTAATGGTTGGAACAATATTATTATTAATTTTTACTTCATATGGTTCTGAGAAACAGCCAATTCCTTCAAATAAATCATTATACTCATGAATGAACTCTACTTTATCTAGTTGATCAATTCTTTTAATTAAATTTAATTCAATGCATGACTCAAGCCCTAGTATTGCCGGAGATTGAGGTGAATCTACAATATAAAACTTAATAAGTTTGTTTTGGTTGTTATAAGTACAATTTAAATTAATTTCACCTAGTATAGGAATTTTATCATTTGTAAAAGTTGTTAAAATTACGCATGATTTCTTTAAATTTTCATTTTGCATTTTTTTATACAAGTGATTAGGAATTAAATTTGCTGAAGCCCCTGTATCAATTTTAAAATTTAAATCATAAATGTTATTAATTTTTAAACAAACCGTCCAATTCCTTTTGTTATTATTTTCTTCGACGCTTCCTATAAAAATAGAGTTTTCGTTCAATTGAATTTGCTGCTCCTCTTCGTGTTCCACATTAATCAGCTGCACTTTACACATACGCGCAAAATGACCTTGGCCATGACACTTCACACATTTTTGATTATACGCAGGGCATTTGAATTTCGGATGCATTTTTCCACATCTCCCGCACTTTACTCGCGAATTTTTGAACTTGCGCACATTGAGTTGATTCGCCGACGTTGTCGCTGTTGTTGATCCTGTATGTCCTGATGCATTTCCACCCTGTCGCCATCTATTATCGTTGTCCATCCTTCGCTTGACTACGTTAATTTTTTCTTCCTCCTCGTCGTCCAATGCTGAAGCGATGACCTTCGAACTTTCCATATTCCTGCACAATGCTATCGCATCCTCTAATTTTATACTATCCTTTTCTAACAGCCTCTCTCTCATTTCATTTCTCGCAACACCACATATTAAAACGCTTTTTATGAGATCGTCTTTCAACTCTCCTAGCTCACATGATAAGGATATATTTTTTAAATCTGTCACGTATTGTTCTACAGTTTCGCCATTTTTTTGTTTTCGTGTGAATAATTTATAACGTTCAAATTCAACGTTTTTCTTGGGTTCGAAGTGTTTATCAAACTTTTGTATCAATAAATCTAATTTATTTTCCTCATCCTGGGCGAATGTAAACGTATTATAAATTCTAAATCCTTCTTCACCAATGTAATGAAGTAGCTGTGCGCACTGAGTTTTTTCGCTCTTACTGGAGTACTCCGTTGCAGCTAAGTAATTTAGGAACCGACTTTTCCAGAACTTCCAATTGCTGGACACGTTGCCCTCCATTATCATCGGAGCTACCCCTCTAGCCACTTCCATTTTCATAGTACACTTAACACCTTTTTAAATTATTGTTTAAATACTTTTCACTATGTTTAAATACGCGACTGCGCCATGTTACGTTATTTTACTTTGTTTTATATTATTAATTTATAATTTAATTAACGGGCGAAACATTAAAATACGTGTTACTTTAACAGCGTGCTTTATTCAACTCCCAATAAAATATATTCTTTTTTATATCATTAACAAAAACTAAATTCTAAGACAACGCAAGCAGTTTGCGCTGTGGCCGCTAGATGACACAACTAGTATTTAAATATAATTAATTATCATGACACATTTAACTATAGAGATTAAATTTAACTTACTTAAAATTGCGGAAAAATTCCGTCGGTTCCAGATAAAATGAGACATAATATCTCTTAAATCTCCTAATTTATATCATTTTAACGCCACAATAACTAAAAAGTGCACATTTTTTTTGCGGATACATATTAAAATTCGAACCCTTCGGACACACAACGTGCTGCGTGATTTATTGCGGAGCTAAGCTATGATTTCCCATTATTACCAGCATTAAATCAGCCGATCCAATTATCCATCCTCGATGGTATTATTATTAAATTAGTCTCCGTGAATCTTTCGAGATTTGTCACTTTCACTCGCGTATTTTCAAGATTCTCACTCTATTAGCACATATTAACGGACCCTTATTTATTCAAATCATCTATAAATATTATTTACAGAAGTTTTTATATTATTCACATTTTCTTAGAGTTAGCTTTATCACAAAGGAAAATAAAGGGCATGTCGAAAGCACCGTATAAAAATGAGATAATCATATTTTCTTGGTATAATTAAGAAACAAATATTGTAAAAAAAAAACAAAATGAAAGAAACAACCACATTTATTTCTTACATTAACAGGCGCCTTAGGCCTATATGTCAAGCATCTTTCCTCGATCTTTCAAAAGCTTTTGACTGTGTCTTCCACTCAATACTCCTAAGAAAACTTTACTTTTATAACATCCACCCAAACAGCTGCAGATTAATTATGTCATATTTATCCAATAGAATGCAGCATGTCTTGGTCAATAGTACAAAGTCCACTGCAGTGCCTATCTTACATGGTCTACCACAAGGATCAGTCCTCGGGCCTCTCTTATTTGTTATATACATAAATGATTTACCGAGCTCTATCGGAAATAGTAAATCGATTTTATATGCCGATGATACCACGATAATTAATACATCGAAATTTTGTGAATCGTGTAATTCAGAAAACAGGGAGGCACAGTTAAAAGCGAGTAGTTGGTTTGAAAGCAACAAACTTAAACTGAACACCAGCAAATCTGTCACACTGGCTTTCTCTCTAAGAAACAATGATGCAATTGAAGGAGTTAAATTTCTAGGAATTAACATTTTGTCCAACTTGTCGTGGAAAAACCACGGCGATGCCCTAGCATCAAAGCTGTGTTCGAGTTTGTTTGCTTTGCGCACACTGTCAAAGCAGGTATCTAAAGAGATACTGAGAACGGTATATTTTTCACTTTTCCAATCACACATGTCGTACGGTTTGCTAGTCTGGGGTCACTCTGCAATCTGGCGTAGGATTTTCGGTTTACAGCGCAAAGCTGTACGCATCATAGATAACCTCGCATTTATGGAAGATTGTCGAGCTAGTTTTGTACACTTGGATATTCTCACTCTACCATCTCTATATATTTATGAATGTCTGACATATATTAAGAGAAACTTAAATCTGTACAAAGCACACCCGAGTTGTAACAACTATTGTACCAGACAAAGTGAGAAGATATACCCAAACTCACTCAGGCTAACCAAATCTCAAACGGGGGTAAGGTATTACGGTATCAAGTTTTATAATGTATTACCCAGAGAAATTAAGGATTTACCATTCAACAGTTTTCAAACCCGTTTAAAATGTATTCTGGTTAAAAATGCTTTTCACGACTTGAATGAGTACCTGCTTTTTAATTTCAATTGAGTGTTATGAATACAAAAATGAACGTATTTTATATGATTCACTTTAATTTTATCAACCTATATTTACTTATTGACTTACTGGACTTGATTTAAATTATTGTGTGTGTATTTTAATTCGAAATCATGTGATGTATACCTTTTTTCTTTCTTTCTTTTTTATGTATTTTATCAAGTGACTTATCTGTAGCTTTTAGTGTGTGCTATTTTGAATTGTACTTTGTTTTATTTATTATTATTATTGATTTATTTTTACCTATTTTTATAGATTTGTATGTATTCAATACCTCAATACCACGTGCTACTTAAATCTGTTATTTTTATCTAACTATACATTGTTTCTATCTGATTATATATTTTAATACTTACTTTTGAGCTTCAAACATGTAATGACAAGTGTAAGGCTTAGGCTCATAACACAATAAATAAATAAATTAATATTTCCAATTATATCCTCTACTCAACTTAACAGAAATTATCGCTGCCATTGGAATTTCATGAATTTTGTTAATCATAATAAAGTATATCAAATATAATCTGTCTACCCTATAAATATTTATTAATATCGGGTTATGTTGTATGTCTGCTTGTCAGATTTATTTTTTCCGATATTTATATTGGCCAGCTTCGGGTAAAATACTCACAAATTTATAAATATATGTCCATATATAATATCAAATGATAAAACCCGGAATAAAGGTCGAAGGGAAATTTATTTCTGTCATTGTGAAAAAAATATTGATATTGTTTAAAATATTTAACAATTTATTTATGCACGTATTCCAGGCATTTTAAAATATTGTATACATTGTTTATATTTAAAATCAGTGGCGAAATATTTAAATAGTTGCATTAATTATTTACGGTTAATGTATTTTGAAAGTGGTCACCTAGTTAAAAAAAATTAAATAAAATATGTTCTAATACCGGGTGTTCGATTAAAAACGCCTAACGGCATAACTTTGGTAGTTATTGACCGATTTAAATGAACTAAAAAACAAAGTCAATAGTTGTTTCAATATTATAAATTGACAGTAATTATTCAGAGAGTTTTATGTAACACCGAACATTTTCATAACGAGAATTTTTCTTTTAAGTATCCATATGCATTCGTTGCACATTTTTCGATGCTCGGTTTATTAAAAAAAAATCATTTGAAGCTTTAAGAGAGTGTTTTCTACTCCCAGGCTAAGCATGAAGTAACATTTCGAGTTTATAAAAGCCTGAAAATTTGGTTTGGTCGTGTAGCGCGAAGCACGGAGCGGCAAAACTACATTTTCAGGCTTTTCTAAACTCGAAATTTTTCTTCATGCGCCACCGGTACAAAACACTGACATATTACGAAGATTAAAACATACTGAGCTTCACATTCAATCAGTGTTTTGTGCCGGTGGCGCATGAAGTAAAATTTCGAGTTTAGAAAAGCCTGAAAATTTGGTTTGGCCGCTCCGCGCTTCGCGCTACGCGACCAAACCAAATTTTCAGGCATTTCTAAACTCGAAATTTTACTTCATGCTTAGCCTGGGAGTGGAAAACACTCGCTTAAAGCTTCAAATAAATTCTATTAATAAACTGATAATCGGAAAATGTGCAACGTATGCATATGGATATTTAAAAAAAAATTCTCGATATGAAAATATTCGGTGTTACATAAAACTCTCTGTATCTGTTTTTAAAATTAACTTCATTGCCAAATAGTAGTCAACTTTAAAATTTTAAATGGCTGCATATATTTTACTTATTTTATTATATTAGACATTGCTTTTCTGAATCTAATTATGACCGATATGTTGATTTCAGTTTAATATTTATGTCAGAAAAAAATATATAATTAATCTTGTTAACATGATATTTTTGGGAATAAATGTAGTGTGCCTTGAAAAAAAGGCCTTTTAATACTGTATACATAATGAAAACGCTGTGCATTTTCAGGCATTCCTCGATTTTATAATAGATTTTAATTTAAAGTTCGAACCAGTGTTTCCAATATCAGACTAAGCATGAAGTTAAATTTCGAGTTTAAAAAAGCCTTAAAATTTACGCGACCAAATCAAATTTTCAGGCTTTAAAACTCGAAATTTTACTTCATGCGCCACGCGTATTGTACACTGAATTATTGTGAAGTGAGTAATACACTGTCAAATGAGTAATAATCGAAATATTTAATTAACAAACAGTTTTCTTCACACAGTCCCAAATCAGGTCAAATAATATAATGTTAATTTGATACATATGATACACTTATTTTGTTAGTAATTAAAAAATAATTTAATAATGTTGCGTTAACTTATTTATTTTATTTTACATTAAGTTGTAATGTAGGTACACTTTTGTGCAATACAATTAAGCACACAAAATATGTTATAGTTTAAAACGGACATGATGAGTTTCCTAGTTAATGTCAAAATGCTGCGTCACAATTCAAAAATTCGAATTCTAAATAAAATAGAAGACGGTTTTTCTATTTGGGCTTTGTTATATTTATTACGAGCGTTTTCAAAAGGTCTTAGTTTTGTTTTTTAATAACGGTGTTATTTTCAAGTTATAGTGTTTTATCATTTATTGATCTGCTGCTAGGCAATTATCACAGACCCGAATTATGCAACTAAAATATTGTGAAAAATAGTTATAAGACTTGTGCTTAATTTTATCGCACAGAAGTGTACTTATTTTTTGGGTCGTTATTATTCATGTTTGGCATAACCTCACAGTAAATAACATTTGCCATTTTTTTACAAGGCACACTAATTATAATTTTTAAAATATATAATTTTAAATAAAAGATTTATTTCATTTATTGTCGACAAAAATATTAAACTAAAAAAAAATTGGCATTACTGGATTCAGAAAAATTATGTTTTGTGTAATAAAATTTAAAAATTATAGGCAGCTAGTTAAAAATGTTAAGTTTGCTATTATTTGGTAATAAAGTTATTATTGAAAAAAAACAAGGTTTATTTATTTTCTTGGTATTCAAACAGCCATTGAGTTTGGTGTTTAGTTCAATAAACACGGTCAATAAACAACAGAGTTATGCCGTTAGGCGTGTTTTAAAGAACACCCGGTATATGTTTCTTTTAAGAATGCGTATCCATATACACTGTAAATTTTGAGGCATTTGTTGTATTTTTGAATGAGTTCAATTTAAAGCAGCGAACGAGTATTTTCACTCCTTGATTAAGCATGAAGTAAAATTTCGAGTTTAGAAAAGTCTGAAAAGTTTGATTACTCGCAAATTATCACCTTTTTATAAACTCGAAATTTTACTTCATGCTTAGTCTGGGAGTGGACAACACTCGTTCAGTACTCCAAATTGAACACTTTAAAATAAATAGTGATGTGTCTATCATAGCACTTTTTCCGTTAAGATATCATGATTTAAATATCAACAATATGGAAAAATTGCTCAAACTAAATGTATTCTACTTTTAATATTATTATTTCAAAACTATTCACAAAAAAGTAATTCTTGCAATTTTTTGCTACATCTCGGTAAATATTGATCACCATCACATCTAACTAAGCGTTATATATTTTTATATATCTGGTTAAATGTCGGCTTGCGGCGACTTATGTCAACTGTCAATAAAGTGCAAATGTCGTCTATCGCCGACTTATGTCAACTGTTATTATAGTCCAAATGTTGGCTGGCGCCGACTTATGTCAACTGTCATTATAGTGCAAATGTCGACTTATGTCAAGTAGACCAAATAATATAAACTTATGTCAGTCAACCTAGTGATTTACAGTCATAAATTCACATTTTGATTAGTGTGACATTATAACTGTAAGTCACTTGGTTGGCTGCCTTTTAACTTATTAGTATTTTGTCATTAAATCACTATATTGACTGTATTTGATATAGTGATTTAAGTGATTTATAGTCATAATACCAGAATAGTCGAAATACAGTCCATAGAGACATAATCAGACAAAATCCTAGCATAGCTAAAAGCAGTCAATCAAGTGGCTTACAATAACAATAGTAAAAACACGGTCAATAAATATACAATATGACAAAATCGTATAGGGTTGCTCACCAGAGGCCTAATGGGGCGTTTTGATGGGTCAATTCCGACGTTCCGAGACACGGCCGACATAATGAGACCTTTCCCGATGCTCATTTTTAAACTTGAAAAACAGATTTCCCTAAAAATACGCCTAATTGATGCGGAATTCAATTTTAAGAATTACCCATCTATCATACCTCTAATCATGTTCTCTCTTCTCATGCATACATACACCGTGCACATCTTAGGGCAAATATTCTTCCAATCCGTTACAGTTGTCTCTCATTCAGCACGTAGTATACTTTACTTGTTATCTTTAAACCAACAACCCTTTTCGAAAACTTCTTCAAATACATTATTTTTAGTCATTCTTTAAAATTCACAACTTCTACATTCTATAATCAAATGATAATTCAATTGAAATGACAATTCATCTGTCAAATTTTGCGTGCATGGTTTTAACTTCCTAAACTCATGCCGTAAGTGAAATACCGGAAATGCGACTTTCGAGTTGTCAAAACGGTGTTCAAAACCTCACTTTCACGGCGGCGAGTTTAAAAAAACTATTTTAGCATTGTAATTAATATACTGATGTCTATAAACAATGGCAACGAGATAGCTTGCGCTAGTAAGACAGTGGGGTAAATGACAATTGTTTTTTTATTCCTTGATAAATTAAACAGATATAGCCCGGGAACTAACCGTACAATTACAAACATTCTTTCAGCATTGTAATTACTATACTAATGTCTATAAATACGAGATAGTTTGTTGTCAGTATTTATAAACATAAATCATACGGTAAGCTACCGAGTTAAAACAGTTTAAATTATCTAGAAGTGAAAAAACAATCGTGAGTTACGCTACTGCCTTACTAGCGCAAGTGTTTATAGACATCAGTATAGTTATTACAATGCTGAAAGAACAATAGGGTCAAATGGTCGAAAAAGCGCGTATAGGCTGTGTTTTATAATGTTACTGTATAATAATCTCTGAAAAAGGTTTTCTATAGGTTTTATGGTCCGTACAATTCTAGTCAACTATTATTCTGAACGATTGACAAATGACAACATTATAAAATTACGATTTTTTAATACTTTTGTGAGCTCTTATTGTTTTATTGAGTTATGTGGAGTATTTTATCACAATAAAAAACACTTTTATTCCTTATTTCACTTTTATTTTTATTCGTTAGATGTACATTTCGAGTGCAAAGCACTCATTATCAATAACTAAATAGTTAGTTTAGTTATTGATAATGAGTACTTTGCACTAGAAATGTACATCTAACGGATAAAAATAAAAGTGAAGTAAGGAATAAAAGTTTTTTTTATTGTACTTTTGTGATGTTTATAGAAGATTCTGAGTAAAATTCATTGAGTTCAAATCATTTATCATTCTAATAGATTGTCATGACAACTATTAATTTTATCAAAATTAATGTTTTCAACATATTTTTCATTGGCTAAAATTATTTGATTAATTCAGATTGGTCAAAGATATATTTGCTGCATGTCAAATACAAAATCATTTCAAAATGTTATGGTGGGTAAGGAGGTAAGCGTGTTAAGCCAGATAAGCGTGTAACAGAGTTGAGCAGGAATCGAATCATTCAGGATTTGCATCCTGGATTCGAATCCTTTTAGAGGATTCAAAAGAGGCATTCGAATACTTTAGTTAAACTGGATTTGTGAATCGGATTCGTTACATTTTTTTAAGAGAATTCGTATTCGAATCCAAATGCGGGTGATTCGAAACATCATAAAACGATTCGAATCATCATAAAAGAATTCGAATATTTATAAAGGGATTCGAATATTTATAAAAGGATTCGAATATTACAAAAGGGTTCGAATATTTACAAAAGGATTTAAATCGTCAAAAATAATTCGAATTAATTGTGAGGATTAACATAAAAAATTTGTTTTGTGTGTTTTTAAATTTCTCGTTAAATCACTGTTTTATACGCGTGGCGCATGAAGTAAAATTTCGAGTTTAGAAAAGCCCCGTAAAAATTTCTTTTCTACGCGGGGCTTTTCTAAACTCGAAATTTTACTTCATGCTTAGTCTGGGATTGGAAACACTCGTTTGAAACTTCAAACTGAATACGCTGATAGGAACATTAAATGACTGAACATGTTTATTTATTTATTTATTTAACGGAAAATCCATTTTACAAATTAATATTTAACTAAATATAATTACTACAACAACAACAAAAATTTAATACAAATAATACAATGATAAAATATAAATATAATATAATATAATATAATATAAATTTGACTTATTAAACTAAGAAAAATTACAAATATTTATTCGCTTAAGTCTTGCCATGAATTGTGAGGGTGAGAAAGAGTTGAAAATGTCAAAGTTTGGATGTACAGATAATGTATTGGCTGTTCACATAAACCTTGAAAGTGGGCTATTATATCCGTAATTTGTCTTATGAAGTTGAAGACGAAATATAGGTTAATGTCTAGTTGGGCGATTGGTTAAATTAATACTGAAATTAATTTGTGATAAAAGATATGGATATAGTCGGCATACACCCGGCGACAACATAGTTTATCAATACATTGTTCCGATGATAATATCTCTAAATTTGTGCTAGAATCGAAACCTAACTTATACGCAAGCACCTTTAAAAATTTGTTTTGTACGTTTCCCAAAGCACTAATATAAACGCGTTGTGATGGTGCCCATACACAAGATCCATACTCTAGATGAGAACGTACAAAAGCGAAATAAACCCGTTTAAATGCTGCTGGCGACAAGTCCTTAGCCATTCTTTTTATATAACCCAACATTTTTAAAGCTCGATTACAAATTGCGTTAATATGACTGGCAAAACATAATTTCCTATCAAAGGTAATACCCAAATCTTTGGTAACATTTAGTTGTTCTAAGTGGTGACCATGAATTGCATAATCAAACCGTACAACAGTTGTTTTTCTGGTGAAAATCATTGTTTTGCATTTTTGAACATTAAAAAACAAATGATTTTGTAGACACCAATTAAAGACAGATGATAAATCATCTTGCAGCAATGAACAATCGTCAACCGATACAATTTCCTTATACAATTTCAGGTCATCGACAAAGAGCAAAAATGAGGAATGTTTTATAACCCGTGAAATGTCATTAACAAATAGTAAAAACAGCAATGGACCACAATGCGAGCCTTGGGGAACTACTGAGGGCACTTGAATGGTGTTGGATATAAAATTCTTAATTTTTACGCACTGCACACGATTGATTAAAAAGCTATATACCCACTTGACAACATCGGCATGAAACCCTAACGCTAATAATTTCGCCACTAAAATTTCGTGATTAACGCGATTAAAAGCCTTGGCAAAATCGGTAAACACGGTATCTACTGAATGGCTAGATTCGAATGCATTAATGATAAATGAAGTATAAGTTAGAAGATTTGTTGATGTCGATCTGCCACTACGGAATCCATGCTGTTCCTCTATAAGTATGTTTTTACACATCCAATTGAGTTTGACAGAAACAAGTTTATCAAACAACTTTGGTATGACGGATTGTATTGATATACTGCGGTAGTTAGCAATATCATCCTTTTGCCAGACTTAAAGATTGGTGTTATATAGCTTTTCTTCCAGAATTCGGAAAATGTGTTTTGTGTGACAGATGCCTCAAATAAAATGAATAATGGCGATGTGATAGAAAAAATACAATTCTTTAAAAAAGTTGAAGGAATTCCGTCAGGGCATATGCCATTGCTATTTTTAAAATTATTAATACTTTCGAATATTTCACTTTTAAATAATCTGATTGGCATATAAACTGCCTCAGAAGTACATGGAAAGGTCGGTATAAGTGTAGGTTTATCCGTACTATATACGGTGGAGAAATAATCCGCAAATAAATTAACACATTCTGAACCATTGCTACTTCTATTGGCGTTAAAGTACATTATATTTGGATATTCAGGAACAGAATTAGTTACTTTTACAAAACTCCAGAATTTTTTAGTATTATTAGCAATGTCATTGTTAACTGAATTGACGTATTGTTCATATAGTTGATTTCTTAGATATACACATTTAATTCGTAGATTTTTGAAATTCTGGTAATTTGAAGAATTATTACATTCCTTAAACACTTTATGCGCAACAAGTTTTTGTTTAATTAAATTAATCAATTCAGAAGAAAACTAGACTGGGTACGTAGATGACTTTATACGTTTCATTGGTATGAATTGTTCAAAGACTTTATACAATATGGTGTAAAATATATCGACCATATTATTAATATGACCCTTTAATATAATATGCCACTCAATAGAATTTAAATAGGTAATAATATCAGAATAATTAGCACGTGAAAAGTCATAAATGTATTCATTAAATTAAAGTGATTTAACGGGTATGTGTGAAGGCATTGTAATAAGATATGGCACATGGTGCTGTTTTATATCGAAAAGCAAGTCGGATGCTCTTGAGATTAAAAATCCGTCGTGCGCGAATATTAAATCTAGAAATACACTATTTTCGTTAGTTATAGTACAGATTTGAGAGAGATTATAAAAACTAAACGTCTCACTAAGTAATTGAGCCGGATATGAAGAAGTGTTATTATTAATAAGGCCGAAATCATCATTAGACCATTCAGCATCAGGTAGGTTATAATCGCCACAAATAAGCACTTTTGAGTTAGGGTATTTATCTAATATGGATTCAACAACAAGACAATGGTCGTTAAATTTGTCTAGTGGTGAACCCGTAGGAATATAAACAGCACCGACAATCAAATTGATATCAAAATAAGAAATAGATACAAATAACTGTTCAACAGAACGACATTTTATATTAATATGATTACACGACAAACTGTTGTGAATCGCAATTTAAACACCACCGCCACGACATTTATTGCTTGAATCAGAACAACGGTCCATTCTAAAAATATAGTAATTTATTAATTTGAGCTCAACATTATCAATATTATTATCTAGCCAAGTTTCTGTAATTATAATGATATCATACATAGAGCAAATCACATTTAACATGAAAGTGTTTAACTTGGTTCGCATGCCGCCTACGTTATGATAGTATATATTTAGTTTTTTGCAACAGCATTTCTATTAGAACTGGCTTGATAAGCGCGGTTTCCTGCTGCCTTCACAATTTTTGGAACTCCTGATATAAATTTGATGATCAGGTCCTGTTCGCCGTTATTCTTTCTCGCCTCCATTTGTTCCCTCAGCTCGTTAAACTCTTTCCTTTGCATTAAGGTACGATCGTAGTTGAACTTTATAAAATTATCTTTTAATTTATAAGTTTTGGAAATAATATTTTTTACTAGATCATTGGTTTCTAATATTGCTTTAATTGGTCTTGGTTTAGAGCCTTTACGGCCAACTCTGTAAACATGTGTTGGCTTAAATTCCAGTGATAAGGGATTTAAAGTATTTTGAATTGCACACAGATCTTCTTCACTTTGCAACTTTGGGTCCGCTTTAGTAGATTCAGGTACATTGTAAATCATTAAATTGTTACATCTTCTGCGACGATCTTCAATTTCGTATAATATGTCGGTATCCTTGGACATCGTAACACATGGATTTGAATTTGAGGTAATACGATTTGATCCTTCTGCCAAATTTGCGAAATCGGATTCTAATTTTTTTATTTTAGCATCCAATACGTTAAATTTATCATTAAAAGCATTGACAAGCTGATCAAATTCCATTTTAAAAGGCTGGAAATATTTTTGCAATAAATTATCAAAAACAGACTCAATTTGCGCTATCTGATTCATATTAAAAGAAGCAAATGATTGACATCTGTTGCAAATCCAACTGAAATTACGGTTTTTTTTAATTTGGGATGTTTCTTCGTCCGTTATGCCGGCGCATTTAGAATGAAACCACTTATCGCATGAACCGGTGCATTTTAAATAAAATGAATTAGGACTTATGTTATTTGAGCAGTGATCACATGTGAACCCCATATTAAATAAATCAATGTAATATGTTATCAGTCAATACAACGGTGATGATTAACGTTGACACATTTGTTTTTTTTATAATAATTAAAAATACATGTATAGAATAAAAAAAAATAAAGGAGTATGATAAACAAGGAAGACACTCTACACACCAGTGAGGGTCTTCACGGTGACTAATTAAACAAACAGACTGACCCTATGGAAAGGTTAATTTAAGAGAACACAGGATGCAATTTCAAGGAGTAATATTGATTTTAAATGATAAAATTAAAAACACACACTAGTTTATCAATGACCGTCAATGACAGATAGATCCAGCAAATCGAATCGTTTTTATCGCCGGCTTGAGCGGCGAATCCACGATGGAAATTTACCCACGCAGACTGATTAATATTTAACGCGATATTGTATGTATTTTCTTTTGAACTCACTCACCGTGCGGACAACTTATATGATTATGTACACACTAATTTTTACAATTTTTCAACACTTAGTTACCACTGAATTAGATATAAATATAGGGAGCTCACGACTATACGTACGGATTAACTACTACACGTACGGATGTTTTTAAAGATAACACTCTAGTTTTCAAAATTTTGTTTAATATTATTTGAAGTAAATTTGACATGGTAGCCACAATCTAAAATGTTAAATTTTTTCGACAGTTCCCTGATTTTTTCTCTGCTCTTTTAATATAATTTTCTTCTGTGGGAAACCCCAATTGTGTTAAATTGTTTTCATTGTTTTTGTCAATATTTAAGTTGGTTTTATAAATGTTCACGTGTTTTGTAATTTTTGTGATTTTGTTGATTTTGACAAGTTTAATAATATCATATGGCTTTTGTGTTAGTGTTTTGGTCAATTTAAATAAAATTTCATGACTTTTTTCCGTTTTAACAATATTCAGTGAATTTATTTACGTAATTTTCAGGCGTTCGTCGATTTTATGATAGAGTTTAATTTAAAGTTTTAAACGAGTGATTCCACTCCCAGAATAAGCATGAAGTAAAATTTCGAGTTTAGAAAAGCCTGAAAATTTGGTTTGGTCGCGTAGCGCTACGCGCTACGCGACCAAACCAAATTTTCAGGCTTTTCTAAACTCGAAATTTTACTTCATGCGCCACGCGTACAAAACACTGATTTGAAGTGAAGTTTAACAACTGGTGACGATGTTTATCTGTTTAAGGTTGCAAAAAAATTATACATTTTAATTTATTCTTAAAGGATTTGTATTCGTAATTCGAATCAAAGATTCAAATCATATTTATCTTTTACGAATCCTTTATTCGAGTATTCGTGATTCGAATCATATTAGGTGATTCGGATTCGTGATTCGAATCCTTTTTACGAGGATTCGTCCCAGCTCTGGCATTTAACAACAAATATTCATTGTATAATTCAATATTTGTCGGGGTAGTTGTTCGGCAAGTAGTTGTTACGATGAATATTTGATTATAATATGTCCTCTCAGAGGCAAAAGTTTGTAGAGAAGCAAAATAGTTGGCCAATTTTATAATTTTTGATTTCAAACTATCATGTTTCATTTTGTCCGCTAAAAAATGATTTTGTTTTCCACAATTGTTCCACAGTTATCTTTCACTATAAATATAAATGTAATTATATGAAGTCGTCGTCCATTCCTGACTCATCTTTAGTCCCGTTATCGTTATCGTGACGAACCATTACTCGCAAAATGTCAGGTAATTCTGTCATTGGTTTCTTTACGCTCTAAGAGAAGATGTGTAGGGATCGGAAGTTAACAGGAGCCGATTAAAAATATCAGTCAAGTTATCCTTCCTTAACCAATTCCTTGCATTTAAGCATTTCTTTATATCTTTATTCCTATGCTCCAAGGCCTTTTTAGATAATTCCTGTAAACAAATAGGTATTAAATCTTTAATTTGGTTGGCGTTCACTTTGTGGTACATCTTTATAGCAATTTAATTAAAACACATAATTTTGTTTAACAATCCATTATCTAACGTAAATTTAGTAAGGATCAAGCATGAGAAATATATGTTCCTTACACTTTTGTGAAAAATATTAGTTTAGTACAAAGTTTAGTGGGTAGAAATTGGAGCTCAAGGCTGAAGGCTTCCATTTCCACCGATTTTTTTTTTCGTGGAAGCATTGTCGATGGTGTCAGGAATATTTCAAACTTCTCATATTTTTTTTCGAAACTCGAAATCGAATGTTTATGGTGCAAGTAATGAACTTTACACTGTCAGAATGAATATTCCATATGGATTTTTCAATTTGACGGATAATTTATTATTAAAGAAAATCGGATAATATATGACCAAAAGTAACGAAAATACAATTCTGATACTTTTTGCAATTCCCGTTTCAAAGCTAACATTTTCAGGGTCGCAAGTGGATGCAGCTGCAATTAAGCTTAAAATATGGTCCATAGATTGGACATCATTTTGGGAAAATCCCAGCTTTGTGCTTCGATGTGTTTAAAAGTTGCACCAGTTTTTTAGAAAAACGTAAATTCCCATTGAATTTATATGGAGAAAGTATTATTGAGTTAAAACCTTTACATTGTGATCGTTGTCCTGATAAACGACATGATCTGGTATTGCTACAAATCTTGAGCATCACTTAATATGAACTTAAACTTTGCAAATAATTATCAATTTTGCCCGTTACAATGACTTTTATTTTTTCTTCCTATGCGCGTCTATTTTCTGATTTGGGCCCATTGTGCGGCGCTAGCTTTTAAATTGGTGGCGATAGCTCTAAGGAATCCAAATAGTGTAAAACTTGAAAAATCCAAACTTGGGGGGCTAGCATCAACCTAGCCCCCCGAAAGTTAAAACCCCCATAACTTGCTCGTCTTAGCAGCCTCTTAGTAAGGCCTGTCTAGCGCCTTCAAGCGAAGGCCGGCTATATTAATATTTATTAAACATTTTTGAGATAATTATACAGTTCTTTATAGCCGCAGCTACAGAAAATCGATCGTTCAGCCGCAGTTTGCAACTTATTTAAAATCCAACAACTCGCCGCTCAGATTGAATCGTCACGTAATTAAAATTTTAATGGAAATAATTTTCCGAATCCTGAATTATAATTGACAATATAAATCAGGAATAGCCTCTAATTATTACAGCGCTCGATATCAATTATGCATACGGCAGATATATCAAATTTCAATTATAAATCTTTTGCGGGTATCAGCTGTTGTTTTAGCACGAGACTCACATGTATGTATATTTCATAGATTTTGGATACATATTTACCTTGTTCATATCGTATATATACAGGGTGAGTCGGGAGGAGCGCACCAAACTCTAGGAGTGTATTATACACGTGAAAATAATGTAAAAAACTCATTTGTTCTTATCCGATTTTCATTTGTTTTCAAGTTATAGCATATTAACAAATAAACAAGTTATTATACAAAAAAAATTTCTTAATCATAGCGTTCTTTCAACAAATGTTCAAAAATACCGCCATTGACTTCTAAACATTTTCTGCTTCGTCTACGAAGAGCGTTTGTTGCTCTCCCAATTGATTCATTTCTTTCTTCTTTTATATGGGCTGCAGTATTCTCAATACGTCTAATTAGTGATTCCCGTGTGTCCACTTTTATTTTGTAGACTTCATTTTTCATCCAGCCCCATAAACAAAAATCTAGTGGTGTGAGGTCTGGAGATCTTGCAGGCCAATTAATAGGACCTCCACGACCAATCCAACGCCCTGGAAAACGTTCGTCCAAATGTTGCTTGACTTGACGAGCGATATGTGCAGGAGCTCCATCGTGCTGATAGTACATCTGCATTCTAATATTAATAGGAACATCTTCTAGCAGGCCTTGTAATTCATTTTGTAAAAAATTGAGGTAGTTGCCTCCTGTGAGACGATTCTCCAAAATGAAAGGGCCGATTAAATAACTGTCAACCATACCACACCACACGTTTACAGAAAACCGATGTTGAAAATTGCTTTCGACTATTGCGTGGGGATTTTCATCAGACCATACATGAGAGTTACGAGTGTTGTTAATGCCATCACGGGTAAATGTAGCTTCATCCGTAAAGAGTATACTCGATACATTACGATGATTATTATTTATCCACCGACAAAATTCCGTACGGTTAGCGTAATCCCCTGGTTGTAGGTGCTGTACTCTCTGAACGTGATAAGGATATAAGCCTTGCTCGTGTAGCGTGTTCATCACTCTTTTTTGTGGAATTGCCAATTGAGTGGCAATTCTTCGTGAGCTAGTAGTTGCATCTTCTTCTACTAGATGCAGAATATTTTCTACTTCTACAAAACTTTGTCGAGCAGCGCGCTCATGTGTTATGTTAGCACTGGGAAGCTTACCAGTCTCGCACAATTTGTTGAAAACTCTAATAAATATGTTTTTATCAGGATGTCTTTGGTTTGGAAAACGTTCACGATATTCTTCAACAGCAGCTGTAGCATTTCCATTACAGAAACCATATACAAACACCATATTTGCATATTCTAAATTTGAATAAGTATGTGGCATTTTGCAAACGTTCAGTTACTGTTCACCGTACACTGACAGTTCATCAAAACGTCAGAATTATCAAATGTTTATAAGCCTCGAACATGGCATACTTTGATAATGTTAAAATTCAGATAGAAGTGGAGAGCTAGATGAACATTTTTAATTACGCCATAACTTGAAACCAAATGAAAATCGGATAAGAACAAATGAGTTTTTTTACATTATTTTCACGTGTATAATACACTCCTAGAGTTTGGTGCGCTCCTCCCGACTCACCTTGTATATACATTATACGAATATTAATAATGAAGGTTTAAATTAAATTACACTTGGTTTGTTTCACACAAAAAAAAAAATTGTGGAACAAACCAAGTGTAATTTAATTTAAACCTTCATTATCAATATTTAAAAATGTTTCACCAAGTGATAAGTGAGAGAATTATTCAAGAAATATTATACGAATGCACGGACAGATGTTTTGTACGGAAAACGAAATACAGGATTAATACAGGGTGTTCGGATTTCGGGAGAATGTATGAGGATCTCCGTTTTTTGAAGACATAACGAGTCGATTACATTGTGACAAAATTGCGTATTTTAAGACTCAATAATAATCTAAAAACAAATTTGAAATATCTTCTTTCGTTTTCGAGATATTTTAAAAAAACGAAATTTTGGAAATGACGTTTTAATTTTCTTATTAAAAAAACATTTAGACATTTAGAACTTTGACATTGTAAAGGCACTTTTTAATAAGGAATCTAGTAGCATACTTTATTTAAAGATAACTGACATTTACCCGGCGACCATAGCCAACTTTTGTTTTTCTTATGGGCGCCATTTTGGATTTTCATATTTTTAAAAAGTAATTTTTTTCTGAATTCAGTGATGTATCACATATCACACTCATAATTTATTTTACAATTAATATGTAAAATTTTAATCTTTTGTTTCTTGTAAAGTGTCTAAACAGTTAAGTTACTTACTCATTTGACAATTCCTAGGGCCCATAATTGCTTGCATATCACCCTTGAGGACGGGCATCCAGCTAAATGGTGTCAATTAAATGACATGACATTAAATGTGAGGAAATGTCAATTTATATGTTTTAGTAGGTGCAAAAAATCCAACGCGCAATTTCTAACTCTTAATGACAAATCAAGGGTATATTAAAAGTCATATACCCTTGATTTGTCATTAAGAGTTAGAATTAGAGTTAGAATGGATTTTTCAAACGCTGACCAAAAATCAAATTCTTCACGCATTTCGTTGGGATTTGCGTAGCCCAAGGTGTCCCGCTCGCGATTCTGCTGCTTTACCTGGTTTAGATACAATAAACTAAACAAAGGTATGCGGGTGGCGTCCAACTCGAATAAGGGACTCTTGACATTTTATTTATTCGGCCACTTTGGGGGTCCGGAGTGGTTGCATTATGTCGGCGGGGATAATTTACGTCGGAATTGACCCATTTGCAAAGGGCATGAGCCGCGGGGAAAGTAAGGCGAGCATTCGAAAATTTAAATTTCTTGGCGTTTGTCATATTTGGTCAGCCATAATGAACATTGTATTTCGCTCTTATTTTGTGGAAACCTCTTATGGGAGGTGTACAAACATTTTGTGGAAACACAAAAACTGCTTAAAACAAATTAGTTAAGTAGTTATTTTCAAACGTTATTTTAATGAATCCTTGGATAAAATTTAGGAGTTAACTTTCCTACATAGCAGGTTTCATAAACTCATCAGGCTGATATCGTAAAGTCTTTTAATAATAAAACCCTATTTTGTAAAAAATAAAGACCAGGAGGTTTCATCAAAACAACGACGATTTATTCTTTCGTTTTTCAAAATTAAAAAAAAAATCGGCTGAAACCTATTTTCGAAACAATTTTGATGCGTTTTGTGTGCGGTTGTATCTTATTTACATCTTGCAGTCGCAATTTCGATGCACCTTGACCCTTGAAACCCATTTCACTGAAGATAATATTAAATTGAGCTACATAAGAAAAAAATGTATATAAGTGATCTTGCACATTTTTGATGACAGCATTATTGTGACGATTTTGCTCGTTTTAAAAAATATTGTACAATCCTCGTGCGCGAACAACTTTTCCGAGTTCACGCATTTGAAGGCATTCGTTCCTTCGTCGCTGGTGCTTCAAATATGCATTCACTCTGGAAAATTGTTTGCACTTGTTTTGTAAATAACTATTACATTAGCAGATGAAACGCTATGGGAATCGATTAATTGCATGTAATAAAATTGTAAGTTACGTAAATTGGATTGAATTTGTTTGTTCCATCCATCCGTTGGATATTGGCCGCGCGTTGTATCACCCCTCTCTGTATATAATACACAAAGGGGGCAGTTACATGAATTCTGCACGATATAACAACAAATACAAATATAACAAACGATATTTACGGATGTGCAGTTGCGGCGGTTATATCCAGAATCATTCGTGTCGATCCAATAAACGCTTCTGTAATCCTGAATATACATTTATGTATTTGTGTTTGGATTGTGAGAGGTGTAATGTAATAATCATAAATAGCTGCATGTGGATATGTCCCATATTTTCAATAAATAAATGGAATTAAAAACTGATCATTCATTTTTTTTTATTATAAGTATCTATATAATAAAAAAATAAATGATCAGTTTTTAATTCCATTTATTTATTAAAAATATGGGACATATCCACATGCAGTATACTGCATGTTCGTTCTCAAACGCGAACATATTTTAGAAAATCTATTAGTATTAATAGAAAGAGAAAATTATTGCGCATCCAACGACACAAATAACAAAATTAAAAGTTACATTTTTATTGTAAAATACTTATTCTAAATTTGATAGTTTTTAAATATGAGTTGCTTTGATTTTAAAATGCGATAGCATTTTTCAAATCATTCTGACGTTGAACCGTGTGACAAGGTTTAATTACGAAAAAATGAATAATCATACTAACGAAGAAACAGTTTTTGTAATAAAACCCTATTATTGATAGTTTACGAAGAGTTTGATAGTTGTTTGCAGTTTAGTTTAATACGAGACTTATAGCATCTGCAAGTACTATACAAAAATCGGTACAAATATTTGAAAGACGCAAATATTTCGCTAGAATCAGTTTACAAACAGTTTAAGATTTGTTTGCCGTTAAGCTTAATACGAGACCGATATTATCTGCAAGTACTATACAAAAATCGGTACAAATATTTGAAAGACTTGCAAATATTTAGCTAGAATCATATAGTACAGGTGGTGAGTAGTAAAAATATTATTGAAATAATAAATTGTTCTAAAATAGCAATCATATCACAGAAAATCGACAAACAGTTGACCACACAGAAGAGCGTGTTTTACCGATGATAAATGCAGACCCAACATACAGGTTGAGACACATTTCTCTGTTTCTGAAAGTGGCTTATGTAAGTCGCAGGTATACAAGATATTAAAGAAATATAAATATCATCCCTATAAACCGCCATGTTATTAAGAGACTTTTCATGTTGACAAAGAAAGCTGGAGTGCATTTTATTTTGAAATGCAAGAGCGCGCTAACAATGATGGCCGCTTTCTATCGTCGATATGTTTCATAGATAAGTGTAGGTTCACCCTAAATAATGAACCTAATGTTCAAAATACACGACATTGGGCTCAGGAAAACCCTAGGCTTAATATTTCAGCCAGAACTCATTATCCTCAAAAAATTAATATCTGGGCTGGGATTTAATCATAATATTAAGGGTTTATTTGAAATTCAAGAAAAATGTAAATTAAGAAACCTATTCAGATCTTTTAGTCACAATGGTAGGACCCGCATTGAAAGAAGTTGCAAGAGAAAATCAGGAGAACTGGTTGTAACAAGACGACTGTGCTGCGTATTTTGGTTTAGATGTTAAATTATTTCTAAATAATTATTTTTGAAATCATTGCAGTGGTAGAAAAGGTACTATAAATTGGCCAGCCAGATCTCCAGAATTAACATCTTGCGACTTCTTGCGAGGACACCTTAAAAGCAAAATTTACAAGATGCCACCCAGATATTAATTCTCTGAGAGAAGCAATAGTTGCTAAACGTGGCAGTTAGCAAATATACAAAATAGCTTTTACAGCAGACTAGGGTAGGGTGTTGCTTAGCTTAAAACGGGGAATATTTTGAATATTTACTATAATTTCCTTTTCCTTGCTGTGTTTTTTCTGCATTTCTAATAAATCATTATAAGCCTTTATTACTTAATATTTATGTATTGTTGTATTATAGAAATTATTGCAGAAAGGCTAAGAATTGAATACACATGTTAATTGCTTATGCTGAACTTTGAAAGTGGATACCTGGTATACATTTTTACTTTAGCTCTCTATGCAAAACAAAGTTGTTATCGCGAAAATTTTTAAATCAAAAACTTTAGTAGATATATCCATTTTGAGGTCTCCCGAATTGATTAAGACCAATTTTGAGAAATGTCTGTCTGTAATTGTGTAATTCTGTCCATCTGTCGCCACGATAAAATCTAAGCCGATTGAGTTGTTAAGATGACACTATAAACTCAAGCTTTTTATTACATTAGTAGTATTCGTTCAACTTTTAATGAAAATGCGGAAACTGGAAGTGGTAGTTTACTCATTTTGTTTTTGATTTTTCTTTAATATTGATCATATACAAAAAATCTAGTTAATAAAAGTTGTAGATATACGAAAAATTACCATTTAATGCGTATTCACTTTATGTCGTTGCTCTTTTAGTTATTTTATTAATATTTTTTATTTTTTTTTTCTAATTAATTAGTCTAAATAAGTAAACTGTTGTTATAAATGACGGTCGTTTGTTATTGGTTTAATTAATATTTTGTGGAAAACTAAAAACATAAGAGAGGCTTATGAACCATGTTTAACAGGAACAAGAAACATTTATTGAAAAATAAGGTAGGTGAAGCTATTGATTTCAAGTATCTAATTAAAGTTCATCAGACAGATTATGACTGGACGTTTTTTCATTTATGATTAAAATAAAAGTTAAACCTATCTAACTGAATAAATTCATAAAGAGTAAATAATTTTTTTTCGCTGCCAATGCTTGAAAATGAAGCTACTTTTTCATTAAGATATTAGTTTAATAAGTAAGTACTCGCAGTCTTAAACTGACAACGCGGGCTAAGACGTAAATTATTAATTTTTTAGAAAACAGTTGTCTTAATGGGTCTAATAAAGTTCCACTCACTGCGACACGTTGAGCAAGAAAATGAATAATTCACAGGTGGGAATGATTTGCCCCTCCCTCCCACCGTTTTCCTTTCTCAAAACATTGCTGAAAATTAGTTTCCTTGGATTTACTGGCTTAATTTCCATTACATTTATAAAAACTAGTTAAGTATACAGGGTATCCACTTTCAAAGTCGAACATACGAAATTAACATGTATATTCAATTTTTAGCAAAAGCCTAAGGCCTAACAGCCTAACAGGCACAATATGGGGACAACACATCTGAAGCATTACCGTATTAATATTATCGTGTCCAGTTGAGGATGATTGAATTTGAAATAGAAGTTTTGTTACTGTCTCCGTATCTACCAATTTGAAATGAAACGGAACTGCGGAAGGGTGGGACTTGTATGCAAAATATGAGTTGACACGCGTCGCTTGGTTGTTTCAATTAGGAATACTATCGCGAAAATAAGAATTAATTGCGTCTACGTTATGCAAGGATTCAGAGATGTCAACTGTCTTTTTCTTAAGACCTAGGGATTCTAAATGTTTCCACAAGAAGTGTTTACCTCGGGTTTCTGAAATGTGTAAAAAGTAAGCTCTTTTTTCGTTTTTAACAGCAACATTTGAAAAGTTTGGCAAGGTTTTGTAATATTCCTATTGGGAAGGATTGCGAGATTTTCTGTACCGTGCTTTTGCCATATCTCGTAACTGAAACATTAATTTTAAATTAGCTGTCAAACATGGACTATACCTTTTGGACACTGTTCGTGATTTTGTTGGCGCATGTTTATCGAATATATCTAAAATATATCTATTAAAAACAGTTAATTTATGATTAATATCATAAGTAATTAGGATATTGATAAAAAGGCGGTCATATTAATGTTACGAAAATTTCTAGAGGTATATTGCTGTTCTTGATGTTGCGCATAATTATGTTCAAATGTACAATAAACAGCATCATGATCAGAGAATGAACAATCAAATACGTCATGGCTGCTAAGATTAATATGTTTAGAATTAATAATAACATCTAAAAGAGATAAGGAAGCAATGGCAATTCTAGTTTTTTCAAATTCATTTAAAAATAAGGGCACGTCGTAGTTTGGTGGTCGATATACTGCTGATACTGCTACTTTAAAAATATGTTTTATCGGTCACGGAGGTGATCTGTGTTCGATTCCCAGCGGAGGCGAGTAATTTTTCTAACGAAAAATACTCGTCTCCGGTTCCATGGATGTGTGTGAATGTGTTGTGACGTCCAAATATATAGTTGTATGTTATACTTAATAAGTTAATTAACAAATGTATACAAAATAACAATTGATGATGGCGAATAGTCCAGTAACTAAGGCCGGACAAAAGCCAAAAAAAATATATGTTTTTTACAACAATCCAGATAATTTCAATGTCAATGTCCAATGCGCCGCGATTGTAGTTTAATCCTTTTTTGATAAATATGGCCACACTGCCTCCTCTCGTCAAACGATCATTTCTAATAAAATTGTAGTTTTCAATATTTACATCATTATCGAAAACAGTTGAATTTAGCCGTGTTTCTGAAATAGTTAAAATATCAACATTGTGAAGATATATAATATCCTAAACTTCCAGCAATTTAGGAAGTAAAGATCTAGCATTAATATGAGCAATTTTAAGTTCATGTGGTAACATTTGTGTCCATAAAAGTAATACATGTTTTAGTGAACTTTTACTAAGTTGAATTTAAATTTGCATATAGTAGACAAAAAAAACAGCATCAAATTAAATACAGATTTACAATTATATAACTTAATATGTATATTTATATAAGTGTATATTTAAAATTAAGAAAGCTAGATAAAACGAATGTGATAAATTGTAAATTAGGGAAAAATAACTAAACATTTAATAATAATAAAACGTTGAAAATCAGAAACAAAAAAATGCTCGTAAAAAAAATATTATTTTACACAAAAAACAGTATACACGAATTCTAAATACGAATTAATATATAATTTAATATGTATGTTTATATAAATATATTTGTAGAAGATAGCTAGATGAATCAAATGTGATAATTTATAAATTAATGAAAAATAATAAATACCTAACAATATAATTGTATGATTTTTTTTTGTAAAACGTAGAAAATTAAAAACAAAAGAGCGTTTGAAAAAAATATTATTCCACACAAAAAATAGAATATACAAATTCTAAATGCGAATGTTCAATGTACGAAATCGAAAGGGGAATTTATTGTACATGTAGATATTATTTAATATTATCAAGATCATGATTTTATGAATTTTCTTAATGCCATCCGTTAGCTTAATGGTGGACATTACCGAAATTTGTAAATACGTTTTTGTTCGTAAGTTTTGTGGAGGCTGCTTTGACTAGTAGCAATCGAGATGACGTATGGTCTTCCTTAATAACAATTTCAGTACCTTTAAACTGTCTTTTAGTGGCGAAGATATTATTTTGTAGTTGGCGGCTGTAAAAGGACACAATTATGCAAGAATCATTACCATGTTTTGTAAGTTGAAAACGTTGCAAATCTTTGGAGGACACGGGAATTTTCATTCTTGTGTTACTCATACTGATGAAAGAATCTTCTAGTTTCTCTCCATCCTTCTTCTTAAGGCCGAAAACCCTCAAATTGCACCCCATTTGTTGCTGTTCTAACACATTTACCTTTTCTTGCAGTCGGTTGACGTCATGTTCGAGCGAGGTCACCTTTTCTTCTGTCACCTTGATATTAATTTTTAGGTGATCATTTATTGTTCCCATGAGATCGATGATGAATTCTGCATTTGATATAATTGTTCGACGACTTTTTGTACGAGGGCTTCATCAAGACAACTTCTCGTGGTCACTTCAGCATTTTTTATATTTTAATAATAATTAGTATGTGAGGTTAATAAAAAAGTAAAGAGCACAGCACGCCTCGATCTACTTAGTACAAGTGCACATCACACAATCAACCCCACGTTTTGAGCTAAGCTGATAAAAATTTGATTTTCTCAAAATAAATGAGGAACATTCGAAGGAATGTAGATACGTATTTATATATTTTCCAAGATTTTTTCTTTTGAAAATACAGCTTCCGAAAGTGACATGCCTCGCTTTTTGAAAAGGATAGTAGGGTCCTTCTCAAAAAGCGAGGCATGTCACTTTCGGAAGCTGTATTTTCAAAAGAAAAAATCTTGGAAAATATATAAATACGTATCTACATTCCTTCGAATGTTCCTCATTTATTTTGAGAAAATCAAATTTTTATCACATTTATTTACTGAGATATTAATAAAAATGTTTAAAAAGCTATCTACATTTTTGTGGAGTTTTACTAAGATCAACTTTAACATTTTATATAAATTGATTGGCTACATATAAGAAATTGAAAAAAATACATGTAATAGATCAGACTTATATTTATATAACGACGCAAATAAAAATTAAATGTGTCCACCCTTTATTCCCCGATTTTAAAAAAAGTCGACACCTACGTTCTCGGTTATTTTACAATCAATTTACATACAAATAACAGATATTATATATTACACAATTATATTGCAAAATGTATAAAACAAATTATGAATATATCAAATATTCGATTTTTAGTGGATTAAAAATTGTTCGAAGAGATATAAAATAATGACGGTGAAAGTGAGGCGTGGGTTCATCGTCGTTACGATGCGGACGATGATGAAAGGTTTATAACGAAAGGGAAGGCAGCAGTTATTTACAATTGGATTTATTTTATAATATTTATATTTACAACCACGATAATGGGATGGTGGATTAAAGAAATACTTAATTAAAATAAACGTGTATTATCTTCATAATATTTTTTTAAAAATAAACATTAAAGAGACGGTTTCAAAGTTGAAATGAATAAGACAAATTATTATGTAAATAAAATAAACTTGGCGAAAATGTCATAATGATTATTATTATTAACAAGTAAATGTTATAACATCACACGAAAGTTTATTGATTTATTGATAAAAACAAAAATGTTTCTTTGTTCGACAACAAAAGTTAACATGCGATACAATTTTTACCATGTAAATCACTATGGCCATACTTAAATAAAACGCACGGTATATAAAATATTAAAATTAAAATAAAAAATATGTTTCAAGAAAAATACAATACAACAAATATAAAAGAAATATTATAAAATAATAAAAATGTACTAGATAAAAGACTAAAAAATATAAGATAAATATTAAATATTAAAAACACGACAAACACTACGAACTGAAATAGCTAAACACGAAGCTGTTCTATTTACGACAGATTCAATGTCAATGTTTTCCTTGCCGCATCGTTTCTCTTCTTCAAAAAACTTTCGCGCATTTACTATCATTTTTTTCTCCTTACTTGAGAACGGTGATTTTCGTTTATCTTCCATTATTAACAATTTGTTCGCTCTACGATTGTAGTTGTATATTAACAAAAAGTCTAAGACTGAATAATTATAACGAAAAGGGCAATACTTATAGAAACATTTAAACATAATTTACCTCCCACCTTCATAACAAAACATTTCTTAGTACCTCTTGTCAAAACAACCAATAATCCCTTTATAGCCTTTTCGAGAATTAACGAAAGTGTAAACACGGAAATAGAACCCTTGATTACAAACATCCTTACGTAATAGACAAATAGGTCGTCTAATCCCTTAATCCCTTTTCGGCTAATTCGATACAACCTTTAATGGCAGTAATAAATTGTGGAATTTTTACGGTGGTAAAAATAGTTATTGCAGTTTTGTGATCGGATTATGTCATTCTAAATTTTAATCCAAGTAAAACTGTTTACAAAAAGTAGGCAAGTACCTATTTTTGTTTATATGTATATTACAGGCGCGCACCCAGGGAGGTGGCTGTTTACAAAAAGGAGGTAGGTACCTATTTTTGTTTATATGTATATTATATGTATAATATTATATGTATATATCAAACCACTATACAGTTTTCCAAAACATAAACTTATAATTATATTTTATATATTTTTTTGCAAATGTATTTTTTTAATTTTACAGTTGTAATGGTTTATTTAAAAATTCGCTATAATGTATTTTTTGAAGATAACAGACAGACAGCATTTTGTTACACACCTTAAAACAAGTGTGAGAACGCCCCCCTAACTTTTTTTGACTTATTAAAAGCATTTGACTGTGTCTCGCATAGTCTATTGCTGCGGAAACTTTATTTATATAATTTCGAGCCAAGTGGTTGTAATCTCATCATGTCGTATTTAACTGGTAGATTACAATATGTCCATCATAATAATGATTCTTCCAGCCGGCTCCCAATTTCATGTGGTATCCCGCAAGGGTCAATTCTAGGACCGCTACTATTTTTAATCTTTATTAACGATTTTGACGCCTATATGGAACCAGTTATATCGATTATGTATCATCGGTATTAACATCTTCAAAGACGATGGAGAACTGTGTGCTGATGCATGAGGAAGCCACACGTAGAGCAGTAACGTGGTTCCTCGCGAACACACTTTCCCTTAACGATGACAAAACAATATCAATATTATTTACTTTGAACAATCACGGCCTTGAGGATTTAACAAAATCTACAAAATGTCTAGGTGCACATATCGATCATGCACTGTTGTGGAAAGTTCACGGTGATGAAACAGCCAAAAGAATGAATTGTAGTACCTACCTAATTAGAAATCTGCGCGAAAGAGCTTCGCAGTATATTGCACGAACAGTATACTTCTCTTTATGCGAATCACATCTAAGATACGGCATTTAAGTGTGGAGCCACTCCACTGCTCGACACAGACTATTTACCGTACAACGTCGTGTGATTCGGATCCTTGCAGGCTTGGGGTATCGTGAGGACTGTAGGCATATATTTAAAGAAAGGGGCATATATACAAGGTGGCCAGAAAAGGTGTGATAATCTTCAGGTAAAGTGGTTCATTGATTAATTTCAAGCAGAAAATTTAAGTAAAAAAATATTGTATTGTGGCTTATAACTCCTCACGAGCCAATTTAAAGAAATGTAAATTTGGCAACAATGGATCAAACAAGTGTTTATTTTAATAATAATCACAAATTTAACAAATCTACAAACATTAATAATTGAAGTATACATCAAAAATGAAAGATTAAAGTAAATGTTCAAACTGATAACCATCCGTTTCTAAGCAGATCTGGAGTCGTCGTGGGATAGAATTAATTACTCGGAGCAACATCTCTTCAGTAATTAATTCCACTGCAACACAAATTCTATTCATGACGTCTACATTGTCCACTGGAGGTGTTGCATACACCTTTTCTTTTATAAATCCCCAAACGAAAAAATCAAGTGGATTCATATCCGGCGACCTTGCTGGCCATAGTATGGGTCCATTGCGCCCAATCCATCTATTTGGAAAATGTTCGTCCAACCATTCTCTTGAAATTCTTGCATGTACAGCATGTTGTTTACTAAATTTAGTGGAACATTCTCCAAAACTTCTTCTAAAATATTTACATAATTTAAGGCATTTAATCTTTGATGAATAAAAAAAGGCCCTATTACACGTAAATTTAGAATACCAAGCCAGACGTTAACTGAAAATTTCCTTTGATGTCCCATTTCTCTAACCGCCCGAAGATTTTCTTCTGCCAAAAAGTGATAATTATGACAATTAAATACTCCATCTCTAGTGAATGCACATTCATCACTCCAAAGAATTTTAAATAAAAAATTTGGTTCTTCCCGAATTTGATCTAAAATCCTGTCACAAAACATACGTCTACGCTCGTTATCATTTTCATACAGTGGTTGAACTTTTCTTGCATGAAATGGACGCATTCGATTTTCTTTAAATACTGCATGGACTGTTGTTTTACTGGGGACATTTAACCGTTGAGCTATTTGTCTCGTACTAATATTGGGATCTTCTTGAACTGCATTCAATATCTGTTCTTCTAGGTCAGGGATCTCCAAACTACGGCCCGAGGGCCACATCCGGCCCGCGGACAGATTTTGTCCGGCCCGCGGAGAGCTAGCATACTTGAAAACTCCTTTTAGAGAACATATTTTTTATAGCAAATTAAATTTAGTTTACTAAGGTATTCCAATTTTAAACGATCCAATTTTTAACGATCCAAAAGTACGTAGCCTTTGGTCTAATTTTCTAAACGTATTTTCGCAGTGCTGTTGGCGATTTGGATATCTTCTTTGGTACTCATCTTTGGCACTAGTTGCATTACCATTGCAGAATCCAAATATCATGTACATATCTGCATACTCGTTGAATGTGTACATCTTCAAAAAGTATTATGAACTTATACAAACTTACACAAATAAATTATGACAAGTATATGTCAAAGTCAAGTGAAATTTAATAAGGTTACATATGAAAATACATAGTTTCCAGGTCTATTTAAAAAAAAAAAATGCTTCTGAAGAAGTTATTAATTTGTTAAAGTTTCCAATTTATTTATCACCCATGTCATTTTAATTTTACAAATGTGTAATTGATTGTAAGTTGTTCTATTGATTTTTTTCAAAATAATAGAAAATAACACTAATTTCCAGAGATACGTTTATAGTATTTAACATTATTAGCATTGTTAAAACGGTTTTTACTGGCGGGCAGAAGGATATGACTGGCGAGTCGCTAGACGAGCCAGTCACCTTCTGGAGCCAGTAAAACCCGTTAACTTGCGTATATTGTTATGTATTTTATTTGTCAATCATTTGTAATTAATTAAAATACAATTATTTGGTAAATTTAATCAAATGAGGCAGCCGCAAGAGTTGTTTGAAGTTTGCTGCCAGTAAAGTCAACGACTAGATATGAGCGGGAGTATACGGACTTTAAAATATGGCAGAAAGAAAGTGACGTGATTGGCGTGACAGAAGATGTGGTATTGGCATATGTAAGTCACCTTGCTGAAAAATTTAGCCCTAATTCGCTATGGACGAAATGGTCAATAATAAAAAGCTGTTTAAATATGAAGGAAAATGTTCCAGTTCACAGGTATTCAATGTTAAAATGTTAAAAAAGGGGTGTTCATTAATATTTGTAGGTTTCAGAAAGTAATTGCATTCCTCAAAAGAAAGAATGAGCGGTATACTCCAAAAAAAAAGCCAAAGTATTAAGTAAGGGAGAGGTGGAACGTTTTTTGTTAGAAGCTCCCGATGACCATTGGTTGCTTCCAAAAATTGTAACCATATTTGGAATTTATGGTTGTTGCCGCTGCGATGAACTTCTCTCCTTAACTATAAATGATGTAGAAGACACTGGAAAATACATTGTTGTAACTTTGCGACAAACTAAAAATTTAACAACAAGAAGGTTTACAGTTACGAATGATGGCTGTAGTTTCGAACCCTGCACAAATATTAGAAAATATATATATCTTCGACCAGCGGGAAAAGAATCTCTACGATTTTTTTTGACTTTCAGAAATGGAAAGTGCATTTCGCTTAATGCCGGCCATCATACTATTGGTGCAGTCCCAAAGAAGATAGCAAACTTTTTAGGTTTAAAAGAACCAGACTTATATACTGGTCATTGCTTTCGCCGAACTGGGGCAACCATGGTTGTGGATGCAGGGGGAGATATTTTGGCTCTCAAACGTGCCGGCGGTAGGAAATCTACCGAAATAGCCACAAGTTATGTCGATGATTCGATTAACAAAAAAGTGGAAATGTCTAGACATTTATTTTCTGATGAGCCTTGCAGTGCGAATCCGATGCCTTCTACATCAAGTTTTGCTCCTAGTGTTATGCCTTCATCAATTTGTGCGCTAGATGGTTTGATATCAAGTTTAGCTCTAAATGTTATACCTTCATCAATTTGTGCGCCAGGTGGTTCGATTTCCATTACTGGAAGTACAAACTGTATATTTAATATATATAATACAAATAAAAGAGATTAATAGTGAATAAATTGTGTTTTATCGTTGCAGTGCATTATTAAAATAATAATTAAGAAAATATATATTTTCTTAATTATTATTTTAAGAATAATAGTATTTATTGTATTTTTCTTTAATAAATTCAATTCACGAAAAACTATAAATTACTATTCCAGTACTAACTTGTTAAATTTTAACAAGTTAGTATACTGACTTGTTAAAATTTTACAAGTCAGTAGCTTGAAAACATAACCTTACTTGTTTAATACTGTCTATTGATAAATTGACGTTTACAAATGAGAGACAAATAAATATTTTAACGACCTCGTGAGATGTTACGAGAGTCAAGGTGCATGTGCAGGACAGTACCATTTTTGAACTTTTTTTTAAACATATGTATTTTTATAAGAAAATAACGAATCTGAAGTCCATTTTTTTAGAAAACTTACCGTTTTAGCGAAATTAATTTTTAAAGTTGTCGATTTTGAGAAATTATTTATCGCCCATATGTGTGATTTTATACACATTTCCTGAATAAAATAGACCCACATTACAACTTAGACACAAGTTCTTAAGTATTATTTGCAATTTATTACTTTGTCTTAAATTTTAAGCGAATACACTGATTTAATTTTACACTATAAAAGTGACGTTTGTTGACAACTATTTATATGAAATATGTGTAATACCGACTAATGCCTCAGATTGATATAATTTCATGAAAAAAAGAACAGGTGGCGCTAGTGTATTATTTATTTGGTTTATTTCATCAATGTATGTTCTTTATGTACATGCGCTATAATTTTATAGTTGATTAGTTAAAATAAATGTATTATGTTTAACCCATTAAAGGCCGAGCAATTATAGAGTTGACTTTTAAAGTTGATTTTTGCCAAAATTCTGCAATTCTCTTTATGATTTCTATGAATAACTAATTATGTACTAGCGCCACCTAGTTTCTACACACCTAATCATGGCGATATCAGCGGTGACAATTTAATTTTGGATAAACAAATCTCAAATGTCGTTTATATGTTAACGATGTTAACATTAAATTTGTGTAGTGTATTCACGTTAAAATACAAGTAAAAGATCAAAATTGGCGCAGATATGTAGCAATTTATAAGGAAGTTATGCTGTGTTTTCACTTTACAGTGGAAATGTGGCATAAAATTGCAAGAAAAGGCAAAAAGGACATCTCATAAAAACATTAACCTAAAACACAAATTGTGACTAAACGGTAAGTTTTAGACAAAAACATATATTAGATTCTTCATTGTCACACACAAACGCAGACAGTTCCATTAAAAAAAGTTCTCAAAAAGGTCCAAAACGTCGAAAAAAACCCAGTGTCCAACACATGCACTCAAGCCATTATCACACCTTTTCTGGCCACCTTGTATATAAACAGTTCCCTGTATTTATATATTTGAATGCTTCATTTACATGAGAAAAAATATCGACAAATATACCAGTCATATTTTAAATCAAGCAAAACGGTTAAAGTTAATTAGATGCCAAATGAGCGTAAATTACTTTGGAATCAAATTCTATAACACTCTGCCATTAAAACTACGCGCCCTACCACTGAAACCTTTTAAAAGAAAAATTAAAGTAATTCTATTGGACAGTGCCTATTATGACTGGGATGAGTTTCTCTTATTAAAATTGTAGCCCTCTGTTTAGTTTTTTAATATTTTAAATTGTTATATGTTTTGTACTGACATGTGTATGATCTGTGATCCTAAACATCAATATAGTATTCTATTCTATTCTATAATACTCGTACTTGATTCTAAATAAAATGTATATAATCTCTTATTCTAAAGTTTCTTACGACTGCGCAAAAGGGATAACATTTCCTGGACAAGTCTACCGAATACGCAAAACGATAAAAAAGCTTTTCCGTAGATTTGTTCATTTTGTATTCAAACTAATTCTGGGATATTATTGGGATATGGATATGGAATTCGGTTAGCCAGACGGAGGGTTAGTTTCCCTCGCCGCATGAGTTGATCCACTATACTCTAAGTTGTAATACCGGAAGTTATGCCGGCTCTATCAAATCGCAATAGTTCCAATTGATCGTTGTCGACTTGTCTCCCTTTCCTCCCCTTGCTTCTCCACACATATCCGACAATTATACCTATAATAATCAATCAAAGATGATACATTAAAAACATCAATTTTTTATGAATAATAGAAGAACATTTCAATAACACTCTTTGTTGATATTAATTACTCTTCTGTGTATGGTTTTAAATGCCATTTTAAAATTATTAACCGCAATACTTTTCAAAAGCGACGAAGCACACTGATGACGGTTCTTTGCCCTCAGCGCGGAACTCGAATTGGGATAGAGCTAAATAAATATTATTACCAAACTTTGGGGCCTCTTTAACTCCGATGGGGATTGATTCTGTAAGGAAAGGAAATAACGGCGAGCAACGAATTCACCCAGTGAATTATCACATGCAAGATATAAGGAAATACATGATGTAAAAAACACATAATGTAATAAAGTAATAAATTACAATTAAATGTTGTTTTTAATAATGTGCATAATATATTATAGTATATTACGAGAATCTTCGTATAAAATGCAAACAATCCGTCTTAATCAATAAGACTACTCAAGACGGCTCTGTCAACTTGGCCGCCCTAATTTTAGTACAAAAATATTGCGCCTAAAAGGTTTTCACTTGCGCTAATTTGCGCCAAAATGCGCCTAAAACTTGCGCTGTTAAGGGTAGAAACTTATAGCGACTTAAAAATAGGGAATTAAAAACGTTTTGCTTCATCAATATATTTAATAGAACTTGCGATATCGATACACCTACTATTAAAAGTTGCCCTGCAAAAATACACCCCCTATAAACGAAATAAAAAAGGGTACCAGCCCCCGAACTGAAATGTTACTAAATCTGTAAAATGCTTCAAGCCCTTTGCGCGATCTAAAGATTACATATATGTGTTTTGCACTTGTAAATTACCATTTACTTTGTTAACCACTGGTGGATGTGGGAAGAAAAGCTTCGTTCGCCCTCTGTCTACGCAATATGATTGCGCCCCAAGCCTTACACCCAAACACATCAACTGGTAATATAAAAATCGTGATAGTCCTACTTCTTGTATTAGCATCGCGCGCATCTAAATTGGATCAGTGAAATTTATGGAAGCAAATTGGCATCAATGTATGAACTTTTAAATCTATACCAACAAGTAGCATAATCGGAGGCGACAAAAGCCTATTTTCAGTGACTTATGAAACAATTTTAAATTTCTATTGAAAACTAAATCGAATTTAGTATGGGCCTGACCCAGTGCTTAAAAAATATTAAACAACTTTGACCATTTAATTAATCATATGTAATTTACACTTAATTTGACGACGTGAACGCCATCTACTACTATTCAGAAAATGGATAGCAGATGACGCTCACATCGCTAATTTATTTGTAAAATTGATTTGGGCTTTATAGGAACAAAATTACAACCATGAGATGAATTTGTCTTGATTATCGATCTGTTTTATTTTGTTGTTATGTTGTATTAGAACAACCATCAGCACAAAATCAACGGCATCTTGGTTAGAGTAATTTACTAATTCTTTAAGATCTTGTCAAAGAAGTGATCCAAGATGATAAGTGAAAAAGGGGAGGAAGAGAGCAGAAATAATTCGACACGGTGGTATTGGCGTTGTCACGGTGAAACTCACCGGTGATCTAATCCCGAAAAGAATAGTCCTTTTGTTATTGCCGGGCGTGGAAGAACTTATCCGCAAAATAAACTTTATGCATACAGTGAAAATATGCAAGAGAGAGATAAAAATTCAGGTAAACTCACCAGGGAAATATCTACATATTTTCATTATTTGAAGTATGCGTTAAAGTATTTTCATCCACTTATATACATTCAAAAATTGTTTTTATATACCGTTTAATTGATTTTAACGTTTTTTCATCAAAGTATGTCTGCAATACTAGTAAATAAATAAAGAGTGAGTTAAGTGTAATTTGAAGTTATATGTATCACAAGACTTTTTTTAACTATTTTATTCCATTTAATGGCTAAGCGACATGCGGCTATTGGAAAGAAAAAATGTCCCTTGTAAATTGTAGGCCGGAACTCCAAAATTAGACAAAAAGATATTGACAAGAAAAACCTGGTGAAATTGCACTTAACCCACTATTCTACAGATATAAATCAAATAATTTCAGTGAAACGATACCTTATTTTAATTAATAATTTATGGTTTAAAATGTGCCACCGCTAGTTAAGAGGGAAATTACGTAAAGACAAATAATGTAAATTAAAAATCACTTGGTTTGTTTCACTAACATATCTTTTTTAGGGCAGGTATTGTCTTTCTTGTCCCGTGAGTATACTACTCCTGTATACTTATAAAACAACACTCAGTTTATCTAGTTTTTTTTCTGAAATATACAAGTTAAGGGGATTATCGCAGTGTAACACGCCGATCGTGTTGGAAAGACCCACATGGTTTAGAGTAGCTCATCCGATGCCAAATTTACAGGACAAGTGGGGCGAATACAGTCAGAGAGAAAAGCGGCAGTTCACTGTGCATTTGTGCATTGCTCCTTGGCATGAACGGATAGGGTCTCGCGTCGCGTGGAATAGACAAAAAAAAAGCGTATAAAAAAACGGATCGAAGGAAAGTGTCGATTCGTATTATTTAAACACGCTGATAATACATAAAAGCTATGTATTGTTTTCAATTCGTTAGAAAGCGATCCTGTGTTATTTTTCGGTATTTACAAAACCGATGATTCTTATTCTTGTCATTATAACTAATTATTTTTACTTTTAAGACTCCAGTTTCGACAGGTGAACAAACTATGTGTTTTATTTTATTATATTAGACATTATTTCTTAAAAATATAATAATAAAATAATTCATGTTCATAAGCTCCTTGTGAATATTTATATGCCGGATATTCAGAGAGTTTTGTGTAACACGGAACATTTTCATAACGAGAATTTGTCTTTTAAGTATACAGAAGCATACGTTGAACATTTGCCGATGCTAGGTTTATTAAAAGAATTTGATTTGAAGCTTTAAACGAGTGTTTTCCACTCCCAGGCTAAGCATGAAGTAAAATTTCGAGTTTAGAAAAGCCTGAAAATTTGGTTTGGTCGCGTAGCGCGAAGCGCGGAGCGGCCAAACCAAATTTTCAGGCTTTTCTAAACTCGAAATTTTACTTCATGCGTCACCGGTACTAAACACTGATGCAATAGAAAGTTTATCGGTGTGTTTTAAACTTCGTACTTTGTCAGTGTTTTGTACCGGTGGCGCATGAAGTAAAATTTCGAGTTTAGAAAAGCCTGAAAATTTGGTTTGGCCGCTCCGCGCTTCGCGCTACGCGACCAAACCAAATTTTCAGGCTTTTCTAAACTCGAAATTTTACTTCATGCTTAGTCTGGGAGTGGAACACGCTCATTTCAAGTTTCAAATTATTTTTTTTAACAACGAGTATCTAAAGATTTACGACATATACTGTGTAATTCTCACATGTATACTTGAAAGAAAAACTCCCTGTGTGTACAAGTTGAGGCATTAATTGCGATTGATTGGCTACAGTTTTTAATGGCCATAGAGGCAACCCAATTTACACATAACTTAAAAAATAAAGGTGTCAAAATTGTATTGGATGAACATGTTCGGTGTTATATAAAACTCTCTGTATATGATAAAAACGGAACATAGGATTTTCAATGATATTTTTTATATAGGAATATTATCTTTGATAACTGCTATTGCCATGAAAATAATGTGTATTAATTTGGCCTCTGCCAAATTGGGTAAATACCTTAGATTTTGGGGAGAATTTCAATTTTTATTTTATCCGATATTCTAGTTTTTATGAATGCAACAAATAAATAATAGATTGAAAAAAATTAAACGGACAGCAGCCCTGCTTTTTTATAATTAGTACAGGGTTTACAAAATGATGATGTGTATAAATAGAGGATTGCAATAACATTCAATTACAATTCATTTATTCCTTATTTACTTACTATCAAAATATGACTCATCATAAATCAGCCAAATTTGAAATAAAATATATTGGGTTCGGTGCAATGTTGAGCAAGAAGCTTGTTATTTGAAATGCATAATAATAATAATAATAATAATAATAATAATAACTACCTTATTATTATTATTATAGTTCTATTTTTTCTAAAATAATTAACAATGAATATGCACGCAGTTAAACCCTACATTTTTGTAAACATTCGTCAAACATATATTACCTGTGCTCAGTAAAAAATAGTTGATTTGTAACATTAATCTACGACAACGTCATATTGGTGACGTTATTCTCACTATTCTTATAGTTCTGATATCATTGATTCGTTGATGAAGTCGCAGTTGGTTCAAATAGGTCCGATTGCTAGAAACTTTACAATTTACTTTAATAGTTTTATTGCGAGAAGTTTAATGGCATTTAACAAGTGTTTTAACAACGAAAGATTTAAGACGAAATAATGATTTGAACAAGACTGATTGTTATTCGATTGCTTCTGCTTATTAATCAGCTAAAAACACTTTAAAAATAATTTAATAATACCGACACTGTCAAATAATTAGGAAAGCCAATATTAAAGGTATATTACACATCTTTATTTATATTAGTGAAACATTTCGTGTTTTCTATATTAGTGAACATGCAGTATAAAAAAATACTTATTCCATTAGTAGTCAGAAAGCATAAAAATAAAACACTAGTACAATAAAATATCGATTATAATTGCGAAATATTAATTTTACGAGAATAAATGCTAACGACGCGATTTACGTTTTTCGACCAAGCGGTTGGTTTTTTAAAAAACGTTTTTATTTAATTATATATTTTTTATTACACATAAGTACTGAATTACAACAACAATACGCGCGAATACTAATTACAGGCTGGAACTCTATCAGGAACTATCAGGAACTGACTACAATAGCATGCATTAGATTATATATAAGAGTAAATGCGAATAATGCAAAGATAACATTTAATAGAATAAGCATAATTATCTATCATAAGAAATGCATTGAGAGAGATACGTAACTCCTTCCCACTTAGAGGGTGCTTTATATTTTTGATAAATATAAAGGATTTTCTAAATGTTGTATAGGTTCATGATTCGCATTTAAACTATGTTTGTTTACAATATAAGGGATAATAACATATTTATAAAGAATAAAACATACACATACAATTACAATAATATATAATATAACAGTCCAAACACTAATATTATGAAAGTTGTTCACTCTTTTTGGCGATAAATATTTAATCTGCTTAACATGATCTTGCAACTTTTTAAGTTTATCTGGTTTAATATCACTTATTTCAATTGTCGCAATTTCACTTAACTTACTTTTATTGTCAATTACAATATTAGGAAGTAATATAGGCGAACTATGAGATTCAACACTATAACTAGTAATAAAGTTCATTTCTTTGATAGAAAAACTACAATTGTGTGGTAAGTTAAATAAAAAGATGCCGTTTAAATTTAAAATATTTTCAGTTTTACAATTAGTATTTATTTTAGTAAAATTTTGAAAGATTCCTATATAATGGGAATTATCTACTTGTTCAATAATAAAGTTAGGTATATTAATTGATTTATTTAGTAATTGGTTTCGAGTTATGTGAAGTTGTAAACTTAAATTAAAACACTTATTTGTTCCTTTCTTCACTTATTTTATTTTACTTGTTAGATGTACATTTCGAGTACTACGTACTCATTTTCAATAACAGATTAATTAATATTAATTGATTGATAATTACATGAGCTATAATTATTTGTAAGTTGTAAAATTTGAAAAATACAATCAGTTTGTTTTTGACTATTAACAAGATCATTATTTGCGCAAAAGTAAGTACCATTTAGATTTCTGCATTTCTCAGCTGTGTACATGTAATAATTTTTATATGTAACTAAATATTTTTCAATCGGGATTAAGGTTTGATATTGGTTATTTGAGTTTAAAATAGGAATAGGATACAATTGGTAATAATTATAAATCTCTGAGTGAACAATAGGGATGGAAAGTACAAAAGTAACACGTGAATTTGAAATGTATGTTTTAACATCTAGAATTTCATAAAATTTATACATTGATTCTAAATTTATCGGAAACATAAGGTTTTCTTCTGATATATATGATAAAGTTGTTGATATTAAATAAAGTAGTTCTGTAGGTTTAATAATTGAGTTATGAGCGATACCAATTTTTGCAAAAGTTACAGCATTTTCTAAATCCTGTTGAATAATCATATTTAAAGTTGCGTTTATTTCATCCAACAGATTTTTAAGAATTATGAATTGATCATTATCAAAAAGTCTTTCATTTACATCTTTAGTAATTTTATTAATTTGATCTTTTAAAGTATTTTCATTTTGTTGAATCGAAGATATTGAATTATTAAAAGTTTGAATAATTTCATTTGAAAGTGATATTTGTTGATTTACAGTATCAATGATTTGATTTTGATTTTCTTGTAATGTCTTTATATAAGTATCATATTTTATAGCATCATTAGCATCTAAATTTCCAGTGACTGATTTCAATATACTACCAAGACCATCTATTAAACCGCGTTTGCTTCGTTTTAAGTGAGGCATAAAATTTAACAATTTTTGTTTCGCATGATTAATTTGGAATAATACAATTTTTTCATAATTTCCTAATTCGTCATGATATCTAGAATGTAAGTATTTTATAGTATTATTAATTTTAAAATAATGTTTACTAATTAGTTCAATCTCATCGCTTATATATGATACATCAAAGTAATGAATAAATGTGCGGGAAAAATAATTAATTTTAGCTTTTCCAATTTTGAAAGGTAGAATACCTGGGTTGTCCTTTAAGTTTGTTATTTCAATGTCGGCGAATATTATTGGGATAATTAATCTGTAACAAAAATCTTATATTATTTTGATGGACGTTTAATTTGATCTTTATGTATTTTAGGGCGTACGTTAGTAGAGCATGTTTTATCTTGAATAGATTGTATAGTATGTGGTTCATATACATTTTTTAATTTATTTCTATTATATTGTTTTACATATACTCTATCTTCTTCTTCTACATCAACGTCAGGTTCTAAATTCCTATTTCTATTTGAGATTATTTTATCTTTCTGTTCAATCAGTTTTTTATTTAGTTTACTATATATTAATTTTGATTGATCTCTATGTTTTTGAACATAGTCACTAACAAGTTGTTGTTCTATATTTAAATCAAAAGGATTATTGTTTTCAATGTGTCCAGAAATTACTTCCGATGGTGTTAATTTAGTAGCGGAGTGAATTGAATTGTTATAACCTAAAATTGCGTATAACATTTTATTTATTATTGGTTCAATAGAAAATTCACTATTATTTAAAATACGAATATGTTCAATAATTGTTGAATGAAATCGTTCTATTATTCCGTTCGACTGAGGGTGATACGGTGTACAAAAATGTATTTCTATTTTATGAAGTTTTAATAAATCATTAATTACTGAATTTTTGAATTCTTGACCATTATCTGAAATAATTTGTTTGGGGATTTGATGGTGTGAAAAGTAGTTTAATAAGGAATTTACAATTTCTACTGAATTCAGTGAATTTAAAGGATAAGCTTGTCCATATTTAGAGAATGAATCTACAATTGTTAAAAACTTTTGTTTTTGAATTTGAAAAGTATCAATATGTATAATTTCAAAAGGTTTACTTGCAGTAGGGGTTATACTTAATTGTAACTTGACTGGATTTCTATCATATTTAGAGACTTTACAAATTTCACATGTTTTAATATATTTTTGAATAGCTTTACGTAAATTTTGATAATAGTATTTATTTTTTATTTTATTCTCTGTTTCATCAATACCTCTATGGTTTGATTTTCCTTCATGATGATTCATAATTACATTTTCAAGTACCTCTTCATTTTCGATATCAATTAATTTTGTTAAACAACGCTTAAATTTATACGAGGGATATTTAAAAGTTTTTCTTACTATCTCGCAAAATGGTTCATAATTAGTACTTTCTTCAAAATATATATAATATACGACATCGGGAACAATATATTCTTTTATAAAATTAATTATATCTTTATTGAAACTTATTGAGGATAATTGTACAATAAATTTTTGTTTATCGAATAATTTTATAACCTTTATTTTTGCTGGGGAGTGGTAAACGTATTGGAAAATAATTTGATTTTTTCCATGATTTAGAGGGGAATCAATAATAGGGACATCGACTATCGGATGTTCATCTTGATTAGAATGAATGGTTCCTTGTGTTATATGTTGATCTTCGTTTTCAGATTGTGAATTAATTTCTATTATTTCATCTAGTTAATGATGTTCATTTTCATCAATATTAGCTTGTACCGATTGATTATCAATTTCTATATCTCCTAAGGGATTTCTTTCAAGTTTTTTATTAAATTGTTCAATATAATCTCTTAATTCGTTAATATTTAATTCCGCATTATTATTCTCTTTATTTAATTTAATTCGCGATAATGCATCAGCATTAGTATTTAATTTTCCACTTTTATAATACATTGTATAATCAAATTCTTCTAATTTAAGTCTCCATCTGACAAGTCTTGAATTAGGATCTTTCATATTAAATAAATATTTTAAGGGTTGATGATCTGAAATAATATTAAATTTTTTTCCAAATAAATAAGGTCTAAATATTTTTGTAGCCCAAACAATGGCTAACATTTCTTTTTCTATTGTTCCGTAATTTGATTCGGAATCATTTAGGGTACGTGAAGCGTATGCTACCGGTAAATCTTTACCAATAGGTCCTTGTGACAAAACTGCACCAATTGCAAAATTACTTGCATCGGTTGTTAAATTAAAAGTTTTTGTAAGGTCAGGGTACTGAAGAATTGGTTCGTTTACTAATAAATTTTTACAAGTTTCAAAGCAATTTATAAATTCGTTATCATGTATAATTTTCTGATCCTTTTTCAAACATTTAGTAAGTGGTTTAGTTATTTTTGCGAAATCCTTAATAAAACGACGATAATAACCTAATAAACCTAAAAATGATTTAATTTCTTTTGTAGATGCTGGAAGTGGATATCTTTTTATAGCTTCAATTTTTAAAGGGTTTGGTTTTATACCTTGAGGAGTTACTATATGTCCTAAATATGCAATTTCTTTCTTTAGAAATTCAGATTTATCTAGTTGAATTTTAAAATTAGATTCTCTTAGTCTTTGGAAAATAGTTTTTAATCTTACAATATGTTCTTGCAAGGAAGTAGAGAATATAATAATGTCATCGAGATATACTAGGCAAATTTCATTTTGATAACCGCGTAAAATATTGTCCATCACCCTCTGAAACGTTGCAGGGGCGTTCTTTAACCCAAATGGCATTCGAGTATATTCATAGTGTCCGTTTTCTACTGTAAATGCGGTTTTTGCTATGTCATCAGAATGCATTTCGATCTGATGAAAACCATTTGCTAAATCTAAAGTTGTAAAATAATTACATTTGCCTAATTTATCTAAAACATCTGTAATGTTAGGACGAGGATATCTATCAGTAATAGTTTTATTATTTAATTTACGATAGTCTACGACTATTCTCCATTTTTGTTTATTAGAACTGTCTAATTTTTTAGGGACTACCCAAATTGGAGACGACCAAGGTGAATCACTAGGTCTAATTATGTTTTGGTTAAGCATATTAGTAATTTGTTTATTAACTTCCCCTTTGTGAATGAAAGGATATCTATATGATTTAGTGTAAATTGGTTCTTCATCTTCCGTTTTAATTCTATGTTTAACTTGATTAGTGAATGTTAATTTTTCTTTTTCATTATAAAATATGTCAGAATATTCAATGCAAAGATTTTCAATTTGATCTTTCTCTTCTCTATTTAAATGTTGAGTTCTAATCTTTTCTAAATCTAATTTATGTTCATAGGGTTGAACATCTAAATTGAAGTTATTTATTTCATCAATACTATGGATAAAAATTTCAATATTAACGTCATTAAATATGTACATTAACATTTTTCTTACGATAGAAAAATTTAACTTATCTAATCCTGAGCCTATTTTGGGCATCGCTAGTTTATTAATATTTTTATTAATACATAACTTCTTTAAATTAATTAATGTATTGAACATATCTTCATATGATGGTTTCTCGAAACATTTATTTTTAGTAACTAAATATAAAATATATCTATTATTATCTTTTAGGAAACATACTTTGTTTTTTATAGGTTTTTGTAAAAATAAAATATCTTTATTCTTAAATTTCTTATTAAATAGTTTTGCTATACCTTGTCCCATTTTTAAATCTGCGCTAACACAATGTGTTAATGAATATTTAGAATTAAAAAGATTTCCATTTAAATCCTTTACATTTGAATTTTTTATTTTGTTAGTCTTTGCTAATTTATTAAACATTTTAAAATTATGTTTTGAATGATTACTCAAGAGTTCATATTTACCTTTGGTTGCTACAGGAGTATCATTTTCATTATTATTTATTCGATTATTACTCGAGAATTCAATATTTATTTCATTTGTTACAGGAGTAAAATCAATATTATCTTTATCATTTTTATTATTATTATTTTTATTTTTATTGGGACTATATATTTCATAATTATTATTATCAAACTTAATAGCTTTTATTGGAACAAAGAAATTTAAATCTATTGGTTTGGGGTTCTTATTTAATATTTCAATATTTGCAAAATTATTTTTAGCAATTGTTAGAGTTTCGGGTATTTCTAAATTATTAAAATTATTATGAGGAATAATTATTTCTCCATTATTAATATCTACAGGTACATTAATTATATGTTTTGTATACGGTTCTAAATGTAATACACAAATTGGTTTTTGATATTTTAAATTAATTTTTGTTCTAGGAGTATACAGTATAGAATTTTCAAAATCAATTTTTACTTTTAATGTTTTTAATAAATCCATTCCAATCAACCCATCATATTTATTATGAAATTTAAATAAATAAAATTTAGAAAAACTATTCCGAAGATTAAATTCATCCGGAGTAGGAATGATTATTATATTTTTATGTTGTGTTGTATGGAATGCTGTTGAAACTACAAAAGGTTCTTCAACAATTTCATTGTAGAAATATTTTTTAGCAATTTCAGGATTCATAAAAGATTTATTAGAGCCTGAATCAATTAAAAATTTCAAAATATTTTTATTATTAAATTTAATTTCTATATACGGTAAACCTTCATCTCCTAATGTTAAATTTTCTACCTCTGTAATTTTTCTTCTTCGGCCAAGTGAAAATTTTGATTATCATCATTATTATTAATATTGCTTCTAGATGCACTAGGTTGATCAAAATCTTGATAGTTTGTTGTTTCTGTATTATATAATTCTTCCGCAAAATAATTTAATTTTGGTTGATAACTTTGATAATTAGGTCGGTGAAAATTAGTATTTCTAGTTTGAACACTCATAGGGGTTTGTTGATTATTATTTTGAAAATTTGTTTTTTGGGTATTTCTTGTTTGTACACTCATTGGAGTTTGTCTAAAATTTTGATTTTGGTATCTTGGTTTCCATGCATTTTGTGGTTTAAAGACTTGGTTATTGGTAAGAAATCGATTATTTACATTTCTTGGTTGTAATTGAATTGGTTGACTTGGAAATTGTGAATTTTGTCTATTAAAATTATTAAAATTTTGGTAATTATTATTATTATTATTATGTCTTATTGGATTCCATGGAGGAATAAATCTTTGATTTAAATTATTAAGATTATCATTGTTATATCTAAAACTATTATTATTTCTAGAAAAATTATTTCTACTTTGATTATTATTAACTGGTTTAAAATTGTGTTTGTTTTGAGATTGCAAATAATAAATGTTTTCTTCTTGATTAACAAATTGGAGTGCTTCAGCTAAGTCTGCTGGTCTCATAGAACGAATAGTGGTACCTAAAGGATCTCTTAAGCCTGCTAGAAAAGTTTTCAAAGCTAAACTTTTATATAAATCATTTTTTAAATCTCGGTTATTTACTAACTGTTCATGAATATTTACGTATGAGCATATTATGTTTAACATTTCTAAGCATCTTTCATAAAATTGAGTAGGCGTTTCATTAATATTTTGTTTTAAACTAATTAAATCTCTATTTAAACAAGCTTCGTCTCTTGGATCAGAAAAATTACGAATAAGAACATTTTTTAAACTATCAAAATCATTAATACGGTTGACATTAACAACAAGTTTCGCTCTCCCTGTAAGTTTATTAATTAAGCTATTTAATATAAAGTTATTCAGAAAAACATTTTGATTATTATAAAATGTATCTATAATTGTTTGTGACACTTCTATAAAATGATTCAATTCATTTGCATTTCCATTAAATTCTGGAACGCATTTTAAAAATTCTGGGCTAAATTGTGCCATTTCGTCTAAATGTAAATTATTTAATAAATCTAATAAATTATGTTGTAAATTATTGTTATCTATATTACTTTCATACGAGTTAGGAGTTAATGGAAGAGAAGGGATAGAATTTTGTGAACTGTCAGAATTAGTTGACATAAAATAAAACTGATTTTTGAGAAAAATGCAAAAATTTAAATTTGACTTACATTAAAAACACTGTCTTCATTCTTGACTATTTATCCTAAAATGGTGTTGCTGAGTTGAGTTGTGGTGAGTTCTGATTTCGAGTTGCCTTCGCAGGTGTTGTTACAGTTGTGTAAAGTTGCTGGATAGGACTATGGGAACTATGCCTTGGAGTACTGTGCCTCTCGATCCTAATTTTGTTTCTTCTGGACTCTGGAAACTATGCCTCTGGTCCTTTGTTTATTTTTGGAACTATGCCTTGGTTCAATAAGTTCTTCAGTAAATACTTCAGTGTATTAGTAATACTTTTAAACACTTTCTGGGTTCACTACACGCGAAAGTCCACAGATTTTTGGTTTTAATTTTTAAGCACTTTTCACTAATTTTTTCACTGGAACTTATCCGTTACGACTGCGCCATTTACGTTTTTCGACCAAGCGGTTGGTTTTTTAAAAAACGTTTTTATTTAATTATATATTTTTTATTACACATAAGTACTGAATTACAACAACAATACGCGCGAATACTAATTACAGGCTGGAACTCTATCAGGAACTATCAGGAACTGACTACAATAGCATGCATTAGATTATATCTAAGAGTAAATGCGAATAATGCAAAGATAACATTTAATAGAATAAGCATAATTATCTATCATAAGGAATGCATTGAGAGAGATACGTAACTCGCGAGCCGTTTTTGTTAACTATGATTGAGAAAAGAAAATAAAAACAAACGCGAAGCCGCGCAGCGTTCACCAGCCCAGGGATAAACGCTGGCCGCATGCTGCTCGCCCCTCCAATAATTGTGCAGATGAGTGTACAACGCGTTCAACTAAGAGAAGATCCGCAAGGCGGCGGTATTTTACGGTCTTATTTTTTAAGATTTTTATTTTAACCTGACTCGGGCATGAGCTATCGCATGCTTATGAAATGTTCACATTATATTCCTTATAGTATAAACTAGTAAGATATGGGAATATTTTTTTTAATTTTGAAAAATATAACATTATTTTTTTCATACCTCTGAAAGCAAATTGTTAAAAAAAAGTACCTTGATATTTTACTAGATAATTGAGCTTAATATACGCTGTCAAAATTTCAACTTTCTAGGATCTTTAGTTTTTAAATAAACCTGACATTAAATTTCAGATCACTGTTATATTCCCCTTAATGGACGGACTTGGTATAGTCGTAAAGTGTATTCCGACCGCAATTATTCCTTTAATCTAGAATACCAAGCGAAGTGTATAAGCGACGAAATGAATCTATCTAATACATGCCATCTAATAATCGTACTCGAACCGTTATATATCATGCAGCTTAATCGTTAGCCATTTGTTTATCTTAATTAATTAACTATAAAACGTTAACGACGAATAACGTTCGTTGTTTAAATTAGTGATTAAATGCAAACTAAAGTAAAATAACGATATACAAGACATGTCTGCTTATAATTACAGCGTTTGGTAAATATGCAGGAATTCGTCGTTTTTATAAAAGTGTTCGATGTGATGCTTTGAACGAGTGTTTCCAATCCTAGATTAAGCATGAAGGTAAATGTCAAGTTAAGAAAAGCGTGAAAATTTGGTTTGGTCGCCTAGCCAATCGGAGCGCCGAAACCAAATCTTCAGGCTTTTCTAAACTCGAAATTTCACTTCATGATTAATCAGGGATTGGAAACATTCGTTAGAGTTTCGTTCTTTTTTAAATTTTTTAACTTTACTCCATGATTAATCAATGAAGATGACTAATGATTGATCAACACCTGTTCTTAACTTCAATTTGAATACTTTTATAATAACAACGATTGCTTGAAACTTGACATCGAAATATGTATACTTAAAAGAAACATTCTCCTGTTGTATCTAGTTTATGTCCATGGGAATAAGTATTGTTCTAATAGACTTCAAATAAAATAAATAAAAAAGAATGCAATTTGCAGATAGATTTAAAATTTGCAAAAAATGGGTTACCTCAACTTGTAACGAATCTGTGTTTTAAATCAAAACGTATACTTAAAAACGGATTAAGGGTGCTGTTACCGGCGTGTCACTTGGACACGTCGTAACACGTCAAATTATTATTCACGATTTAATAACACATCGGACCTCATTGCATTTCATTCTTATTACACTTTGCATAAGAATTAATCATTCTTTTAGTTTGAAAATCCGTTAAGTATAGAAATTGTAAAGGTGCTGCCCTTATTTGGGTGATAATATATTATTGTATATTATAGCGGAGGGAGAAATAACAACTGCACACATTAACGGCTCAAACTCAACTGTTTTATTTCAGGACACGTAAAAATTATATACACAAAAAAACATACACTTTTAATATGCGCACGTGCACGGTACGATGTACAATTAATACACTTTACTGCAGAAATGTTTACCCTTTGTTCTGTATAATCCTGAGGCAATAAAGCAATAAACCGGCAGCGTATTTTCTGGATAAGTAATAAAGCGCAAAATTTTCAAAATCTTTGAAATTCCCAAATCCGTCCGAACGGGATTATGAAAATCCCAAACGTTACGAGAACAAAAGGACGCTGGCTCAGGGCCAAATAAAGACTGGATCAGTTTTAGTTCCCGCCTGGTGTTAGAATCTCGAAAATAGGCTGGCCGTAATAAAAGCACCATAAAAACATTTCTTAGGTTTGTACAGTTCTCAAAAATAGCATTTCAAAGTAAATTAAATTAATTCTAAAATACGTGCGAATTAATTTAATTTAAGCGCGATACGAGTTCACATGTGTGCCAGAACATCGTATCAGCTTTTTTAAGAGTACAGCTAGTCCTAGAGAGTTGGGACACAAACATTTATTACAAAAGCCGTATTCAAGAATCGAATGGTGATATTGTTTTTTCACAAAAAGGTTGGCACCCCTCAGAGTTTGCTTAAAAATGTCAATAACTTCAGATTTTTAAATGGCACGATGGGTCAAGAGTGATATTATTGAAAAGGTCTTTAAAAAATAAGCAACTTTTGTAGGAGACATACGTTTGTTACTGGCATCGACTTTGAGTAATACCTAATTAATAACATATTGTACAACGAGAGTGGATATGATGCTTATATCTCACGACAGGAAGTATGGGGCACGAAGCCGTAGGCCTGTGCCTAAAATGCCGAGTGAGATATAAATCATATCCACTCGTGTTTTACAGTCAACTTTTTCTATGACTAGTGAGAGAAACGGAATTAATAGTTAAACATTATTACAGGAATTATTTGGTGCACATAAAAATGTAATTATAGAAAGTACAGTGAGCGTATTTAGTGCTTACACGCAATAGTGTATACGTTGTTTAAACTTAAACTTTCATAACTATTAATTTTGTTTAACACTGCATAACATTCTTAGTAATATAGTTTAAGTTCTTGGTAGTACACTAATTCATATTTTTTATACGAGGACCCTAGAAGCAAAGGGATGCATAAAACTTGATTTTAAGAAAATGCATTTCTAAGTTTACAAGAGATAAGTAGTAACTTACGAAAGATTTGCATTCAATATTTTATATTAGGTATTGTATTGCCTAATATTTATCAATATCAGTAATATCCAGTTGTAATAAATAAATGAATGAATCTGAAACCCATATTTATACTTCTACCTCCAATTTTATAAGGTTTGCAATTATGTCCATTGACTGACCCCATCTTTAGCAGAATGTCTTAACTCCAGAAAAGTACACGAATCACTTTCACTCTTACTATTCCTAATGTTATTAATAATGAGGACAATTTAAACATTTTCTTATGGCGGAATATCTTGGCATGTGTCGTTTACAAAACTTTAATCGGCTCAGTCCAAGTTGTTACCAGGACACGTAAACAATCGTAACTAACCAATTATTTATACCCCATGTGGTATATACGGTATATTTCGTTACACTTTAGTATGCAAATATGACATGAATTTCAGGGTAGGAGTAGAAAAAATTATTAGAATTCAATTTTTCATGGTTAACTTATTTAAAAAATTGAGTTTCAAATGTCAGTAAGGCCTCTCGGATACATTCTAACTAAGGCCGTGGAGTCGCTAAAGAAGTATTCGACTTAGACTCGGTCTCCGACTCCCCTATTTTTCGAAAATCCTACGCCAACTCCGACTTTTTTTTCTGATTGATACAATAATGAGTAATATTGCCTTGGTTACGATATGTCATAACATACTTATACCTCCCTAGGAAAATATGAAACTTTTTGAGAATCCATATTTTTCTAGAAAACTATACTAGAGAGTGCTCCGGTTTATACCTCGCAGTATGTACCGATTGTGCGTCCTTGACAGGTACGGTGGTCACAAATTACAGAATTGAATTGACGCATTCACACGTACGCACGTTGTTTAGTGGCTTATAGAAACCGCGTAAGAACATTAATCTTACCATTAATAATAATAATAATAATAGTTTATTCGTGCTATCACAGTAAGTTTACACATGTCAATACTAAAAAAGGGTACAAAGTCCATTAAACAGAATTCAATAAATATAAATATAAAATCACATTATAAAATCACATTCACAACATGTTAAAAACAATGACGTTATAAATAATGCTATAGAAAAATAATATCACAGATGGTAGCCTATAAATTATCTACATCAACAAAATTGTCATTGATGTACTCCTCTATGGTATAATGGTACTTATTAATAAGATACGACTTCATTTTTGTTTTAAAATGTTTACTTCCAAGAGACTTGACACATTCTGGAAGTTTATTGAATATTTTCGGCCCATAATAGTGTATTCTATTCATTGACTTGGTAAGTCGTGGACGTGGTAAATAAATATTGCGTTTAGTTCGTGTATTATATGTGTGGATATCATTGTGCACTTGGTATAGGTGATTGTTTTTATGTACATGTATAAGACACTCTAGGATATACAACGATGGTAAGGTTAAGATTCCAAGTTGTTTAAAAGCTATCCTACAATCGTCCATATATCCGAGTCCGTGTAATAGTCTGACTGCCTTGCGCTGAAGTCCGAATAATCGGTTAGTTATTGACGAGTGGCCCCAATGTATGATTCCGTATGTTAAATGTGATTGACACAGAGAGAAATAAATGGTCTTTAAAACTGTAGGAGGTGCACAATAAGTTAATTGCCTCAACAGATATATATTCCTACAGACTCTAGCTGCTGTATCTTCTCTGCGATAGTACCATGTTAATTTTGAATCTAATGTAACACCTAAGAACTTGTTTTTTATTGTAGTTATTGGAGCCTGCCTTAGAGAAAAAGTGACATTGATAGATTTTGTTCTATTTTCGGTCAACTTATTACTCATGAACCATTTAGATATAATGGATTCACATTCTTTATTCTTATCCAAGGCAGATTGCAATACTAATGATTTATTTAACATGGTAGTATCATCAGCGTAGAGAAAAAAACCACTTTCACTCGAGACACCGGGTAGATCATTGATATATATCAGGAAAAGTAGGGGTCCCAATATGGAACCCTGAGGCACACCATGGGTCAAACCTACTCTGTCTGAGAGTTGTTCATTGATTTTTGTTACTTGCGTTCTTTCCGACAAATACGAATTAACAAGCCTGCAGCTAGAAGGATTGAAATTATAGTAATATAATTTTCGAACGTGTGTCTCGTGACAGACGCAGTCAAATGCCCTGCCAAGGTCGAGGAATGAAGTTGTTGAATATAATCCATCTTCAAATCCTTCAAGAATTTCCTCAACAAGGGCACCAACCGCATCCGTCGTTGATCTACCCGCACGAAATCCATACTGTTGTGCTGATAGCAGTTGTTCAGCTTCTATGAATTCTATAATTTGGCGGAGTAACACTTTTTCAAACACCTTTGACAGAGCAGGCAGAATTGAAATGGGCCAGTAGTTACTCATATCTGTTTTGTCACCATTTTTATAAATTGGAGTCACTCGTGCAATTTTAAGCGTTCTTGGGAAAATTTGTTCACCTATACATAAGTTAATTAATTTAGTTAATGGTACAATGATGACATCCATCACATTTTTCATTAATTTTGTTGTAATATTATAGATGTCCCGACTATTAGATGTTTTAATCGATTTGAGAATATCTCTAACCTCGACGTATGATGTTTCCTTGAAACTGAAGTAACGGGTACACTGAGTGGAAGTTGTTTCGGCCATTAATTTTATTGGATCTTGTGTGTACGGTATTTTATTAGATAATGTTTTTGCTACATTGGCGAAACAAATGTTGAGTGTGTTTGGATTTAACTCACACTCAGAATCAATATTTTTATTACCTTTGCGAAATTTATTCACCACTGTCCATAAAGCCTTTGGGTTATTTGAGGAGTTTTTTATATATGATTCGTTAGCTTTAATTTTTGCATTTTTTTGGGGCAAGTTTATATTTTTTTAAATGTGAATAATAATTGTCCTTAAACAAAAGAATTTTTATTATATGCATCTTTTTTAAAAGTGCAGTGTTTCCCGCATTTCACGGAGGTTTGTGTTATACCATTTGATGTTATTTTTAGTTTTTGTAGACTTGTGTGTAATATTTTTCTCAGGGAAGCTATCATTAAAGTATATTTGTAGAGTATCTATAAATTGGGCCCGTTCATCAAAATGTACAACATTCAAAATGTTTGGATTTGTTTGTGATGTATATTGGTATCTAATAAACGGTACTCCGGTCGGTCTGTTCAGTAGGATTGCAATACATCCCAAAAAAAACCGAAACACGTAAACTCCCAACTATTGTCACTGATGAACGGGCCCATTGATAATTTGCAAATTCTCTCATATGCAAATTACATATTTTTTTTAAAAAATGTACCTAGCATGATCTATACACATATATTTAATGCAATCATAATGAGTTTAAAGTTATATTACAATACTAGCCAAATAAGGCCGCTTTACTTAGGACGCTAAACCACTGCGCGTCTTATTGAACCACCATAAAATCCTTGTATTCGTCAGAGAAAGAATTTTGATGTATTTTCTTCTAAATATGTTTATATATATATATATATATATATATATATATATATATATATATGTATCACTGTTTCTTCGGGTTTGGTCCCGCATATTTTCTTGGCTCTGGTCCATTTTAGTTTTAATTCGACATTTCGATGACGTCGCAGTCATCATCATCAGGAATAACTATCAAAATTCCATTGCTCTAGCAACCACTTGTGTGACTTTTACGTACTACTTGATGCGTGAATTTCTTGTTTCGCTTCGTGTGAGTCTTCTGTTTTGTTCTTGTAATGATGTAGTAGTGACAATTTCAATATTATTTTCGGAAGGGGTTGGATTTTGAATTTCTTGGTTGTTGTTCGGAGATAATATATTTTGACCAGAATTTATACAAGTTTTCCAAATTGGTAGTAGTCTTTTAGCATCATCTCTTTGATTTAGACTGTTCGGCCTCTTTTCAATTTCTATCGCTTCTCTAATAATCCTCGCGTGGAAGAAGTCTACCTTTTTTAAAATTCTCGTTTTTTCGAAATTTATTGTATGTTTAGAGATGTTTACGTGTTGAAATAAAGAAGATTGTGGATCAGACTTTCTTACTGCTAAAATGTGTTCATCTCAACGAGTACTAATTTTCCGGTTTGTTTGTCCTACATAGCTCTTCTCACACATACCACATGGAATTTCATATACGCCTTGAGCTTCAAGTGGGATAATTTCTTTTGGAGTTCGGAGTAAATTTTGAATTTTTGTATGTATATTGAAACAAGTTCTAATATTGTATTTGGAAAGGACTTTTCCGATTTTATCAGTTGTTCCTTTAATGTAGGGAAGGGTGACGTTGCTACACGGACTTTCACTTCTTGTTTTTGGACTCATGTTTCTGTTTAATTTATTTATTGTTTTTTTGGAAAACCCATTTTGCATTAATGCCTTTTTGGCATTGGATATTTCATTATTTAAGTGGTGTTCGTCCGATAGCGTACGTGCTCTTAGTAGAAGCGATTTTGCCACCGACGCTATTTGAGCTGGATGGTGATGTGACTTCGCATTCAAGTACCTGTTTGTGTGTGTAGGTTTTCGGTATACGGTGTAATTTAAGTTTCCACTAGGATTTCGGATAATAAGAGTGTCCAGAAAGGGTAAACGTTTGTTTCCTTCAACTTCCATTGTGAATTGAATTTTGTTGTGAATATTGTTTAGATGTTATAAAAAATGGTTGAGGTTCTCAATACCATGTTGCCAAATAACTAAAGTATCATCCACGTATCGTAGCCAAAGTTTAGGTTTTAGAGGGGAAGAATTTAGTGCTTTAGTTTCGAAATCTACCATAAATAAATTTGCAACTATTGGTAATAGAGGAGAACCCATTGGTGCACCTTCCAATTGTTTGAATTTTTGTCCTTTATATGTAAAGAAAATGTTTTTAGGCAGTGTGACGCAAGATCTAAAATTTTGTTTGACTGATGATACTTGGATTTTATTATTGCTATCGTCTCGTCAATTGGGATTTGTGTAAAGAGAGATTTAACATCGAAACTTACTAATATATCATTTGCATCTAAAATTTGATCTTTAATTTTGTTTACAAAATCTGCGGAGTTGATTATGTATGAATCAGCGTCTTCAGTTAGTGGCTGCCATTTTTTAGCAATATATGCTGCTAATTTAACTGTTGGGGAACCAATTCCGGAGACGATTGGTCGTAAAGGAACACCTTCCTTGTGTATTTTTGGTACACCATAAATTTTGGGGCAAATAGAAGATTTTTCCCTAGGAATTAGTTTCAACGCTGTATTTTTATCAATTTTGGAATTTTTAATTTTTGATTTCGTTGTTTTTTCTAAATAGGTGATCGGATCTGTCTCGATTTTTCTGTAGGTTGAATCATCTAAGAGGGAACACATTTTTTTGTCATACTCGTCTGTTTGCATAATGACGGTGGAATTACCCTTGTCCGCAGGAAGAATTATAATAGATCTATCTTCTTTTAGTAATTTAAGAGCCGACATTTCTCTTATTGTTAAATTATTTTGTGGTGGTATGGCTTTTTTAAAATAGTAGCTATTTCTTGGCGAATGTTCTCGGCAATGGTATTATCTAATCCTTTTATACCCATTTCAATATTGCAAATAATGTCCTCGTTTGGAATGAATTTAGGTGTCACCGCAAAGTTGAAACCTTTTGAAAGAACTTTTTTCTCTGTTTCGTTTAGATTTTTTTTTGAAAGGTTACACACTGTTTTTAATTTACAATCCGGGAGTTTCTCTTTATTACGTGATTGGAGTTTATCAAATTTTTGTTTTTGGTTTTTTGATTTTAAATCTTTGCTCGTTTCTGCTCTAAAAGCTGCCACTCTTTCAATAATGTTCCAAATAGATTGATGGATTAAATTGCTGAGATAAAGATGAAGATTATATAAAGTTGTACCTACTTCGTTAATTTCAGATCTTTTTCATTGAATTGATTCTCTCAGCAGGCATTCACTCGTTCTAGATAAAATCCGTCTTGTTTTATCGTTGTTTGTATGGTATTTTAGTCTGATAAAACTGGGCGTTACTTTCTTGTCTCTGCATCTTGATAGAAATGTTAGATCGCACAGAAGCTTCGCGTGCTTAGTACGTAGTTTTTCAAATTTACGTGTGGAATGTAGCATATTCTCCCCGTAGAGGTTTATTATGTTAAAACGTAGATTTTCGCGGGCGTAACATGTATCACTGTTTCTTCGGGTTTGGTCCCGCGTATTTTCTTGGCTCTGGTCCATTTTATTTTTAATTCGACGTTTCGATGACGTCGCAGTCATCATCGTCAGAAATAACTATCAAAATTCCATTGCTCTAGCAACCACTTGTGTGACTTTTACGTACTACTTGATGCGTGAATTTCTTGTTTGGCTTCGTGTTACTCTTCTGTTTTGTTCTTCTAATGATGTAGTAGTGACAATTTCAATATTATTTTCGGAAGGGGTTGGATTTTGAATTTTTTGGTTGTTGTTCGGAGATAATATATTAATAATATATTAATATATTAGTAAGTTTCGATGTTAAATCTCTCTTTACACAAATCCCAATTGACGAGACGATAGCAATAATAAAATCCAAGTATCATCAGTCAAACGAAATTTTAGATCTTGCGTCACACTGCCTAAAAAACACTTTCTTTACATATAAAGGACAAAAATTCAAACAATTGGAAGGTGCACCAATGGGTTCTCCTCTATCACCAATAGTTGCAAATTTATTTATGGTAGATTTCGAAACTAAAGCATTAAATTCTTTCCCTCTAAAACCTAAACTTTGGCTACGATACGTGGATGATACTTCCGTTATTTGGCAACATGGTATTGAGAACCTCAACCATTTTTTATCGCATCTAAACAATATCCACAACAAAATTCAATTCACAATGGAAGTTGAAGAAAACAAACGTTTACCCTTTCTGGACACTCTTATTATCCGAAATCCTAGTGGAAACTTAAATTACACGGTATACCGAAAACCTACACACACAAACAGGTACTTGAATGCGAAGTCACATCACCATCCAGCTCAAATAGCGTCTGTGGCAAAATCGCTTCTACTAAGAGCACGCACGCTATCGGACGAACACCACTTAAATAATGATATATCCAATGTCAAAAAAGCATTAATGCAAAATGGGTTTTCCAAAAAAACAATCAATAAATTAAACAGAAACAAACGTCCAAAAACAAGAAGTGAAAGTCCGTGTAGCAACGTCACCCTTCCCTACATTAAAGGAACAACTGATAAAATCGGAAAAGTCCTTTCCAAATACAATATTAGAACTTGTTTAAATATACACACAAAAATTCAAAATTTACTCCGAACTCCAAAAGAAATGATCCCACTTGAAGCTCAAGGCGTATATGAAATTCCATGTGGTATGTGTGAGAAGAGCTATGTAGGACAAACAAACCGGAAAATTAGTACTCGTCGAGATGAACACATTTTAGCAGTAAGAAAGTCTGATCCACAATCTTCTTTATTTCAAAACGTAAACATTTCTAAACATACAATAAATTTCGAAAAAACGAGAATTTTAAAAAAGACAGATTTCTTCTACGCGAGGATTATTAGAGAAGCGATAGAAATTGAAAAGAGGCCGAACAGTCTAAATCAAAGAGATGATGCTAAAAGACTACCACCAATTTGGAAAACTTGTATAAATTCTGGTCAAAATATATTATCTCCGAACAACAACCAAGAAATTCAAAACCTAACCCCTTCCGAAAATAATACTGAAATTGTCACTACTACATCATTAGAAGAACAAAACAGAAGAGTAACACGAAGCCAAACAAGAAATTCACGCATCAAGTAGTACGTAAAAGTCAAACAAGTGGTTGCTAGAGCAATGGAATTTTGATAGTTATTCCTGACGATGATGACTGCGACGTCATCGAAGCGTCGAATTAAAAATATAATGGACCAGAGCCAAGAAAATACGCGGGACCACACCCGAAGAAACAGTGATACATGTTACGCCCGCGAAAATCTACGTTTTAACATATATAAATATATAAAAACATTAAAAGTGCGATTCTTTTCGCAATCTACAACAAGTCAGTCTTACAAAGACTATATCAAACATTTGACCCAAATTGTTACATTTGCAGTAGGTTACTGTATGTAACAGCAAATACTTGTTGTATAATTCAATGTCCGTCGGGGTATTAGCCCGGGAAGTAGTTGTTTCAATGAGTGTTTGATGTAGTCTTTGTAAGACTGACTTGTTGTAGATTGCGAAAAGAATCGCACTTTTAATGTTTGAAGTATTCTGCAACCAAGAATTGGCAATTTCATTTATACTTATATATATATATTATATTGAATTATATATTAGGAATAACTGATTTTTTTGAGTTTTTCTTTAAATAATTACTTTATTAAAGTGGATCTATCACTTTGTTTTCTGCATTATTAAGTTTGGATTTTCACTTAGAAACCTCAAAAAACCCTTTCTCCGAAATGTAATTAAATATTTACAATGATTATAACTTATATCCACTATTTTGTTTTTCAAACTTTACATTAAATTTAAAACTAACAATGAAATTTTGGTTTTTCTGGCATTTATCACTTTACCAATCCATACGAAATTCATTTTGACCAATGAGAAAAGTTGCGCTGTTTTCTTAGTGGCGTCACAATTATTTATTGTTATTAAATAAAAATCAATATTTTCAAAACTAACCATGAAGTTTAGAAAACATTTTGAATAATGAAAAAAGTATAAGAGCAACAGCCGTTCAAAATAAATAATTTATTTGGAGGACCCTATATAATATCCTAGGATAGGTGGAATGCCACGTAAATATTTTTAATGCCAATACATTTTCTTTTAGAAAATTGCCTTTAAAAAATACGGCAACCACTTTTTAAAAGTCTAATATATACACTACATGTGAACAGCCTATTGACATTAAATAAAGTGTTTTCAAAATACAAAAATGTAAAGTGTTTCAAAAATGTGTGATAAATTACCACAAATTTTTGTCACTAATAATTAAGACAAATATAGTCAATCAAAAAATAAAATGTATGCTTATTTAGACATAAATGCTTATTTAGAAATAAATGAGCATCGCGTTTAAGATATATACACAAAATAAAAGTAAACCTATAGATAAATTTAGAAAAGTAATAAATTATTAGTGACGCTACTGGCCAACTTTTTTATTGGTCAAAATGCATTTCTTATGCATTGTTGAAGTTTCATGTTTAGTTTGGAAATTTCGATTTTTTATTTAACAATAATATTTATTGTCTTAAGTTGTCTTATTAATTAAGACATTGTTTGCATTTTCACGAATAACATTTTCGTAATTTTATATATTATAATAAATTAATTGTGACAGCATTGGGAAAACAGCGCAACGTTTCTTATTGGTCATATTACATTTCTTATACATTGTTATTATTATCTGATAGATACAACAACGTTTCGTTGTTAGTTTTAAACATATTGATTTTTATTTAACAATAATAAATTATCTGGCGCCATGCGCCACTGCCAAAACAGCCCAACTCTTCTCCTTGGTTAAAATGCATTTTTTAATCATTGGTAAAGTAATATCTGCCAGAAAAACCAAAATTTCATTGTGAGTTCTAAAAATATTGATTATTATTTTATAATAAATTGTGACTCCACAAGGAAAATAGCGCAACTTTTCTCATTGAATAAAATGCATTTTTTATGCGTTGCTACAGTAATATCTGCCAAAAAAATCAAAAGGTTATGGTTAGTTTTAAATAATTTTTATTTTATAATAATAAAGTAATTAATACGCTATTGGGATAACAGCGCAACTTTTTTCATTGGTCATATTGCATTTTTTGTGCATTGCTAAAGTAATATATTCAAAAAAATTAACATATGGTTAGTTTTGAAAATATTGAATTTTATAACAGTAAATTAATTGTGACGCCACTGGAAAAACAGCTCAGGTTTTCTTATTGACCAAAATGCATTTCTTATGCATTGTTAAAGTTATTTTTGTTACTAGACTCTTATTGTTACTTTTATTTCTATAAATCTGATTTTTAAGTAATAATAAAAATATTTGTTACCTTTATACGGCACTGGGTTAAATATGCAACTATTATAGAGAAAGACATTTTTGGTTATGTATAGTGGTTGTGAGTAAGTTTTTTATATTATTTTTCTATCATTAAATAAATAAATAAATAAATAAACTTTATTCAAAAATTGTACTACAACGATAAACAAAATCAAACATAGAACAAAAATGAAATGCGTCAAAAGGAAAGGAATATAAACAAAGTATATATAAACAGAAAAATATTGATAATTACAGTTACGTATTTTGAAATTCTGTTATATTGTACGGTTCTATATCACATAGATACTGATACAATTTTTGCTTAAACGCATTTTTGTTTTGGTTGCCATCCTTAATTGAGCTTGGTAGACAGTTCCACCATTTCATGGCATTATATACCGTACTCTTTTCAGTTATACCCAATCTATGAATAGGTAGTGCGTAATTGTCTCCAAATCTTGTGGGATAACTATGGGTATATTTAAAGTCCGCGAAGAGGGCTTTATTTTTATAATGAAATAATAAAGTTTCATATATATATAATCCCGTAAAGGTAAGTATATGTAATCGCTTAAACATACCGCGACATGACGCAGTATATTTCATGTTCAAAATAAGTCTTACGACTTGCTTTTGACAAATAAATATTTTGTTATAATCTACACTGCTGCCATAGAAAATAATGCCAAATCTCATCCTACTTTCAAATAAAGAGTGATACATCAATTTTAAAATATTATTATTAACAAATGCCTTAATTGATCTTATCATATAGCATACAGTATATAATTTATTTTCAACATATTTTACATGTTCCTTCCAGTTTAGCTCGTTGTCAATTATTACACCAAGCAATTTTGATTCTTTTGCCACTTCAATGTGACTGTCCGCTATGTTGATTATTGGGGGAGTTTCCAATCTAGATAGATTTGTTTTGAATATCATTACAGTTGTTTTTGTTTCGTTCAAAATAAATATATTTTGTTTAAACCAATTTTGCAGACATACATACAGCAAGCCTTTCCTGTCAATTACATTTTGCATTGTTTTGCCATAGACCAAGCTTGTTGTGTCGTCTGCGTAACTTTCAATGTGACAGTCTTCTTGGGTTATTGAACCGAATAAATCATTTATGTAAATGATGAAAAGTAGCGGCCCAAGAATATTTCCTTGTAGAATACCTTTCTCTATTAGAAGAGGTTGAGATTTGGTAGTACCAATTTTTACTATTTGATATCTGTTTGACAGATATGAACTTATAAGATTATAAGCAACGCCTCGTAATCCGTATCTTTCGATCTTTTTCAAAAGAATGCTATGATCAATGCTATCAAAGGCTTTTGTTAGATCTAAGTACATAGCTAATGGTATTTCTTTGCGTTCTAGACAATCAATAATCTTAGTAATAAATTGAAACAGAGCTGTGTTTATATTCTTTCATGAAATGAATCCATGTTGCATAGGATGAAATATTTTACAGTCATGGAAAAAATTTGATATTCTTCTGTATATTATTTTTTCAAAAACCTTTGAGAAGGTATAAAGAAGACTTATGGGCCGATAGTTAGAAAATTCTTGCGTATCTCCCTTTTTATGAACAGGTACTATGATTGCTGTTTTTAATTGATCTGGGAATTTTCCTGTTTCTAGCGTTAGATTTATTATATATGATAAGGGCTCAAGAATTTCAACAATTATTTGTTTAAGCATTTTCGTACTAATTTCGTCAGTACCAGAACTTGTTTTATTTTTCAAGTTCGAAACTACATTATAGACTTCTGTTGGTGACGTTGGGCGCATATATATACTTCTTACGTTCATTTCAATATTACATTCATTGTAAATAGTTTGATTATAGTTTTTTAGAACCTCGTTTAATGACTCAATGAAGTAACGATTAAATCCGTTTACAACATTGCATGAATTCCCAGTTGGAACTTTTTCAGTTTTGATTTTTGTTTTGCCTCTGACCAAACTATTTATAATGCTCCAGGATGTTTTGTTGACATTGTCACTATTTAAAATTTGTTGACTTATGTTTTGCTTTTTGTTAGTTTGTAGTAGATTGCTATAGATTTTATTTTGTTCATTAAACAGGTGTAAAAAATCTGAATTGACTTTGGATGCTACGTAAAGGGCATCTAATACATTTTTACATTGATTTATTTCTGAACTATGAGTTGTGGGTTGGTTTTTACGATTTATTGCAACACTTTTGTATGGGAAACATGTGTTAAATATCTCAAGTATAGCACTTATAAATAGTTCATAAGCCTGTTTTGCATTCGTAGAAGTGTATATATTTGTCCAATTGGTACCTTTTAAATGGTCTTTGAATTTTTTTACATTTCCCATGCTGTAAGAACGTATATACTTATATTTACAAATTCGTTCCAAGTAAAAGTTATTTTTTGTGCGCAGTGATCAGAAATATAAGGGTCGAATACATTTGAGACGTAATTGCTCCCAATATTTGATAGTATATTATCTATTAATGTATTTGAACTTTTTGAGTACCTTGTCGGTTCATTTATGGTTATATTTATATTATAAGTTTTTAGCAAATTTATAAATTTTAATTTATCCGGGTAATTTTTATTTAAATCTATATTAAAATCTCCGACTATAAAAAATATTGCACTAGAGCTGGAGAGTAGTGTTAAAAGTGTATTTAATTTATTAAGAAATTCATTGTGTGGAGGTTACGGGAATACGCTCACTGGATTCGAGTATTATATAAAATATGATATACATTTTTGTGTGAACTGATATTGAAAAAAAATCAATAGCGCAAGTGAGCGTAACTTCTAAGCTTCGTGTTTAATGCGGAAAAAACCTTTAAAATGTGAGTTGGGGGGGCTGGCACCTTTTTTTATTTCATTTATAAGGGGTGGTATCGATAGCGTATGTTCTATAGAATATATTGATGAAGCAAACATTTAAATTATGAAGAAGGAAGCCCCTCTATTTTTAAATCGCTATAACTTTCTTCGCAAGTTAAGACCTTTCGGGCGCAACATTTTTGTTTGAAAACTTGGATTGGGGTGGCTGGGGGGGGGGGGGGGGGGGGCAAGTTAACAGACCCACCTAAGAAAATAAATGTACATAATTGTAAAAAAATACAACTTTGTCCTTCTAAAGTTCTTATGCCACACACAATTTCTGTTTTTTTTCTAATTAAACTAACATTATCGGCCTTATGCATAGTTTGCTAATCGCGACTTAAGTGTGACTAACTAAAGTTTAGTAACGTGTCGTATGCAAAGTCCAATTTAAGACGCGATTAGCGCTAGTCATTGACTATTTTTTTAATCACACCATAGCCCTAGTTTTACATGTGATTATACTTATACTCTGTGTTTCCTAAAATAATCAACTGTGTTTTTGTTTAAATTAGTGTTGTAAAGTTCGCGAACAGGGCCTCTCCAAAATATCTAAACCAGCAAATTTTTAAGAGAGACACCCTCTACAAGTGGAGGAGCATAATGGAAGAAAAAAAAAACACAATTTATGGTGTGTTGATGTTACAATTTATGACTTTATCTGTTTGAATAGCAGGTAGTTTCCCTTTTTGCCCTTTTTAATGCGTTTTAAACGGTCGTTCATGTTCATTTGATGACTCCAACAATTTAACTCATTAATCAATATGTTATGCAATGGTATTATTTGGTTACGTTTTAATCAAATCGATTAAATAGAGCACGCTAATCTAGCAATAAAAAAAATGCAAAATAAGGTTGTGATATGGGTTTAAAACGTGTTTAAATCAGAATACACAGGGCGTTTTTCTTTTGAGTATACATACCACGATAATCACAGCGTTTTAAAAGTTGTGAGAAATCGTTGTTTTAATGCGATTAATTTGAGGCTTTAAACGAGTGTTTTCCACTCCCAGACTAAGCATGAAGTAAAATTTCGAGTTTAGAAAAGCCTAAAAATTTGGATTGGCCGCGTAGCGAAGCGGAGCGGCTAATCCAAATTAGGCTTTTCTAAACTCGAAATTTTACTTCATGCGCCACGCTTAAAAACACTGATTTACAGTGAAGTTCAAAAAACATACACTTACAACAACGGTTACAGGCAACCTAATATACGTTAGAGTTTATGGGTTGCCTATAATCACTGTTTTAAAGATTTTTTTCAGCGCAAAATTTGACTCACGTTTTATCCACATTTACATATTAGATTGCTAAAGCCGTATATTTTAAACATTACGATATTTCAGTGTTTTATACGCATGGCGCATGAAGTAAAATTTCGAGTTTAGAAAAGCCTAATTTGGATTGGCCGCTCCGCTTTGCTACGCGGCCAAATCAAATTTTCAGGCTTTTCTAAACTCGAAATTTTACTTCATGCTTAGTCTGGGAGTGGAAAGCCCTCATTTAAAGATTCAAATTGAAATCTCGAACAAAAAACAACGAACGTCGAAAAATTTACAGTGAAAGCTTATGTATACCTGAAAGAAAAAATCACAGGTGTGAAGTTAGCAATAGATCCAGCAATAGATTTTCAAAAATTCATATCTCAGCAAAAACAAAAGCAAATTAAATGAAATTTAAAGATATACACTTCAAATAGCCTAAATTATTACCCCAAGAAATATAAAACCCTTAACATTTACCCTTCATATTTTTTCACCCCTTCCAAAAATATGTTATAATTTTTTTTAATTTGGCAATATTTCATAAAGTTATTTTTTAGCTCAAAACATCTCTATAATACCTTCTTTTGATAAGTAAAATAAAAAAAACGTTTCGACACCCCGTTCGCCACTAAACTATTGTTTTACCGTAAGATTTCAAAAATTAATATCTCAGAGAAAAAAAATACAAATAGAATAAAATTTGAAATGCACGATAAGAGATGTCTAAGTTATCACCAAAAAAAAAAATTGACCCATAATTTTTACCTGTAATATTTTTTCACCCCTTCCAAAAATGTAATCAATTTTTTTCTACTTTGGCAATGTTCCATAAAATTCATTGTTATCTCAAAATATCTCTATTCTACCCTCTTTTAATACACCTAATCAAAAAAACGTTTCGTCACCCTGTTAACCCCTAAAATATTTTTTTTACCCCGTGAATATGGAAATCAATATTTCCGAAAAAGCAAAATCAAATCAAACAAAATATTACTAAGGAATACATCTTAATTAATAGCACAAAGAAGATAAACCCCTAAAATTACCCTTTCATTTTTTCTTGTCTTTAAATGTAATATATATATTTTTTTTAATTCACAATCTTCGTAAATGTTGATATGTATCATATATTATTTCTTTTTATCATGAGTGTGTTTACTCTAATAAGCAAAAGTAAAAAAAAAGTGTCAGGCACTTTACCCCCATATAATAAAATAATAATCTCCTGCTCGTTGTATGGATGTATATGCGTATGGAATTATGTGCAACGATTTAAACATTATTTTTTCTGAATTTGACAAAGGGCCATAGATAAATAAAAATTGTTATTCTTATCATTAATGTGTGTACTTTCATAATCAAAAGTCAAAAAACGTTTGGAGCCCTTTTCCACCCCCGAAAAAAAAAATCTCCCGCTCGTCACGTATGGATCCATATGCAATAAATTAAACATTATTTTTTCCGAATTTTGCAAAGGGCCATAGATAAATAAAAATTGTTATTCTTATCATTAATGTGTGTACTTTCATAATCAAAAGTCAAAAAAAGTTTGGAGCACTTTTTCACCACCGAAGAAATAAATCTCCCGCTCGTCACGTATGGATTCATATGCAATAAATTAAACATTATTTTTTCCGAATTTGGAAAATTAAAAATTGATTTACTAATAATTAAAACGGTTTAATTCTGCATGTATTCTATTAATCTACATTTATCATTCATTGTTAAATCATTTTCTACATCACATTTCATTTTTACATTTGATTACTATATCAAATCTAATGGGATATGATGTTATATGATAATCGGGTAGGAACTAGAAATTGATTCTAGAAGCCAATAACCCACTCTATTACCCCTTTTTAGGCGTAATTTAATCTGATCCATTAGAAAAATCAAATGGAGATGTGGGAAATTATTTAATACACATAGTATAAAATTTTTCTCACAAATATAGACAGCTATTACTATATATACTATAAGTGTAGATTTTAAAACGTTCAGAATTATGAGTAAATTTTATTTCAAAATTATTTTCTACATTCTAAATATTATATTTATATAATGTATTGTATTGCAAATTATATAACACATGCTTAGTTTTCGAGTTAATTAAATAAATTGTTTTTTTACTTTCCCCGGACCCCTGTTCCAAGGACAGTATTGTAATCGTAAATTTTTACGAATTGAAAATTCCAACGGAAATATCCGTTTTGAGGTCCCCTGAGTCTATTAGGACCAATTTTGAAAAATGTCTGTGTGTGTGTGTGTGAACATTTTATTGATTTTACAAAGAAACTTTATATTTAAGTTTTTGAAAACACTTGTGGGTGCTGAAAAGCTTTTGCTTAAAATCTTAAGTCGTTAAGACTAAGTTTACTCTTAGCGTTTTTTCATTTTTTGCGATATTTGGTTAAATATTGATCCAATTCAGAAATCTTTCAAATAAAAGTTGCTAAAAATGAAAAAATACGTATTTTTTGTCGTATGACTTTTTGTCCTCATTTTGTCCTTAGTTTTCGAGATATTTTAATTTATATTCAAATTTGTAGTTAGCGAAGACCTGTTAATAATTAAAATATGTATTCTTTGTAGCAAATGTTTTAAAACACCGGGGAAAGTACTACGATAGACACATCACCATTTTTTTTAATTTAAAAAAAAAATTAATTTAAATCATGGAACCCTCGAAAAGGATGCTAAAACATTAAAATTTGATACTTTCTGTTAATTCAAAAACGCAATAAGCAGGAGATTATTTTTTCATTTTGATTATATATTGCATATTGATTCATACACAACGAGAGGGAGATTATTTTTTTTCGGTGGCAAAGAAGTACCCGAAACGTTTTTAATTTACTTTTGATTTTGAAAGTGCACACTTTAATGATAGGAATAAATTTTATTATATCTATGGCCCTTTGCCAAATTGGGAAAAAATAATGTTTAATTTGTTGCATATAGATCCATACGTGACGAGCGGGAGATTATTATTTTTTTTTTTTTCGTGGGTGAAAAAGTGCTGCAAACGTTTTTTTTTTACTTTTGATTATGAAAGTACACACAATAATGATTACAATAACAATTTATATTTATCTATGGCCCTTTGCCAAATTCGGAAAAAAAGTTTAATTTGTTGCATATGGATCCATACACGACGAGCGGGATATAATTTTTTTTTTTTCGGGGGTGAAAATGTGCTCCAAACGTTTTTTTTGAGTATTGATTATGAAAGTACCCACATTAATGATATGAATAACAATTTTTATTTATCTATGGCCCTTTGCCAAATTCGGAAAAAATAATGTTTAATTTATTGCATATCAATACATACGTGACGAGCGGGAGATTTTTTTTTTTTTTCGGGGGTGAAAAAGTGCTCCAAACGTTTCTTTTACTTTTGATTATGAAAGTACACACAATAATAATAAGAATAACAATTTTTATTTATCTATGGCCCTTTGCCAAATTCGGAAAAAATAATGTTAAATTTATTGCATATGAATCCATACGTGACGAGCGGGAGATTATTTTTTTTTTTTTTTCGGGGGGTGAAAAAGTGCACCAAACGTTTTTTTGACTTTTGATTGATTATGAAAGTACACACATTAATGATAAGAATAACAATTTTTATTTATCTATGACCCCTTGCCAAATTCGGATAAAATAATGTTTAATTTATTGCATATGAATCCATTCGTGACGAGCGGGAGATTTTTTTTTTCGGGGGTGAAAAAGTGCTCCAAACGTTTTTTCGACTTTTGATTATGAAAGTACACACATTAGTGATAACAATAACAATTTTTATTTATCTATGGCTTTTTGCCAAATTCGGAAAAAATAATGTTTAATTTATTGCATATGGATCCATAAGTGACGAGCGGGAGATTTTTTTTTTTTTTCGGGGGTGGAAAAGTGCTCCAAACGTTTTTTTTTTACTTTTGATTATGAAAGTACACACATTAGTGATAAGAATAACAATTTTTATTTATCTATGGCCCCTTGCCAAATTCGGATAAAATAATGTTTAATTTATTGCATATGAATCCATTCGTGACGAGCGGGAGATTTTTTTTTTCGGGGGTGAAATAGTGCTCCAAACGTTTTTTCGACTTTTGATTATGAAAGTACACACATTAGTGATAACAATAACAATTTTTATTAATCTATGGCTTTTTGCCAAATTCGGAAAAAATAATGTTGTAGCTGGCTCAGTTAACATTATTTATTTTACAAGAATATTTACAAAGTATGTATATTAGAGCGATGAGTCTCTAGGGCGTGAGGGGCGGCTGGAGTAAGTAAATCGGCGGCAAGGGCTGCCCACGCAGGGGGGGCGGCTTCCTTGGAGGCGGTTGATAGCAAGGGCTGTCCACACAGGGGAGCGGCTTCCTTGAAGTCAGCAATCTTTGGATACGTTGTTGAGCAAAACTGTCCACACAAGGGATCGGCTTTCTCGTAGAGGAATTCACAAAAGTCGTTGCTAATAACAGCTTCTGACCACACAAGGGTTCGGACAACTGCTAGAGCTAAGAGCTTGTGGAACTCTGCTGGTACTCAGCGGTGCGGCTGGTTATATAGGGTGCACAGCGGGTGGTCCTCCCTTCTACGGTGGTGGAATCGCGTGGGGGTGCGACATTACGGTGCGTTGTGATGCGATGGTGGCGCAAGCGGGGAGGGTCGTGCGGAGCGCTTTAGTACTACTAGCGGCGCGTCGTACTACCCCGTTACAATCTCCCCCTCAGGACCCTTAGGACGTCCCGGCAGAGGGTCCTGGATTCTTCCTTGGTCTTCCCCTTTTCCTGATGGGGTAAGTAGGGAGTCTTCCTTCTTCTTCCGTGCATTTTCTCAATGCTGAGACGTGGTAGGTGGCCAGTGGAACTGCAGGATTCTCTCTTGATGCAATCTCATATGAGCAGGGTCCTTTTGCCGTTAATATTAGGTATGGCCCGTCCCTCTTTGGTGCGAACTTTGATGTAGTCTTCTTAGATGCGTTGCTCAGGGTATGTGACGTTACCCATACTAGTTCTCCTGGTGCGTAGATCTCTGCTTCGGATCGCTTCTTGTCGGCTTGTGTTTTTCTTCCGTCCTGGGCCTTTTCATGTTTTTCCTTCGCTGACTCGAACGTTAAGACTAAATCCTTTAGCCTGGAGGTGATGTCCGGAAGGTAGATGTCCGTCTTCATTATCTCCCTTAGGTCGTGTTGGACATCCATCGGGGTTCGTAGTTCTCGTCCGAAGGTGAGGTAGGCTGGAGACATTCCTATTGAAGCGCAGTACGCTGTGTTCATTGCGAACCGGATCGCTGGAAGCTTGCTGGGCCAGTCGGTGTGTTTGGTTCCGACCTGGATAGCGAGTTGCGTCTTTAGGTCCCTATTTCGTCTCTCTACTGGGTTGGCGGCTGGGTGGTAAACCGGAGTGAAGCTATGGTCGATTTCCAGCCAGTGAGTGATCTGTTGCATGATCGAGCTCACGAACTGGGTGCAATTGTCGCTAATGATCCTCCTCGGAATTCCATACCGCATGAATACCTCTTCCACTAGGGTGGTTCCGCAGGCGAGGGCTGTTGCAGCTTCTAGGGGGAACAGCTCTACCCATCTCGAGGCGGTATCTTCTAGTATCAGTATCCATTTTTCTTTCTTGGGTCCTTCTGGAAGTGGTCCAAACAGATCGATTGCCAGCACCTCGAATCTTCTATTCATGGCTGGGGTTTGTAGGAGTCCTTGCGGCTTCTGGTTTGACGCTTTGTACTTTTCGCACTCCTGACATTGTTTGACATATTCCGCGACGTCGTAACGGATTCCAGGCCAGTAGTTATTCCTTAGAATCTTTCGTAGGGTTCTCTCGACTCCGTAGTGGCCTGCGACTGGGTCGTCGTGGAATTTTGTCAGTACTTCCTTCCTTCTAGTTTTGGGAATGATGAGCTGCGGCTCTTCCATGTCTTCATCGGGGGAGTACCGGTAGAGGATCCCTTGGTTCATTATGTACCCTCTGGAGGTCCATTGGCTAATCTGCTCTGGGCTGTCTTCCTCGAAGATGGCGGTGATCTTCCGGATCTCTTCGTCATCCTGCTGCTCTTCCCGAAGCTCGGCCATCGTCTTAGCTGGCAGGTCGATGCTGATCAGGGTGATGTGTAGTTCCTCCTCCGGTGGCCTCGCAAGTCGTCCGCTGGGTGACCGTAGTGTCATTAGCCATTTCAATGATCGGTGGTCTGTTAAGACTGTTGTGGGACTATCTTCGATGTAGCCCCTGAAGCGCTGTACTGCCCATACTACGGCGAGTGCTTCTCTTTCCGTGGTACTATAGTTTATTTCTGCCTGGGTGAGAAGGCGGCTGGCGTATTTCACTGGGCGTTCATCTTTTCCCTCCCCCTGCATCAAGGCTGCTCCTATGGCGTAGGCGCTGGCATCGGTCCTCAGCACGTAGGGTTGGTCAGGATTAGCTTGTTGCAGTATCGGCGAGGAGATGAGTGCTTGCTTCAAAGCGTGGTACGCCTCGTCTTGTTCTTTTCCCCATTCCCAGGGAGTGGAGGTCTTCGTTAAGTTGCTTAGCGGTTTGGAGATGCGGGCGAAGTCCTGTATAAACTTCCTGTACCAGCTGCAGGCTTGTAGGATGCTCTGTAGCTGCTTCACATTCTTCGGGGTCGGCCTGTTTGCGATGGCGGCCACCTTCTCCGGATTGGGCTGGATTCCTTGTTTGCTTATGACGTGACCCAGGTATAGGACCTTCTCGCAGCAGAAACGGCTCTTCCTCCGGTTTATTCTCAGGTTGAGTTGCTCCAACCTCTGGAACAGCCGCCTCAGGTCCTTCCTGTGTTCTTCGATGGTTGTGGATAGGATGATCACGTCATCCAAATAGACTAACATTCTGATTGGTTCCAATCCGGTCTTGACCTTGTCCATCAACCTTTGAAACGTCGCTGGTGCGTTTCTTAGGCCAAAGGGCATCCTGGTGAATCGGAACAGGCCAAATGGAGTGATGAATGCCGTCTTGTCCCGGTCCTCCCTCCGTACTTTTACCTGGTGGTAACCTGACTTTAGGTCCAGTGTTGTAAACATTTTGGTCCCGTTTGTTGAGTGGAGAAGATCATCGATCCGGGGAAGCGGGTAACTATCCGGCTTGGTGATGGCATTCAATCGTCTATAGTCAATGCACAAACGTACCCGTCCTTCCGGTTTTGGAATTAATACCACTGGAGCGGCCCATGCGCTCTCGCATTCTTCTATGATTCCCTCTTGTAGTAGGTCCTTCAGCTCCTTCTTCAGCTGATCCGTCTTCGAAGGGGATAGCCGGTATGGTGGCTGAGCAATTGGGAGGTGTTCCCATGTGTTGATGGCATGTTCGGCGGCATCCGTGGGAGGTCCTCCCTTCGAAAAGAGGTCTCTGAACTCCTCTAGGAGTTTGTTGGTTTGGTCGATGTCTTCCGGAGAAAGATCTGTGGCTTCTTTCGTGAGGTCCAAATGAATTTCCTCCAGGTCCAACGTTGCTATTTGGAGGTCCCATTCTGCGTTAATATGCATTATGGCGTCTTGGAACATGAAGTCGAATGAATCCCATTCGTGCCGATCCATTGGTAGTGGCCTCTCCCTCCTGCTGGGGGTCCTAGGTATTGGTGATACCATTGGTTGGATGAGCGTCATCTCCTCCAATTGTTGCTGGAATTGGCCGAAAATAATGTCCTCCTCTGCCCGTGGAAGGTTTCGCGGCCTCTTCGCAGGGTGTTCTTCTTTTTGTGTGAAGGGGTGTTTCCGGTCATTCTCCCCAAATGACCATGTCCGTTGGCGACAATTTAGGATGAGTCCTGCATCCTCTATAAAGTCGATTCCTAGGAGTGTTTTGGAATTCGGAGTGTTCTTGATATACGTCAGCGTTGTTGGGATTTTCCGTCCTTGTAGGCTGACGTCGACCCTGGCATATGCTGCGGTTCTTACCTTGCAGGAACCATCAGCCAGAGTGAGGTTCACCGGTTTTTCCTGAAACTGCGTCCCTTGCTTCCGGAGTTCCTGGTAGAGCTGTTCGCTGGCCAGGCTGGTGCGAGCGCCAGTGTCTATGTACGCTGTCCCAGGAGTCCCTCCAATCTCAATCGTTAGTGCTGGACGATCTCTGACTCGTAGTCCAATTTCTGCTGCGCAGAATCCAATAGGTTGTGCCTGGGCGCTGGTTTGCGCTGAGCACTTGGGGCAGTTCCTCTTAATGTATCCGGGCGTCTGGCATCCGTAGCAGCGTAATTCCTTCTTGTCGGTCCCTGACGAGGATTTCTGGTGCTTATTTCTCTTCCTGCAGTCTTCTGCTGCATGACCGAATATCTTGCAAAATGAGCATCTTACCCTCTCCTTGGCGTCGGCACGTTCTGGCTGCTTTTCCTGCAGGTGGGCCTCCACCAAGCTGGCTTGATTCAGTAGTTCCCTGAAGTTCGTCACGGAGGTCCTGGATATCCTATCCCTGATTTCGTATTTTAACAATCCATACAACATGTCGATTTGCGTGGCCTCCGGGAATTTCTGGTCCAGTTGTGCCAGTAAGGATCTTTTTCTCATTACGAAGTCGCACGTGTCTTCCGTCGGCTTCTGTGAGGTGGAAAACATCTCCACGTAGATTTTATAGGCAGGCGGTCTCGGCGCATATTCATCTTGTATTGCTTTCTTCGCTTGGTCCCAGGTGCGAATATCGTCTTTCACACCATTCCACCAGGTGTTAGCAGGTCCTTCCAACAACAGTCTCAGGCCTTGTATCGCGTTGTCGTCGGTGATGTCCTCACTTTGTTTGAAAAATTCAATGCTATCAATGAAATCTTTCACGGTGTCTGGATTTCGCGTTCCATTGAAACGTGCCGTGCAGTGTGTAAAATGCTTTTTCTGCGGTCGGATGGCACTGATCAAATGTTCCAGCTGTTCTTGCGTGAGGGTCATCCTTCTGGTCGACTGGCTCCTGGTTGTCGGAATTTTGGATCGATTTACTTCGTTTCAGGCCCGCTCGTTGGGCGTCAGTTTGTAGCTGGCTCAGTTAACATTATTTATTTTACAAGAATATTTACAAAGTATGTATATTAGAGCGATGAGTCTTTAGGGCATGAGGGGCGGCTGGAGTAAGTAAATCGGCGGCAAGGGCTGTCCACGCAGGGGGGGCGGCTTCCTTGGAGGCGGTTGATAGCAAGGGCTGTCCACACAGGGGAGCGGCTTCCTTGAAGTCAGCAATCTTTGGATACGTTGTTGAGCAAAACTGTCCACACAAGGGATCGGCTTTCTCGTAGAGGAATTCACAAAAGTCGTTGCTAATAACAGCTTCTGACCACACAAGGGTTCGGACAACTGCTAGAGCTAAGAGCTTGTGGAACTCTGCTGGTACTAAGCGGTGCGGCTGGTTATATAGGGTGCACAGCGGGTGGTCCTCCCTTCTACGGTGGTGGAATCGCGTGGGGGTGCGACATTACGGTGCGTTGTGATGCGATGGTGGCTCAAGCGGGGAGGGTCGTGCGGAGCGCTTTAGTACTACTAGCGGCGCGTCGTACTACCCCGTTACAATGTTTAATTTATTGCATATGAATCCATACGTGACGAGCGGGAGATTATTTTTTTTTTCGGGGGGTGAAAAAGTGCTCCAACCGTTTTTTTGACATTTGATTATGAAAGTACACACATTAATGATAAGAATAACAATTTTTATTTATCTATGGCCCCTTGCCAAATTCGGATAAAATAATGTTTAATTTATTGCATATGAATCCATACGTGACGAGCGGGAGATTTTTTTTTTTCGGGGATGAAAAAGTGCTCCAAACGTTTCTTTTACTTTTGATTATGAAAGTACACACATTAAAGATAAGAATAACAATTTTTATTAATCTATGGCCCCTTGCCAAAGTCGGATAAAATAAGCTCCAAACGTTTTTTTGACTTTTGATTATGAAAGTACACACATAAATGATAAGAATAACAATTTTTATTTATCTATGGCCCCTTGCCAAATTCGGATAAAATAATGTTTAATTTATTGCATATGAATCCATACGTGACGAACGGGAGATTATTTTTTTTTCAGGGGTGAAAAAGGGCTCCAGACGTTTTTTCGACTTTTGATTATGAAAGTACACACATTAGTGATAACAATAACAATTTTTATTTATCTATGGCCCTTTGCCAAATTTAGAAAAAATAATGTTTAAATCGTTGCACATAATTCCATACGCATATAAATCCATACGACGAGCAGGAGATTATTATTTTATTATATGGGGGTAAAGTGCCTGACACTTTTTTTTTTACTTTTGCTTATTGGAGTAAACACAGTTATGATAAAAAGAAATAATATATGATACATATCAACATTTAAGAAGATTGTGAATTTAAAAAAATATATATATATTACATTTAAAGACAAGAAAAAATGAAAGGGTAATTTTAGGGGTTGATCTTCTTTGTGCTATTAATTAAGATGTATTCCTTAGTAATATTTTGTTTGATTTGACTTTGCTTTCTCGGAAATATTGATTTCCATATTCACGGGGTAAAAAAAAAAACTTAGGGGTGAAAAGGGTGACGAGACGTTTTTTTGATTAGGTGTATTAAAAGAGGGTAGAATAGAGATATTTTGAGATAAAAATGAATTTTATGGAACATTGCCAAAGTAGAAAAAAATTGATTACGTTTTTGGAAGGGGTGAAAAAATATTATAGGTAAAAATTATGGGTCATTTTTTTTTATTTGGGTGATAACTTAGACATCTCTTATCGTGTATTTTAAATTTTATTTGATTTGCATTTTTTTTCTCTGAGATATTAATATTTGAAATCTTAGGGCAAAACAATAGTTTAGTGGCGAACGGGGTGTCGAAACGTTTTTTTGATTTCACTTATCAAGCGAAGGTATTATAGAGATGTTTTGAGCTAAAAAGTAACTTTATGAAATATTGCCAAATTAAAAAAAAATCATAACATATTTTTGGAAGGGGTGAAAAAATATGAAGGGTAAATGTTAAGGGTTTTATATTTCTTGGGGTAATAATTTAGGCTATTTGAAGTGTATATCTTCAAATTTCATTTAATTTGCTTTTGGTTTTTTCCGAGATATGAATTTTTGAAAATCTATTGCTGGATCTATTGCTAACTTCACAACCGTGAAAAAATCCCTGTATTTAAAAACCACATTTATACAGAAACAGTTTTATTGTAATAAAATGTTATGTTTGATAATGTAATTTGAAATATCTTTAACAATTTAGCTAGAATTTCAAAACAAACAAAAAACTTTAATGAAGTAATATAAAATATAATTTAGCAAATATTTATTTTTAGCAGTTAAGATAATAAAAAGACGGTTGTAAACAAATCCAACGTTTAAAACATGTTTTGACAAATTTATTATTTAAAACATGTTTAAAACAAAACCGTTTAAAACATGATGGCTGTTTTTAAACATGTTTAAAACACTATTTTAAAACAAAGTGTTTTAAACATAACAACGTTGGTTGTGATCGATCATCTAATGAGTGTTTCCAATCCTAGATTAAGCATGAAGTAAAATTTTGAGTTTAGAAAAGCCTGAACATTTGGCTCGGGCATAGCGCAGCAGAGCGACTGAGATAAATTAGGCTTTTCTAAACTCGAAATTTTACTTCATGCGCGACTCGTATAAAACGCTGATTTAATGTGAAATGGTCTATATCCAACCAATTAGCAAGTGAAATAAGTTTAGTACGACAATCATCAATTCTTTAAATGACGGAAAAAGTGCTATAAAGAACATATATATTATTTTTGTATTAACGACGTGAACATCGTCAATTTATATGTAAATTACACATGACTACTAAAATGGTTATAGATGTTTAGTTTTCTTCTGGATTTTAAACAGCACAATCAATTGACATTTATAATAGTCATTTTGTGAGTACAATAGACAAGACTATTGGCAGTAGTTGGCGTTCACGTCGTCAACCTAAATGTAAATTACATATGACTATTAAAATTGCCAATTTATAGTGCAATTTGAAATCCAGAAGAAAACTAACCATCATTCTTCATTTTAATAGTCTCATATGTAATTTACATTTAAAATAACGACGTGAACGCCATCTACCTTTAATAGCTGTAACGATACTACTCAAAAATTGGCAGCAGATGGTGTTCACATCGTCAATTTATATGGAAATTGCATATGACTACTAAAATGGTTATGGGAGGTCAGTTTCCTTCTGGATTTCAAAATGCACAATCAATTGACATTTATAATAGTAATTCTGTGAGTACCATCGACAATGCTATTGGGAGTAGATGGCCTTCACGTTTTCTGGATTTTCATTTGGATTGTCATATTTTTTTAAGAATATTTTTTTCTGAATTCAATGATGTATCACACTTATAGTTTATTATACAGGGTGAGCGAAACTCGATGTCTCCGCTCTATTATATAAAAAGGAAAAACGATAGAAAAATCTGAAATCTAAAATCAAATGACAACAAAACAATATTTGTTAACCATTAGTTTAATTATTGACAGGTGCGGCTTTGTTATTTGCTTCCAAAGGCTACTTGTTTAAGTCGTGACAATTTGGAATTTTTGATAATACTTTTTTTTTAAGTTTGCTTTTAATTTTTGAACGAAAGAAGATAGCAATTTTTTTTCTCTACAAAGTTCAGAAAAATTAGCTCTTTTGAAATATCCAAAAATATAGGTATGTTTCTGGGGAAAAAATATTCGATGACGTCATTACTTCACTTTCAAAATTTAGAAAAATATGCAATTTTGAATTAAAATGAACCTTACTCGATCCCAATTATGAACCTCTTTTCAGATTTTTTCTATCGGTTTTCCTTCCCTTTTAATAGAGCTGAGACATCGAGTTTCTCACCTTGTACATTTTATATGTAAAATGTTAATCTTTTGTTTTCGTAAAGATTCCCTTGGAAACAGTTGAGTAACTCACTTATTTGACAACTCCTAAGACCCATAATTTGCTTACATATCACCCCTGAAGACGGGCATCCAACGATGCATATTTTATCAATTGTGATGTATTTTAAACTAACGAGGGTTTTCCACTCCCAGACTAAGCATGAAGTAAAATTTCGAGTTTAGAAAAGCCCCGCGTAGAAAATTTGTCAAGGGTCGCTCAGCGACCTGAGACAAATTTTCACGGGGCTTTTCTAAACTCGAAATTTTACTTCATGCGCCACGCGTATAAAACACTGATTTAAAGTAAAGTTAAAAATGCACTGAAAACCAAAACTTCGATATTTTTTTCAAAATTAGATGTGTTCTTTCCTATCCATGCAGTAAACCTTCAGATTTTCGTTGTTTTCTTGTAAAAAAACTTCGATTCCCTGTAGTCCTTCGGTCTCCGTAGACCATGATTGGTCCTTCGAGCTGCAACCTTTGTAATATTGTAATAAACTTAGTAAACAGGCCCTTGTCCCACCAAAGCTACGCGACAGCGACGCGACAACGACGCGATGTCGCCAGCGTGCATCTTTCGTGTTTAACCCATGGTTTATATACACCGTATATCCACCAACGCTCCAGCAAAGAAACATCTAAGCTGCGTGTCGGTTTCATGTTGCCGAGCGACTCGACAGGTCAGTTGCGAAGCAACATCCAAGCTGTGTGTGCGGTGATGCTTTGCGTTTAATGACGAAAAGGAAAATGAACATCACGGCCCAACAGAAAAATAAACAGGAATTCAATGAAAAATTAGTTGATGCTGTAGAAGAATATACGTGCTTATACAATTATAGGTCAGCAGAATATTCTCGAAAAGATGTGACCGAAAAAGCTTGGGCGGCAGTAGCCAAAAAAGTTAACGACACAGGTAAATTATTTATTAATACTTTATTTGTAAAAAAAACTTGCGTTGTAAATTTAAAAAAAGGTTTTAATTGTTAATGGTATATTTCCATTGCCAAGATAGAGGTGCCCGTAGGAAGTACTGGGATAAATAATCTCTTAAAGTTTGTGCATTTGATCTGTCACAAAGAGTAATTACTTCTTGCTCATTTACAGACATGTCAGATGATCTGTCATTAGTGTCGTCTTCCCCCTCCTCCTCTTCATCATACTCTGTTAAATTCGGTCTTCCTTCTCTTATGCGAACATAGTTATGGAGGATACACACTGCTCGAATAATATGATTAACAGATTTCACTGTTTTGCAACGAATCGCAGTCAATAACACCTGAAACTTTTGTGTCATCATGCCAAACGAGCATTCAATAGATTTGCGGTAAGTCGGTAATTAAATATTCGATTCTTGTTATTCAGTCTTCTTTTCGGATATGGTCGCATAAGATATTTCTGAAGCGGGAATGCTTCGTCAGCAACAAAGTAATGCGGAAAATTTTGACCAGTTTCATCACGAGGCAGAGGCTTGGGTTCTGGCAAATCTAATCCTTGTTGTATCCACTGACCCATTCGTGACGCTTTGAAAATACCACCATCACTATTTCTCCCAGCATACCCAGTTTCGATCATAATGAAATTCCCGTCAGCATCACTGCAGGCCATCAAGACAAGGGAGTGGAACGATTTGTAATTAAAATTTTCAGAACCAGTTCTAGGCATTTTTTGAATTCGTATATGTTTTCCATCGATCGACCCCAGGCAGTTTGGTAAGTTCCACAATTCTTCATATCTGTCTGCTATTATTTTCCACTGATTTCGATTGGGAATTGGCATATATTGCTCATGTAAACTTTTCCAAATAGCTTCTGTTGTTTCAAAGACAATTTTTGCAATAGTGTTATGTCCTCGAGAAAAATAAAACGCAAGAGAACTGAAGGTACATCCCGTGGCAAGATATCTGTAAAAAACAACAAACTATATCACACATAAAAAAACTATGTGATAAATTTTGTAAAACTCAATTTCGTAAAAAAATAGTTTTGAGAAACAACTATATATACTTTTTGTTGCAGTAAACACCTGTAAACAAAAATGGAAAAACATAAGATCAGCGTTTGTGAGGAATTTAAAATCAGCTCCAAGTGGATCATCGACTAAATCTAAAAAGCCATACTATTTAAACGACAGCATGCAATTCTTATTGCCATTTGTAAAGACGAATGCCCCGGACTCCGACACACAAGGAAATTTACCATCACCAGTTGCTAGAGGCACGGAAAATATTGAGAGTGGAAATGAATCCGAATCCGAAAATCTTGAGGTGCAAAATGAGATTGCAGTGGAGGACACTGAAGCTGATGTGATTGAACCTACAGAGCCAGTGATTAAAAGAGGAGACGCCGTTCAAAAAACAGCTAAAAACAAGGCTAAAAAAACGAAAGTCAGAAGTACTCGATGTTGATAGAACATTTGTCAAGTTCTGTGAAAGTCGTAAGAACAGAAGTGAAAATGTGGACCCAAATAAAATGTTCTTATTGAGTTTGTTACCAGAAGTAAATCAGATAAACCCTCAACAATCCAGACGATTTAAAAGACAAGTAATGTATCTCATTGACGACATTTTAGATGGACCACTTTCAGTGACAGCATCCAACGCAAATTATGGACAATCACCTACATTCCATACTAGTAGTAAGCCTTCATCTGCATCATCTATCCACACCTACAACCTAAATTCATGGATAAACGAAAGTAGTCTGACTACAACTCCTTCTCCTGCACCTCTTGTAACTGCAAGCACCCACGACGAAAATGAATGGTCCAGCAGAAATACAACCAGGGCACCTTTACCTTTACCTAGCAATACCGACGTTAAAAATCGGTGGGCAAACCATACTAGCACCACGAATTCGCGTGAGCCAAACGATATTTCCAGCGGAAATATCTCTCTCCTACAACAACAACACATCTAACCTTCCACCAAATTACTAATTTAACTTTGTAGATTATACATATTTTCCGCAATAAAAGTAATATACAGTACTATACAATTTTTGTTAATTTATATAACAGTTCTCATCACTGGTGAGTGATCAGAAATTGCACGTTAGAAATAATATTATTTGCTTACCTTAGCGTTATTAACAGCCTTTCTTCAACACTCACACTTTTTCGGAAATTTGTATCTTTCATTTGGACGTTAAATCTGACTTTTTCAACCAGCTCAAGATACAGTTCTTTTGACATCCGGTAAAATAATTTAAACTTCACTGGGTGCCTGTCGAGTTCCTTAGCAGCAACAAACATTCTATTTTTTGGGTTCTTGAAATAAAAGGATGCACCCAACATTTCCTTTTCTTAGACTTTCTAGATTTGTTTCTATTTTGTAAGTACCAGTACATTGCAATCAAATCGTCGTCTTCACTTGATGACATTGTTCACTGAACTGAATGTAGAAAACACGTCGTTTTGGTGAGACAACACCATGTCGCCTGCTTGTGTCATGTCGAAATCGTGTCGTTGTCGCGTCGCTGTCGCGTAGCTTTGGTGGGACAAGGGCCTTAGTAGAGTGATTCTTTAATTTGAAACTTCTAAGAACGAGTGTTGTCCACTCCCAGACTAAGCATGAAGTAAAATTTCGAGTTTAGAAAAGCCCCGTGTAGAAAATTTTCACTGGGCTTTTCTAAACTCGAAATTTTACTTCATGCGCCACGCGCAGTAAAGTTAAAATATATAACGTTCAGATGTGATGATCAATATTTACCGAGATGTAAACGTCAGATACGTTTTAAAAAATTCTATTAACCTAAAATTGTACACGTAGACATAATTTCAACTTTATTTTACAAATGTCGTATTAATTATAATTACATTTTAAATAATTTCATAAATATCAAATAAATATTCCTATCAAAACCACCCCAAGTCGGACAAAAGATAACGCTAAGCGCTGGCTGAAAACAAATAGACTTCTTACTACCTGCTAATATCGGGTTGACATTGACATCAAAAAATGCGGTTGCTATTCATAATAGATAACCCCCTGAGTACTCGGTCTCTTTCCCCTTACCCTCCAACATTTTAGGAAAGAGATAGAAATCTGAAAATTTTAGATATTTTCGTGTCGTCGCTCGCGAACAAGAGCAAAAACATGTGGTATGCCTTTGCTCATAGAAATGCGCAACTATCGGAGACGAATTTGACTAGAGCAACGGTTGGATAAAGGCCACATTCGTTGGTTCGTTTACAATCGTAAGCCTAGCAAATACTGCGTAATCAATTATCTCCATCGTACGCATAGAGAATTGTCTTTGTTCTTTCGATTTAAGTGCAGTGTGTGGATTTTTATGAGCATAGACAGAGCGCATGTTTTTGCCCTCGTCTAAGAACGTTACAACACTAGTTCAAATCACTTTAGGATCTATGATGGATAGTAAGCTATAGAGAGCTATAAAATAGGTTTATTACAATACAGAATTGGTAATTCAATATTGTAAATTTTACACTTAAATAATTTATTAACATGTAAATTAATTGGCGACATTTGGACAGAGGGCGTAGTAACCCTCGTTTCATAGATAAATATCATAAATTCATTTATATTGTTTTTGGTCTATGTTTCTGTTTAACATAGAAATGACACAAAAAGCAATATTGCTAATACGAGCGACTAAAGTTAGGCGCTACTAACAAGTACGTATTAAAACATGAGTATGCATAAGGAGTACTTAGTAACACCTTAATTGCGATTAGTTAATCACACGTTAGTAACAGTTTAATCACAGCACTATGCATAAGACCGTATATGTTTTGAAATTAATTTCATTTTGCAATAACATGTGGGATATCAGAAAAGATGGATTTAAACAATAGGTGCCGTTTGATGGGATCCAAAACCGATTAAGGTCTCGAAGACCTTCCCTCTTCGTCTACACGGCAATCAGTTGAAATGTTAGTGTGTCGTTGTCACGTTACTGTATGCTGACGCCACGATTTCAATATACATTACTTAAAATGATCGAGAAAATGCGATTCCGTCACATAACCCCTATCGACCTTTCGACATTCCAGGACAAAGTCAAGGAAAGGACCGTAAATCGAATAGATTTTCCCTTTTCCCAGATATCACTCAATGTTCGCCGAACAAATATCCTAATAGGTAATTCTGAATATCTATGTTCAGCTGGAGGTATAAGTTGAAATCACTCAATTGAAGCAGGAAGTCCGCCTGAAAATAGGAGAGAGCTATGGAATTTGACGAGTGTGAATAGTATGCGCTTGAAAAATGGTGAGCGTAGCGATGAAATAGAAAATAATATATTTTTTTTACATGTTATTTTCAATGTTCCGCTCAGTGTCGAGGGTATATGTTGTGGACCAAGATATTTTTTGTAAACGTTCGTTCATATCTCTCTGAACACATGGCCCGGCCGCTGTACCACTCAACCGAATGTTATCGTTTCTTCGCTCCATAAGCGTAGAAGACGTTTGAAAACGGGAATTATAATAGAAAATGATGTTTATTAAAATTAAACAAATAGGGATTGAAATGAAAGGTTTATTTATATAAAATAATAACTATAATATATTATACACATATGCAGTATTATTTACAATTAATAAACTGAAACAAACAACACTGATTATTTAACAAATATTATAATAATTGAAAATAAACACATATTATTTTTAATGGGTATTAATAGAAAAAAACAGTTTACTATAACTATAGTTTACACGTACAATTGTGACAACACAGTAGATTAATACATGTCTTCTTCGTCACTGAAATCATCCGATGACGAATCATTTAATTCATCGACCGTAATTAACAATGGTTCCACAACTATCTCAATGTTATTGTCAAGTTCCCACATTCGTTTCTCTTCTTTTATTACATGCGCAATGGCATTTTGCCATTTAGTAGCAGTTATGTTTTGAATTGCATCCGCCAATAGTTGCTTCACATCTGCTAATTTAAAAGTGCTGTTTTTTTGGCTACTTCACCTTTGACCTGCGCCCATATTAATTCTATAGGATTTAATTCGCAAAATATTTTTTGATAACAGCCACTCCAATATAGCAGCTTTCTTCCAAGCGGTTGTAGGAAGACGTTCTATGCGGCGGCTATGATAACTTGCGTTGTGCATCACAATCACTGATCCACATGGCATTTCAAGTAATATTTTTCTAAACCAATCTTCAAAAACAACAGCATTCATATCTTGATGGTAATCCCCACTATTTTTAGATTCGAATGCTAGAAGTGCATCTTTTATAAATCCATCGTAGCTTCCTATGTGTGTTATGATTAGTCTACGTCCTTTTCCTGAAGGAGATTTTAGGCCAGTTGATAATCCCTCAATAAAAGCTTGCCTGGCACTATTAATATTTAAATCCTGCCATATTTTATTCACAGTATGACCTTCGTTTACCCACGTTTCATTGAGATAATAAATTTTCTTTTTCTTGCGGTTTTTATTTGTCTTAAATATTTTCTTCGCCATACAATTATTTCATCTTTTTCAATTAACACACTTTTCCGACTTCTTTTTTGATATCGAAAATTTAAACTTTTTAATATTTCTCCCAGCCTCCATTTGGAAATATTTGCCGATTCTTCATTTTCTCGAACAACTGACAAAACTTTATCTTGTGTTGGCGGTTCGTTTTTCAAGAAAAACGAATGAACAGTACGACGCACATAGTTTTTCACATCGTTTTCCACTACTGCTGGTTTTCAGCCAGATTTCTTGATTGGTTCTGATATATCTCCGTTATCATTTTGTTCTTTTAAAATCCGGAATATTGTTGATTTTCCTACTCCCGTCATGTTTGCACACATGTCAACAATTTGGCGAACACTGTAGTCACATACTGAGTATTGGTGTCGTAATGCGTCATATACATTTAAAATTATAATTTTTTCATTCAGTGACAACGCGGAACATTTCAATCGCTTTTTTGGCGGCGAATATGAAGAACAATTCGGAACTGTATCCATTATTTACGTCACAGAGAAAAATGTAACTGGATTATGAAATGAACAAACTGGGGTTATATAGAAAAATACTAAGAGTTTATCATCTGTTTAATTAGGAGGTACCGATTTCAAAACAAAAAATATGCGGGCCATAAAACCTAATAGGCTTCTTAAATACCCCCCGCAAATACCCCTCGCAAATACCCCCCGGGAATACCCATGTTGTGCATTTACCTGTAAATACCTGTATTTTCACGTGTTCATTGTAGGCATTAATCTTTTTATATTGTTTTGTGCCGATAATTGCATAGTACTTTTCAAGTTTGTCTTTTATTTCAATTGTTTTCAAATAATTTAAACGATAAACATATTAAAATATGCTTTAACTTAATTTATATATCGTCATGTTTAAAAAAAATACTTCAATATATTTTTTTATAATTAAAACCATAATATTACTGAATTTATGATGCGCCACTGCTAACGGCTACCGGCGCGTTCCATAGCTTTCTGCTATTCCCAAACGAGGTATAGTTATTTTATTTTAATTAAAAATTATAATTAAACACTAAAGAAAAACATAATTTGATTATTCTTACAAATCAATGTCATTACTAAATTAATATAGGTGGTTTAATATACAGGGAACTTTTCTTTAAAGTATACATGCCTCTGTAAACGAATATTTCCAGGCATTTGTTGTTTTTAAAAAGCGTTCAATTTTATGTTTCTAACAAATGTTTTTACTTCCAGATTAAGCATGAAATAAAATGTTGAGTTTAAAAAATCCTGAATATTTGGTTTGATCAAGTAACGCATAGCGCTACGCGCACAAACCAATTTTTCAGGCTTCTCTAAACTCAAAATTTTACTTCATGCGCCATGCGTATAAAATACTGATTTATAGCGCAGTTCCAAATTTACTGCTTTAACTTATTGCTTTAATAGTATATTTTGAACGTCATTTGAAATCAGAGTTTTATACGCGTGGCGCATGAAGTAACATTTTAAGTTTAGAAATGCCTAAAAATTTCTTTTGGTCTCGTAGCGCTACGCTACGCAATCAAACCAAATTTTAAGACTTTTCTAAAGTCTAAATTTTACTTCATGCTTAATTTGGGATTGAAAACACTCGTTAGATTCATCAAATTTACCATTTTTTTATAAAAGCCAGAAGCTTAAAGACACGTATATAGTATGTATCGAGATTTGTATGCTTAAATGAAAAATTTCTTGTATACCGTGTGTTTGTTATATCACGCGTACTAAAGGGATCTCGTAAAATATTAGGGATAAGAAGACGGCTAAATTAGGCAAACGTTTTTATTTTTATTACAAAATTAAATTAGGTTAACACATTTCAACTAGCCTCATTTGTTTTCATAATAGAGCGAAGAATATCAAAATGATCAATATTTTCTTTTTATCATAACTTTATTAATTAGAAACATGGCAAGCTGAAATTTGAAATGTACCTAAAACAACAACTGATAAACACAACAAACATGTAAAAGTGTACAAGATGCAACATCAAAGTTACATTTTTTTGTGTCAGCTAATTTTGGTTTTTACACTATTGAAAAGATCAGGAGATTTAAGGTATGAATCGTGTAATAAAACAGTCATAATTTAAAAAAGAAAATAAAATGGACCACTTTGTGTATTATTTGGTTATATCATTGTATTTATAAAAACGAATTTACATTATTTCTTAAAGAGAAAGTGTATAAAAACAAACTACTTGTATATTTAATTATTCAGCCAACGAAATCCATTTAAAAAATACAATATATGGCACAACCAAAAATATTAATTTTATATTTTTGGTTGTGCCATATATTGTATTTTTTAAATGGATTTAAATGAGTGGTTACGAGTACGAAGAAATTGTCAGATGTTATAATTTGTCATATAACACATGATTTCCAACTCAAACTTCCTGCTTTATTCAATCATATACAAATCGTGTATAAAATCTGTCAAGTTGTCGAGCTGAAATTTGAAATGTATCAGTTTCAAATTTTAGCTCGTTATTACTCTAATTAATAAAGTTATGGCAAAAATAAATGTTTGTCAAATTTCACTTTTTATCTTGAAAACGAATGACACTAGTTGAAATTCGTTAACGTAGTTTTATGTTGATATTAAAATAGAACATGTTTGTCTGATTTATCCGTTTTCGTAACTCAAATAGTTTACGAGATCTCAATGGTGAGCACGATAAAACAAACGAACAGTATAATATTCCCACAAATAAATTTCATTAATTATTCTAAAACTACACAATGAAACACTTTTAACTTTGTTTGTATTAAATAAAACGTGTTATACAAACAAAGTTAAAAGTGTTTCATTGTGTAATTAACATGTATAACGAAGTAGAAGCCTCCACAATACAGAATATTCTAAAACTACTAAAGCGATAATACGAGATTATTCTTACAAATAACTATTATTCATTATTCTAAAATAGTAAAAAATGGCGAACCTAGTCAGTCGTTCATTATCCGAAAGCGAGTTAAATTTAAGTACAAGTTCATACATTGAGTGTCAAGTATGTAACAAGTCTATTGAGTATGATATGTTCAAGTGTAGTGTTTGTGAAATGAAATTCCATCCTTCTTGTATGAAATCGGATGAAAAATTCGGCGTTACTGCATGCACCAAATGTGAAAAAAAACGGCGTACAAAAGTGTTCACTGCAAATATTAATTGCACTTAAACAGGAAATAAAACAACTGTCCAACCAAGTAAGTCGACAAAATATGATTATTATAAAACAAGAAGAAAAAAATATTATATTAACCAAACATGTAAATAATATAAAAAGTAGTGAAGTTATAAACCACACAAGCAGTCCAAGGAACATTTCTTCAAACACTGTAAATCCGACTAAAAAATATAAAAATCCTACTATAGATGGAAGTACAATCAATAAACAGCCTGAAAAATTAAATTTAATTGAACACGACAGTCCAAAGTCCATAAACAATAAATCAGTAGAAAAACAACCAAGTAAGGTGAATGACCAGCATCAAGACATTGAAAATAATCCTGAATGGACGAAGGTCGTTCATAGGAAAAAAACAAAAAAAATAACTTTGCATTTAATGGAAAAAGCACTAATGTAGATCTTCCAGTAGCAGTATCTATAATACGGAAATGGCTCTTTGTATCTAGATTCCAGAAAGATGCAAATTCCGAACAAATTATTAATCACCTAAAAATGGCAGGAAATTATCCGTTTATAGTAGAGAAACTGAAACCGAAATATGAGGATGCATCGTACGCATCCTTTAAAATTGGTGTTCCAACTGCAGCAGAAACAAAGGTTATACATGAAGACTTCTGGCCAGAGCATATATTTGTAAACCGATTATTTTTTAAATCTAAGAAGAATAGGGAACACAGCACACAACATTTTCCAGAGCGTCCAACCACCTCACATATTTTACACCAAAATGTGCAATGCCTCACAACGGCACTCAACAAGTTAGAAGCGTTAATTGAAGATATTGCATGCAGTATTCTATGCCTAACAGAACATTGGTTTACAGCAGACCAAATTAAATTTATAAATATCAATGGCTTCATGTTGGCAGCGAGTTTTTGCAGAAACGAAAAGGAGCATGGAGGAGCAGCAGTGTACGTGAGACATGACATTCCAGCTATTCCAGTAGATGTTAGTTCGTTCACGAAGTGTAAAATGTTAGAGTGCGCGGGTATACATATAAACGATGGTGCATTAGACGTTATCATTATTTGTATATACAGACCACCAAACGACGACATCCTCGCATTCTTAGAACTGTTTGAGAGTTTACTGAAAGAACTTGTAAATAAGAATAAACAATTTATCATAGTTGGTGATTTTAATATCGATGTGGTAAAAGATACTAATACTTCACGTGAATTTAAAAACCTATTGGCATCATTTAATTTTAAATTTCTGATAAATACCTCAACAAGAATTTGTAAAACGACAGCGATATGCATAGACAATATTGTAACAAATATAACTACTGAAATTCCAGTCCAAATACTTAACACTGTGATATCTCATCACACTGCCCAACATATCACTTACATATACTATTACAAACCCAATCTACAGAAACATATAAGTAGGCATTTTTGTCATTCAAACATTCAGTTATTTATAAGTGATATTAGTAAAGAGTCATTTCATGCAGTATTTACACAGCAATGTTCTAACACAAAGTATGATATATTTGTACAAATATTTTTGGACTATTTTTATAAATATTTTCCAATAAAAATGTTTTCGACCAATAAATTAAATAAGAAAAAAAAAGCTCTACCAGTCAGAAGCTATAAAGCAAAGCAAAAAGAGGCTACTGATATATAAAACAATTGGTAATTACATCCCAGAATATAAAAATGTATATAAAAAAGAACAGTCTATCTATCATAAATTACTTAGAGACGAAAAGAACATGAATATACAAACTAGAATGAGTAACAGTACAAATAAATCAAAAACTGCATGGCACATTATAGGTGAAATGGTAGGAAAAGATAAGTCATTTAAAATTCCTGCACATGATAATACCTACGAATTAGCTAACAGGTTTAATACCTTCTACAATACAATTGGAAATAACTTTCCAATAACTAATTCGAATAACTTTATTAATAACGTTGCATTTAATAACAACTCAATGTTTATACAGCCCGCAACAGAAACAGAAATAATCGATATTGTCAAAAACATATCAAAAAACAATAGTGCAGGAATTGATGAAATCCCAATGACTATCATAAAAAAATGTATCGAGGAAATTGCATCTCCGTTGTGTAATATATTAAACTCTATTTTTGAAACCGGTGTATACCCTGATAGCCTTAAAGTAGCAATACTATCCCCAATCTATAAGAAAGGAGACAGCAATTTATTAGATAATTACCGGCCGATTAGCATCATTAACTCATTTTCCAAAATATTTGAAAAAATTATTTACAATAGACTGATGGGCTTTTTTTCGAAGTTTCAATTACTCTCCAAACATCAACACGGTTTCCTTAAAGGAAAATGTATAGAAACGGCGCTTTTTTAATTCACACATGCTGTGCTTAATAATATGGAGGATAGAAACCTGTCATGCGGAATGTTATTAGATTTATCTAAAGCGTTCGACAGTATCGACCATGCCATATTATTAGGTAAATTATATCAATATGGTGTAAGAGGTATCCCATATTCACTAATACAATCGTATCTCACTGGTCGTTCACATTACACGAAAATAAAATCCCTCAAAGATGGTACAGCAGTTTTATCAAATCAACTAATAACAAATAAGGGCATTCCGCAAGGAAGAGTACTAGGGCCCTTACTATTCATTATTTTCATTAATGACATAAGCAATAGTATCCCGTTAAGCTGTAACATCTTAAACTACGCTGATGACACCAATGTACTAATTGATGGCAAAACATTCGTTGACATTGTCGATCAGGGTAGTATCTGTATGAACCTATTGGAGTCCTGGTTCTATGACAACCAGTTAATATTAAATAAGTCAAAAACAGCATGCATTTTGTTTAAAACTAATCAGTCAATAGACACGCCAGATTACTTTTAAATTAAATAACGCGTAATATAACTTTGTTCAAAATGTAAAATGTTTGGGAATATATTTAGATGAAACCATTTCATTCGTCCCTCACATAGCATTTCTATGCAAACGAATTAGCAGCGCCTGTTTTGGACCCCGTCTATTGATGCGCAGTACAAACTCAGAAATCAGTAAATTATTTTATTTTGCAAATATACAATCCCACTTTCGTTTTGGAATTATTCCTTGGGGCAGTTCAAAAGATATGGACAAAATTTTTATATATCAAAAAAAAGCAATTCGAATATTAACTAAATACTAATAATACCAGATCATCCTGCAGGGGTCTATTTAAAAGTTTAGGCATATTAACGGTATACGGCCTATATATCTATGAATGTGTAAAATTCTTCATGAAAAATCGGTCATATTTTGACAATGTTTTTTATTGTTCAAAATATTCCAACAGACGAGGACAGCAGTACAACCTCCCTAAACACAGATTAAATAAATATGCAAGTGGCTGTTTCTATACGTGTCTCAAAATATACAATAGTCTATCGGTTAGTATCAAAAATATTGAAGAATATAACAAATTTAAGAGTGCGCTATTTAATATGTTTTGTGATTTAGAACCGTATTCATTATCGGAATTTTTTCGTAAAACATAATAGTTACTAGTGATTTTGTATTTTCTTTTGTGACGTTTTGCACTACAAATGTAAGTTAGCTATCGCTCACCCTATATAATTCTCTTGTATAATTATTCTTATTTCCTTTGTCTAGGATGCATATGCACGCATGCATCAGCATAATGTAATCAGCTTTTTATATTACTCTCTTTAGATAAGTGTACCGTATTGTTATTCATATTATATTTATTCAGTCTTGTATTTGTTCTGCTTGATGTAAGACGTAGTCTTGATAATAAAATCCTTTTTAAAAACTCAAGTTTAATCACGAGAAAAATAATTTGTATATTTAAGTATGTATTTGTAAATGTGAATAAAGGAATTTATTATTATTATTAAAAAATCGTAAATCTGACACCATTACCGCTGATTTTAATGGTAATAAAAACTCAAACGTTGATTTTTCTTGTAACCACATTTACTACGTCCTTATTTAGCGATAAATTATTTTAAATAAAAATGGTACGCTTAAATAGCGATCGACTTCCTCTCAAGATTTTGCTAATTAAGTAGTTTGCATGTATTTTTGGTTGTTACGAAACAAGTTATGATTTTAACAAAGTAGCAAATATTTAAAATATACAAATTTCGTTTACACAATTTTTATTTATATAATTTCAGTTTGAAGAATTAGCGAAGAAAATATAATACGAGTATATTCCGTGTTGAGCTGTTGGAATTTTTTTTATAAGTTATATTGGAAACCGCTTCTCCGTTACGCGAATTTACAAGTTTTACGAGAAGAATTTCTCGTTTAAAAATTTAAGTTTTGTTGCCGAACTAACTTTCAGGAGTGTTACCTTCTGAATGTCCCAGTTTGTTTGGCACAATTTTCTCCGGTAAGTAAAATATCGCATACGATAGAACACGAAACGAGATTACACAATTTTAATTTATATAATTTCAGCTGCTCAAGATTTTCTTATTACGAGAATTGTGCAATTTATTTTCAATTCCACGTTATATAATTTATAGATTAACGTCTAAAATAAAAATAGTTAACAGTATACTTTTTAATCACTTTGTGAAACATAATTAAAACTTATGAACTAATTATAATTTATTTGTTAGTGAAACACATGTTGGAATTAATTTATTGATATAAATTGGATGAGCAACAAAATAATTTTGTACGAAGTGTATTTATTCTCATTCTACAATTGAAGAGAATCAAGCAACTCCATCTACTAAAAAAGGATTGAATTACTTGTATAAACGGGCTGTTAAAGCGTTAATAAAAATACTTTAACGACATTTTTATATTCCATTTTAGGTAAGGTAATGCGGACGACAATAAATGCTCTTGTATTTGAATAGGAAATGGTTTGTTTGGCTATTAAATAATACGTTTCCTTTTCATGGATTAAGTATTTGTTATTTGAATATCAAATGGAACTAGGATGTGTATTGATATAGTTTGTTTTTGTCATTGTTTACGTTCATCGGCAATATTACTTTCTCTGTTTTTCATCTGAAATTAGATCAAAGATAAGGGGAAATAACAGAAGGATTTGTCTAAAATAAACGCATACTTTCATTCTGTTACTGCCATATAGGATATAAATACGTGATACATCTACAAAGTAACCTTCGTCGTTTGACTGGCTAAAGAAAACAAATACATATTAAGAAAAAACTAATAGTTAAAGAATCGTTGAACCTTAAACTATTTTTCGATATAACTCTCACCATTTTGTAGGCATTTGTCATAGCTAGGCACAAGCTTTTGTAATAACTCATTATAAAAAGGTGTCGCCTGTAATGTTAACTAAGTAAACAAGGCCGTAGCCAGTGGGGGGGGGGGGGATGGGGGTTCAACCCCCCCCCCCCCCCCCCCCCTGAATTTTTCAAAATGTTAAATTTTACTATGTAAAAGCTGCCCCGTTAGGTCAAAAATACAAATTTTACCATTAACCCCCCCCCCCCGCATTTTTTTTCTAGCTAAGGCCTTGTTACATGTTCTTTGCTTTCATCGTCATTGTTTAACCTCTTGCTACCATGACTCATTGAAAGAGCAGAAATTGTACACTTTCGTTAAATTCATTACTAGTCAAACATGGATGCTCACTTCGTCCGTCATTAAACACATTAGCACGTCCTTCACATCCTTCATTGAATATGTGATAAGTAATTAAATGGTTAGGAGATAGGTGAAATGCCCTTATCATTGAATCACTTATCGTATTTTCTCTATATACCTCACAGATCTGTTGATTAATGTGGACTGGTTTAATGTTCTTCGCATTGAGGAAAAGAATTGCAGACATTATCTCACAAGCGGCGGGATTTTCAATTTCTTTCGCAACTTCAGACAAGCACCACAAAGCGTACACAACACTCAGCTAACTCATATTAACGTCAATTTCTTAATAAATTATTGTAAGTTTCGCGCATGAGCGAAATTACTATCGCAGCCCTGCGGTCGCAAGAAATACAAACGGAATTTACTTTCTAAATACACCACGTACGTTCGTCAATAAATAAGTACAGTACAAAACATGTATTGTATTCTATTCTATTTAGAGTGGTCTGTTTAGCAGCCCTTCACTGTGATCTCAAGAGTCTATTGTAGCCAGTGCTGCCAGCTCGAAAAATTTACCATCCTAAATACATAAATGTTCGGACACCAACTATTATTGTAACAAAATGTACATTATTTTGGCTATACTCATATTTTAAACGTTTATTAGACATTATTTGTTACTAGAAGCAATATATCTTGTATCAACTATTGTATTGAATGTATGAATATATTTCCAAAATGTTAGAAATTTTCGATAAAAATGAATTTTATTTGAGTTTTATTGACACACAAATATTCGGACACACACATTAAACTAATCAACCATGTTTCTTGAAGTATGATGGTTGGTATTGATTTTGGGTGTTTTGGGTGTATGGTGGAGAAATTTCTCCAACCACTTCGATGCGAGAGTAAGATGAGGGGTGTTTAACGTAGCGTGTTTTTATTTACATTATATTTACAATTAAGGTTATTTATTTGACGTTGAAGTTGTAATCAATCTTCGTCGGTACGCAGCTCTAACGCGATGTCGATGGGGATCACAGGGCAGTATGTGAAAGGGGTCCACTCCTTGGTATCGTGGTGGACTGGCTGGCAGCGTTGTCACTCGGAATGCCTTGTGCGGGGTCCTCGGCAGTGGTGTGACTGGGTGGCTGCAGGCGTTCTGGAGCTCTGTTCCGTGTGTAAGTGCGGTTAGGATGTGCCTGTATATAGGAAGCGGTTGGTCTTCCTGTGGTCGCGGTGGCTTCTTCGGAGTCGGTGGCAGCGGGGATATCAACCTGGGTATCGCCGGCTGTCGATGCGCCTTTCTTCGTAAGTTCCGGACGTGGCGGTTCCTGATCTCCAGTTTAGATTCTGGTCTACGGTTTTCCATGTAACCGGTGTTTGCGATAGACGTTCGACGGATTTAGCGGCTGTGGGTGAACTCGCTATAATGTCTGATTTCTAACGGCTGTGGGTGAACACGTTAGTTTGGTCAATTTACCGCGGCTGTGGGTGAACACGTGGTGAATGAGCCAAGCAGACTGACTATTATTTTTTTTTTTTTTTTTTGGGGAGAGAGGAGGAGAAAATCCTCATGGATACCTTCTGTTGTCCTGCCCACGGATGTCAGACTCTTACTGACTAAAACCCCCTCTTGTACGTCAAGTTCAAATAAAGAACTTTTTATACTTTATAGGAAGAAGTAGTAAAAAATGGCTTTGTAGAAAAATTGACTGGTGTGAGTACTATAGCAGTATTCATATATTGGTTTCGGGTGGGTGGGGTAGCATTTAGGAAAGAGAAGGTTTAATGTTTTACAACTTTAGACCTTTTCTTTTTCTCCAAAAAATTAAAATAACTACTTCGGGATTGTTGGAAGCCATTTGTTTAGATTTATTATTGGTTCTGGGATTGGCCAAGGGCTGTGATAGTGGGAGCGAGTTTAACGAGCAAGGTAAGGAGCGCTGCCAGATTAGGATCAAGTAACGCTTCTTGGAGTTGTGGGATTTGCGGGTTTTGAGGGATTTTATTGGGGGCCGCCGTTTGTGCTTGCGGCGGCGGTTGGGGTTCGGTTTGTGGCTGAGTTTGCCCCTGAGGTTTGACTACAGAGGAGTAGCTCTTAGTTTGGTTTTTCGGGAATAGGGAGCATCCGCGATAGTTCGCGGTGTGATTTTCGCCGCAATTGCAGCATTTGGGGGGAGGATCGTTATCTCTGTCCTTCCTGGTGCAGTCTGCTTTCAAGTGCTCGCCGGCGCATTTTACGCAGCGCGGGTTGACATTGCATCGGTGGGAGGTGTGCCCGAAGTATTGACACTTGTGGCATTGAATGGAACCCTTGGAGGGTTTTTGTTTCTCCACAGTAATTTGAGAGTGACTTAGGGTTTCTAAGTTGTAAATTTTTCTGCCCTCTGGAGTGTTCTCCAGGTGCACTGAGACCATGGGGAATTTTTTGAATTTATTCCCCATGCGGCGGACTGACAAAACGGGTAGGGAGAAAGCTTTTAGCTGCCTCACTATCCATTCGTCGGAGATCGAAGTGTCAACACCTCGGAGCACAACTTTGAGGTCTTTTTCCTCGCTGAGGGCATACGTGAAAAATTCCACGTTGTTGTTGCGGAGGTACCGGATTACGCAACGATAATTGTCAGCAGACTGCACTTGGAATTTCATGCAGCGGACGAAGAATTTACATTTGAGGCAGTTTACGCCTAATCGGGTTAAATCTCCGGAAATTTTTTCCCAGAGATTTTTATTTAGGATTGTGATCGGTGGAGGGGTGTTTTTGAAATGCTCGAAACCTTCGTTCGAGGCTGCGATCTGATCGATCGATGGTAATTCGGTCTTTTTGACGACCGTGGTGTTGTAGGTAATGGTTGGTTTTTCCGGAAGTTTAGCCTGGGGTTGCGGCTTAGGTGAAGGTTTTTGGCTAGCCTTTAGAGTGGCGGAGGCGCGCACCAGGCTAGCGGGCGGAGGAGGGGTGTTTGCCGGAGAGCGGCGCTGTCTTTTCTGGACAGGGATGAAGTCGTCTTCGTCGGGGATGTCCTCGACGAAGGCGGGAGAGGGAGTGCGTGGTTCGCTGGGGGCAGGCGAAAAGGATGGGCTGGGGGATCGGGTTCCTTCAGGGGCCTGGGGGGACATTACGTCCATGATTTCCTCGCTGTAATCAGCGGGACGTTGGTTGCGGAGGTGGTGGTTTGTAATGACGAGTTGCAGTTTGGCGATTTGCTCATCTTTGGAGCGGATTTGTTCTGAGAGGATGTTGACTTGCTCAATTAAAGCGGAGAGTTGCACGTTAAAAGATTCAATTTGACCAGAGAGTTCGGGTGAGGTTTGGTCTTGGGGTTGCTTGCTCCTGGAGGAGTAAATGGGGTCGGAGGAATTTTCGGGGTCTGTGAACCGCTTTCCACGCCTGGACTTACCCATGGCGTAGAAGACGGGGTTGGGTAGGCACCGGGTTCAAAATCCCCCGGGCCTGCTTATCGTTAAGCGGAATCGAGATTTGAAATGTTGAGTGCAACACTCCAAATCCTGACTGCCTCCCGACAATCTCCAAGCGTTCCTCGCGGAAATCAAGGCAGATTCTCGGTTAGCGTGCTATAATAAGCGTGCTAATTTCTTAAAACCTAAATAGGTCCCCCTGCAAAGGTCGTAAGAATTTTTTTCGTTCGCGCCTTCCGGTGTCAGGGCAGTATAAAATACGCGCTAACCACGGAGACGTTCTCCACGCTGAAAAGAAAAAGATTACTGGATGTTGGATGTTCTGAAAAGAAAACTACTATTCTAAAAGAACAGCAATTTTCCCCAGAGCACCTTTATCTGTAAAATAGCTGAAAAGCTTAAAAATAATTAATAACAACGAAAGCAGCTCGAAAGCGACGGAGAGAGCTTCAGAGAGGAGAGACGAACAACCTGACTGTTCGCCGTCTCAAGTCTGAATGGCTGGCACTGACTATTATCGCTTGGACGAGCGTTTTTATATCGTGTTTCCGTCCTGGTAGCTGGTTCGAGCGGTGGGGTTGTTTTCTGTGTGCGCGCGTTGTCGTGGGGGTGTACGCGGGTCGCCTCGTGTACTTGCGTTCCCTGGTGAGTCACCCTACTCACGACGCTGTTCCGCGCGCCGGTTCTCTGCACGGGTGTGCTAAACCCCACATTGATTTTAGCGAATAAACAATTTCTTATTATGTCCGTTTACTTCTATGAATTTGATTTTTTATAAAAAAAGAAAACGATCGTGGTGAAGTAGAGCTAATTTTAAATTTCTATAAAAAAGGGAAATTTTTTAGAAATATGAGTGAAGAGTTAAATATTGCAAAATTTAGTCGCCAAAGGGTTTGGAGAGATGACTCGAAATAGCTAGAAAAATAGCTTAAAAATATTTGGATTGATTGAGTTACTTGAAGATAATTATACTTTGATTAAAAAACACTTAGAACCTTTCTTCAATACTTTATTTTGTAACCAAATGTACATTTCGGACACGAAGTGTCCATTATCAATGGTTTGATACTAATACTGTATTAGTATCAAACCATTGATAATGGACACTTCGTGTCCGAAATGTACATTTGGTTACAAAATAAAGTATTGAAGAAAGGTTCTAAGTGTTTTTTAATCAAAGCTTAAAAATGTTCTGGGCTTCCATAAAAAGTAACGCCAACACATCAAAATACGCTAGTGAAAACTTGTAAAACTGGACATACGGACACTTAAGAGAAATAACGACATGTAGGCGATGGATACACAAATCAGGTTTACATGTTCATAAAATATGCTAAAAACTAAATATTTATTATTATTATTTAAGATTATTTAAATTCTTAGTGATAAATAAAAGAAAATCCACTTATAACAGAAAAGCAAAGAAAGGTGCGATTAGATTGAGCGAAGAAAAGACAACGTGAACTTTCGAGGATTAGAAAAAAGTCCTTTATAGTGAAGAATCTTGACTTTGTTTTAGTGTTGGGGACAATAGAAAAATATTTATTGAAAGTTATACTGAAGCGTTTTATAAAGAGTACATCGACCGTACAGCTAGATTTTATGTGGTATCATAGTTTGGGATAATATGTCAGCAAATATACTTAGGAGAATTATACTCCACAGAGAATTTAACGCATAAAAATGCCAACATATTTTAGAAAACAACTTATAATCTTCTATTCCTTGCAATACCGCAAAAACAACGAAATAAAAGTCGGTCCACCAAAAATTAAAATTAATAAAATTCGTAATAATTTAAAAAATGGGGCCTTGGTGGCCGAGTGGGTAGAGACCCTGCCAACTGACCAAGAGGTCGCGGGTTCGAATCCCGTCCGGTGGAATAATTTATGAATAATAAATTATTCCATCCGGTTCCATGGATGTAGTATGAATGAGTTTGTGTTGTTTCAGGAGTAAATGGTTATTTATCGAAAAGTTGGAATTGGTTGAAATACATTAAAGTGTTAAATTCCAAATATATGTTAATATAGATACTATAAATCAACGTTAGTGGCTGAATGGTAAAACCTATGCCAAACAAACCAAAAAAAAAAAATAAAAAATGTTGCACAAAGTAGATGTTTCATTTTCATAGCTTACGAAACCAGGATTTTCGATAAATACACAGCTAATATAATGTATAAAATCCACAATAAAAATATTTGGCAGAGAATAGTAAATACCAGAGCTGGGACGAATCCTCGTAAAACGGATTCGAATCACGAATCCGAATCACGTAATATGATTCGAATCACGAATACTCGAATAAAGAATTCGTAAGAGATAAATATGATTCGAATCAAAGATTCGAATCCTGTTTTTTCGAATCACGAATACAAATCCTTTAAGAAGAAATTTGATTTTATATTTTTTTTGCAACCATTATAATATAACTATCGTTACCAGTTGCTTTAACAAAAATATTCAAAACCTAATTATTTATTATTAACACTGAACATCGTTGATTACAGACTAAATATCTGATTCCCTGTTACTCTGATTACAGATGTATTCATGTGTTTGTGAACTTCACTTCAAATCAGTGTTTTGTACGCGTGGCGCATGAAGTAAAATTTCGAGTTTAGAAAAGCCCGAAAATTTGTCTCGGGTCGCTGCGCGACCCTCGACAAATTTTCACGGGGCTTTTCTAAACTCGAAATTTTACTTCATGCTTAGTATGGGAGTGGAAATCACTCGTTTAAAGCTTCAAATTGAACTCTATTATAAAATCGACGAATGCCTGAAAAGTACGTTTATAAAAAAAATCTGTGAATATCATTAAAACCGGGAAAGTTAGAGAATATTCATGGAATTATATTCAAATTGACCACAACACTAACAAAAAAGCCATATGGTATTATTAAATTTGTCAAAATCAACAGGTATCATAAAAATTACAAAACACGTAAACATTTATAAAACCAACTTAAATATTGACAAAAACAATGAAAAAAATTCAACAAAATGGGGGTTTCCCACATAAGAATGTTATATTAAAAGGCCAGGAAAAACATTTTAGATTGTGGCTACCATGTCAGTTTTACTTTAAATAATATTAAACCAAATTTTAAAAACTAGATTATTTTCTTTAAAAACGTTTTCAGTTATTTTATGTTCTTATCAAAGTATTTAGTTTGAACTTTCGAACGAGCATTTCCACTCCCAGACTAAGTATGAAGTAAAATTTCGAGTTTAGAAAAGCCCCGTGAAAATTTGTCTCGGGTCGCGCTGCGACCCGAGACAAATTTTCTGGGCTTTTCTAAACTCGAAATTTTACTTCATGCGCCACGCGTATAAAACACTGATTTCAAGTGAGGTTCAAATATACATAAATTCACAATATTTTTGTTTTGTACCTGTGGCGCATAAAGTAAAATTTCGAGTTTAGAAAAGCCCAGAAAATTTGCCTCGGGTCGCTGCGCGACCCTCGCAAAATTTTCACGGGGCTTTTCTAAACTCGAAATTTTACTTCATGCTTAGTCTGGGAGTGGAAAACACTCGTTTATAGCTTCAAATTGAACTCTTCTAAAAAAAAACAACTTGAATATTTTTCTTTTAGGTAAACATATGCATAAGCTGGGCAGGTGGTGGCCGAGCGTTAACGTCGCCGGACGGTAAATCGCTCGGCGAGCCACAGACTGGGTTCGATTCCCATGCACGGGAAATTGTTATTTAAAAATAATAACTCGTCGTGTCCCTGGGTGTGGTGTGAATGTGCTGTGACGTCCAATATATGTTAATACAACTTATGAAATAAGTTATAAATTACATAATATAGGTTAAAAATAAATAATTGATGTTGGCTTAGAGTCAAAGCAACTAAGGCCAGGCAAAAGCCAAAAAAAAAATATGCATAAGCTGTAAATTTTCCGACATCGGTTGTTTTTCAAAAGAGCTTAATTTAAAACTTTTAACGAGTGTGCACACGCTGTTTTTAAAGAGTTCAATTTGTAGCTTCAAAGGAGTGTTTTTCACTCCCAGACTAAGCATGAAGTAAAATTTCGAGTTTAGAAAAGCCCCGTGAAAATTTGTCGAGGGTCGCGCAGCGACCCGAGACAAATTTTCTGGGCTTTTCTAAACTCGAAATTTTACTTCATGCGCCACGCGTATAAAACACTGATTTCAAGTGAGGTTCAAATATACATAAATTCACAATATTTTTGTTTTGTACCTGTGGCGCATAAAGTAAAATTTCGAGTTTAGAAAAGCCCAGAAAATTTGCCTCGGGTCGCTGCGCGACCCTCGCCAAATTTTCACGGGGCTTTTCTAAACTCGAAATTTTACTTTATGCTTAGTCTGGGAGTGGAAAACACTCGTTTATAGCTTCAAATTGAACTCTTCTAAAAAAAAACAACTTGAACATTTTTCTTTTAGGTAAACATATGCATAAGCTGTAAATTTTCCGACATCGGTTGTTTTTCAAAAGAGCTTAATTTAAAACTTTTAACGAGTGTGCACACGCTGTTTTTAAAGAGTTCAATTTGAAGCTTCAAAGGAGTGTTTTTTACTCCCAGACTAAGCATGAAGTAAAATTTCGAGTTTAGAAAAGCCCCGTGAAAATTTGTCGAGGGTCGCGCAGCGACCCGAGACAAATTTTCTGGGCTTTTCTAAACTCGAAATTTTACTTCATGCGCCACGCGTATAAAACAGTGATTTAACGAGAAATTTAAAAAGACACAATAGACATTTTTCTTGTTAATCCTCACAATTAACTCGAATTATTTTTGATGATTCAAATCCTTTTCTAAGTATTCGAATCCTTTGTAAATATTCGAATATTTTTATGAGGATCCGAATCTTTTTATGAGGATTCGAATCATCCGCATTTGGATTCGAATACGAATCCTCTTACAAAAATGTAACGAATCCAAATCACGAATCCAGTTTGACTAAAGTATTCGAATGCCTCTTTAAATCCTTTAAAAGGATTCGAATCCTGAATGATTCGAATCCTGCCCAGCTCTGGTAAATACTAAAAATAATTTATTTATTTTATGTTCGATTTTTAAGAAATGAGAATGTAATAAAAAAAAACTTGATTCGGAAGAAAAATTATGTTTTGGTAAGAACAATACGAGTACAGTGAATATAATTTGATAAGTAAAACAATAGTTCATGAAAGTATGGATTCTTTTTGCGGTCCATAAATTGATTTTTATTTGATATCCGGTTCCCATTCTGACCAGATCTCGCCCGGTCATAAATTTTTATTTCCGTTAATAAGAACTACCGATAAGAAATAGGAACAAATCCCTGGCGGTTTTCCTAGCCGCGCAGTCTATATAAAAAACTATCAAATTTCAGATTACAAGACTGTTCTACAAGAAAAGTCATTCATTAAACATTTTCAGTAATTAATAAATGAACACTAGTTTATAAGTGAAAGATTTAATTAAGTTTTCGATGCTCTTTTTTCAGTACTGTAATGATTATTTGATCAAATAAAATACTGAAATATTTTTGGTAAATATCAATAAAACCGGTTTTCAGCAGCTGATAACGTAAACATCTAAATTTTCGAAACAATTCATTTGAAAATTTCGTAGGGGTACAGTTTTACCACTCCAAATTTACTAATCCATTTTTACCACCGCATTTTTACCACCATACTTTTTTACAGCTATACAGTTTTACCACTAATATTTGTACCAATAATTATACAATAAAATACTTTTTTACAAATAAAATCAGTTTTATTCAAAATTGTATGTTGTGACCGATCGCCCTTAAGTATTCTGCAATTCCCCCTTCTTCTTTTCTGACATCGTAATCTCGGACTATATTTGTAATCCTATCCTCAGTTTTAATTCTGGCAAGGTTTTCCGTACAAGGTCCAATTCCCGGAACATTGCCTCGGTGTCTCAATGTTCTTTTTGAAGCTCGACGACAAAAGCATATAGGCTAGGATGATCCCGGCCGACGACTACAGAAAAACGGTTATGCCATCCTTCAGACATGTTGTTCGTGCGTGCTGTATTCTGCAGAACTGCCTGATACATGTTCCACAGCATTGGCGGATATCGCGGGGATGTGGCACGTCGTCTTCCTCTTGCTGGTTTGCCTCGTACGTACCAACGATTTAGGCGAATGACAAACCGATAATGACATTGACAGGTTACGAATTGAAGTTGTCAGTTGTTATTCTAATTCGATTTTAAATAGCGGTAAAATATTGGTGGTAAAAAGAATACGGTGGTAAATACGTTGGTGGTAAAAAGAATTGGTGGTAAAAAAGGGACGGTGGTAAAAATGGAGTGGTAAAAATGGGGGCCATTCGAAAATTTTAAACCCTCTTTTTGTTATGGTGTTCCCTATAAATTCCAATTTCTCAATAACTAAAAACGGTGTCGGCTTTTACGGATAGGAACAAAGCCTCCGAAAACCTCGTGAATAAACAATATCCTTACCGAGTTAATTGAGGCAATCTGCCTAAGCGTTCAACCGGAAAAATCTTTTTTCCGCGCATAAAGAGAAAACGGATTACTTTTATATCGTTCTCGATTTTTAATGATGAATCAATTACGTCTCTGGCACGAAACGGAGCGCACGTTTAAAACCTTTACCCAAACGCGATTTTTTTTTTTCCAGTCTATTCGCGAGCAGAGTACTCTAACATATACGCGACGTGACCTGAATTTTTATGAAAACTTAATGAAAATGTTGCCCCTTTGCAATAGTTTTCGTTGCCTTTCATTAAAAGCCAGAAGGGGTGAGTTTAAATAGATGCACGTAAGATGAAAACTCCAGGTTTATTATTAAACATTTAGTTAATTTTTATTCTTGATTTTTTATTAAAAATATAAAGAGATATATTTATAATAAAGTATAGTATAGTATAGTTTAATATTTATTATTATCAATCGTCGTGTCGACGAGTGAAACCGATACATATCGGCTCCGACACACAGTGAGTTTTAATTGGAAATACTGCAATATAAATTGTGTACAACAGAAGGTGAAGAGAGTAGAAGTCGTATGAAGAAATAAGGGTAAGTGGCTAAGACTAGAAAAACGCGTAGTGTACCGCAAAAGGATAATTAGTCGAATTGAGGTTGGAAGAACAGCCAGACAAAAAACGAAACGCATAGAGGTCTTCGAGGGGTCGACCCGGACCGATAAGCGTGCGAGCGCGGCGCGAGATAACGATCAACACACACATCGAAACACATCGAAACTATTAAAAATACCCACGGACATGAACAATAACCGGCGTTGCCAGATTGAAATAAAATAAAGCAAATACAGGAAAAACCCAATAAATAGAAAATATCAAAAAGAAGAACAGTAGGATTTGTAAAATATACAAATGAACAACAAAAGAGAAAGGGACTTCCCGGAAGACATATTTAAAAACAACAAAAAAACCCTAAGATCGCCAGAACAAAGGAGAATAGAGGAGCAAAGAAAAATACTAGAAGCAAAACAACACAGCACGATTATAAAGGAAAACAAAGAAGATAAAAACAACGAAATGGAGGAAATAAAGCAAATAATGCAGGAGATGACGCGAGAATTAAAGAAAGAAATGAAAAATAACAATGAGGAACTTAAAAATGAGATTATAGCTATGAGGAAAGAAATAGAGAGAAAAGAGGAAAAATGGCAGAAAGAAAAAGCACAACTAAATGAAAGAATAGAAAATCTTGAGAACAGAATAGAAAACACTGAGAGGGAAAAGAGAAGAAATAATATCGTTATAAAGGGCCTCAGAGTGGAGGACACAGAAGTAGAACGAAAAGTTGAAGAATTTATACAAAAGGAAATGAAAATAAAAGCCACGATACAGACAGCATTTAAAATAAACAAAGGAACTGAAACAGAAATGATCATAGCACAGACAAAAACATGGGAAAATAAGAAAGAAATAATGAAAACGAAAAGTATCCTGAAGGGAAGAAAAATATATATTGACAACGACTTAACAAAAAATGAAATGCAGATACAAAGAGAAATAAGGAGTATCGCAAACGAAGAAATCGAAAAAGGTAACAAAATTAAAATAGGATATCAGAAGATAATAATCAACGGTCAGGAATATAAATGGAACAGAAAGGAGAATGGAATGTCACTGGAAAGGGGAGGGGAAAATACGAGAACAAAAAACTACTAAGCCAACGCACAAGAAAAAAGACAACAAAACTACAAAAGAACTTAAGAGGTGGACTGATGTTAATAAACGAATATAACAAGCACGACAAAATCAAAATAAAAAAAAGAAATTACGAAAACACTTACAAAAACCAAACAAAAAGAGAAGAAAAAATAAGAATAGGGACATGGAACATAAGAAGCTACATGGGAAAAGAAGAAGAACTGGTGGAAGAGATGATAAAACAAAAAATAGAAATACTAGGAATTACAGAAACAAAAAAGAAAGGATACGGAATAGAAAGAATACATAGAGGATACTGGTTGATATGGACAGGAGTAGAGGAAAAAGAAAGAGCCAAAGGAGGAGTAGGAATTATAATAAAACCGGAAAGGATAAAAGACACAATAAAAGAAAAACATATAAACGAAAGAATAATGACCTTAGAAATGAAACTAGTAGAAGATAAAACATGGACCCTAATAGTAGCATATGGACCGAACGAAGACGAAAAAAAAAGAAGAGAAAGATAAATTCTTTGAAAACATACAACGGGAAATAGATGAAGGAAGTGAACACATAATGATAATGGGAGACCTAAACGGAAGAGTAGGATGTCAAAATACCGGAATAGAAGAGATAATGGGAAAAGAAGGAGAAGAAATTAAAAACAACAATGGAGAAAGAATAATACAACTATGCATTGAAAACAACCTCGTGATTACAAATACAAAATTCAAGCACAAAAACATACACAAGTACACAAGGGAGCAACCAAACAGAAACGAAAGATCGATTATAGACTACTACCTAATTAATAGGAAAAACTGGAACAAAATAAACGTAAAAGTAAAAAGACAAGCAGAAATAGGAAGCGACCACCACCTATTACGAATAGACATGAAATGGAAGGAAATACAAAAACTGGACAAGAGGAGGACAATAGTCAAAGAGAAAATAAAAACATACAAATTAAGAGAAGCACAAATACAAGAGAAATATCAAGAGATATTACAAAATAAGTTGAGGAAGAATGAAATAAGGACATACATAGAAGGAAAATGGGAAACATTCAGAAGAAATATACTAGAAGCGGCAGAGGAGTGCTGCGGAACAACAAAAATAGGAAACAAGGAAATGAAAAAGACAAACTGGTGGACAGAGGAAATCAAAAAGGAGATAAAAGACAAAAAAGACAAATGGAAAAGATACCTACAAACTAAAAAAAGCGAAGACTACGAACAATACAAAGAAAAGAGAAATGAAACAAAAATAATAATTAAAGAAGCCAAACAACAATCATGGACGAACTTCGGAAAAAGAATGAACGAGAACTTCAGGCAGAACCAAAAACTATTTTATGGAACACTAAAACGACTAAAACAAAAAAAGAACACAATATGATGAACATAAAAGATAAAAATGGAACAATAATTACGGATGAAGACAAGATAATGGAAAGATGGAGACAATACTTCAAAGAATTAACCGAACAAGAAGAAGAAGATACCGAAACACAAGAACGGGAAGAAGAGCCACAGGAAATACGAACAGAAAAATTTGAGGAAATTAAAGAAGAAGAAGTAAAAGAAGCAATAAAAAAGCTAAAAAAACGGGAAAGCACCAGGAATCGACGACATAACCCCGGAAATGATAAAATACATGGAAAAGGAAGGAATAACACAAATAACAAAACTATTAAATGAAATAATAATGAGCGGGGAAACACCAAGAGAATGGAGTAAAGGAATAATTTTACCAATACATAAGAAAGGCGATAAAAGAAAATGCGAAAACTACAGAGGGATCACGCTAACAAGCATACCAAGCAAAATAATGACCAGAGTACTAGAAAAAAGAATGAGAGACAAACTAGAGACAACAATAGAGGACAGCCAATGCGGATTCAGAAGAGGGAGATGTACACAAGATCAAATATTCATACTTAGGCAACTAAGTGAAAAATTAATAAAGAAAAATAGGGAAATGCACATATGCTTTGTAGACCTCGAGAAGGCATTTGACAGGATAAAAAGAGAAGACATATGGAGAGAACTAGCAGAAAGAGGAATAGAGAACGAAATAATAAATGTAATTAAAACCATGTACAAAAATAACAGAAATATAGTAAGAACAAATAACGAGGAATCAAAGGAATTCGAAACGAAGAAAGGAGTGAAACAGGGATGTGTGCTAAGCGCTCTACTATTTACAATAGTATTGGACACGGCGATGAAAAAAGCAAAACAAAAAATGAAGATGCTGAAAGTTGGATATTACAAACTGGAAATCACAAAAATAGCGGAACTACTCTTCGCAGACGATATTGCAATAATTGCAGAAACAGAAGAAGACCTACAAAACAACATGGAAATAATAGAGAAAGAACTTACGAAAATAAACATGAAAATAAACTATGAAAAGACAAAAACAATGATAATTGCCAAAGGAACAAAGAAACACGAAATAAAAATACACGGTAAAAAAATCGAACAGGTAGAACAATATAGATATTTAGGAACCATTATTCAGAGTAATGGCAAACTAGATAAAGAAATTGATGATAAAATAGGAAAAACGGCAAAACTCTATAACATGTTGAAAAACACATTTTTTAGTAAAAAGGAAATATCAAGAGACACAAAAACAGAGATAGTGAAAAAAGTAATTAGACCAACGCTAACATACAGTAGTGAAACATGGGCGATGACAGGAAAGCAAATAAAAAGAATTAATACAATGGAGATGAGATTCCTAAGAAAAATCGAACACAAAACAATAAGAGACAGAATAAGGAACGAAACACATAGGAAAAACCTACAAATAAAGCCAATACAGGAAAAAATCACGGAAGGACAAATGAGGTGGTATGGACACATAAGAAGAATAAGCGAAGAAAGAAATACCAAAAAAATATATGAGACACGAGCAACAGGAAAAAAACAAAGAGGAAGACCAAGAAGAGAATGGAACAGCGTAATAAAAGAAGAGGCAACAAGAAAAGGGAACACGTGGGAAGAAATAAATGAAATAACAAAGGACAGGAAGAAGTGGAGAGAATACTATAAAAATTAGTAATGTAAGCCTTACACCGAAAGGTAGATAGGCAAAGGAATAAATAAATAAATAAATCAATTGACATGTCAAATTCATGTAATATGGCGTTTTGATACAGTAAAGTATTATTATTATTTCTTGAACCTTCATTATCAATATTATTATTATTATTAATTGTATGTTGTGTGTTCAAAAATGCTACGATTATTTACTAATAGTGGACTTACAGACACATAAAAAATCTGTATTTAGTATGTGCTATCCTTTATACATTACATTTAGGAAAGTTTTAAATTTGAATAATGAATCATTTGTACCAAAATTTAATTTGTGAGTTTATTAAAGAGGCAATGTGATTCCCCAGGGGTCTATGTAAAAACGTCGTTTAATCAACAGCAAAGCCGTGCGGATAAATTGTGCAATTCCATCCACATACCTCGCATTTCGCCCTCTCGACGTTACCATCTATCAAAACTTTCGTTTTCCATTATTTTTACTTTTCTCCATATGTAAAATAAAGGGAAAGTACTTTCGCGAAAATATTTTGAATTAAATTTTTTTGTGGATTTCCATTTTGAGGTCTCCCGAGTAAATTAAGACTATTTTTGAAAAATGTCTGTCTGTCCTGTAATTCAGTCCTTCTGTAATTCTGTCGCTACGATAAAGTCTAAACTAATTGAGCTGTTAAGATGACATTATAAACTTTTTATTTATTTAGCTTTTTATTACAATTTATTTAGCTTTGTATTACAATAGTAGTATATGATCAACTTTTGGTAAAAATGCGGAAACCGGAAGTGGCAGGTCACTCTTAGAATGTTTTGGATTTTTTTAATATTGATCATATACAAAAATCTTGTCAAAAAAAGTTGTAGATAATCGAAAAATTAGCATTTAATGTACCGGGTGTTTGACTAAGCGTTACCATCATGCCCTATTTTCATCATTAAATAAATGTTATATATTATAAATTGCCAGTAAGTACGCTTCTAAAAGTCAAATCCGATATACGAAGACATAATGTCTAATAAAAACATAATAATGCATATATCTTTAATTAATTTCTCACTTAACCCGTGGTGAAACATTTTTGAATATAATTCTGGATATTCCTCCCCGAAGATGACCAATGGTCGAAACTAGTCGGAGAAAATATAAATTAGTGAAACAAAACCAAGTGTTTTAATTAAATATCCAGAATTATAATAATGCATGTTGATAAAAGTGAGATTCGAGCAATAGGGACGCTCTTATTTCCTCATCGGGTGTGCGAAGGAAAAAAAAAAAAACATAAGACGGCATTCAGCTACGGGAATTACACATCGGTCTGCGCTGGCAAAATCGCTGCTATTAGCAGCTTCCATGACAAGTGCACGCCCTCGTGCTACAATAGCAGAGCAGTGCTCATCATTTACAACACTAGTCTCTATGAACTATATTTCGACTATTCTGGTTTATGACTGTAAGTCACTTAAATCACCCAGATACTGTCAATATAGTCTTCACCCAGATACTGTCAATATAGTGATTTAATAACAAAATCCTAATAAAACAAAAGACTAGCTAAATGATTTACAGTCATAATACCAGAATAGTCGAATTTCGGTCCATAGAAACACAATCAGATAAAATTGTACTATAGTCAAAAGACAGTCAAATGCTTAAAATAGGGAGCTAAAATAGAAATAAACGATGAATATCTACATGCATTCTAAAGATGTAAAAGCTTATTAATAAATGAGCCAATATTACAATTTCCCGATTTTACTAAGAAATTTATAATAACAACAGATGCCTCTGTCATTCCAATCGGTGCTGTACTCTCCCAAGAGATCATAGGAGAAGATAAACCGATATGCTATGCACCGAGAACACTCAGCCCAACAGGGCAAAAATTTTCAACTATCGACCAAGAATTACTTGGCATAGTATGGTCCCTAAAGTATTTTAGACCCTATGTTTATGGAAGACATTTCAAAATTTATACCGACTACCTTCGCATAATCGAGGCAAGATGAAACCGAATGAAAAAGGTATTATATCAGGTCCTACCTACATTTCAAGAAAATCGATATAAAACTAGGACAGGTATTGTGAATTTTATGGGTAACATAATAAAAGCTATTACTAGAATTTTAGACAATGAAGATGCTAGAAAGTATGATGAAGCAATACAACAATTGATTCAAAACCAAAATGAATTAAAATTATTGGAAGAAAAACAAATTTCTCTTTCACCGAAGACTATTTCAGAATGTAATAAAACTATTAACAACTTAAAGAATAACCAACTGATATCAATGATGCAAATCAATCAATACCTACAAAACTTCACGTTCTACAAATTGGAGGAAATTAAACAGATTATATTTATGATGGATAACATCATCGCAATTCTGGCTACTTTAACGAATGTTGTTACTTCTGCCAAACTAAATATATATACTCATCAATAATTGAACCTAAAATGTTGCTCCATGAGGTAGAAAAGCTGCTACCATTTCTGAAAAACGAAAAATTATTAATAAACAACGAGTCAAAGAAAATAAATCTACTAGAAGGCTTTATCTCTGTTAAGGCAAACTGCCTTGTAATTATCATTACGATTCCTCTCGTTAAAATAAAACCTTTTACCTATTATAAATTATTCCCATTGCCGATTCCTAATAAAGAAAACAACTATCATTTCATTATCCTTGGCCATACTTACCTGGCTATAAATAATGAGAAATTCGTAACCATACCATCAGCTTGCAAACAAATCGGTTCGACAAGATACATTATTACAAGAAATTGACCACACTATGGATTAGCCGAGAATCAATAGATTGTCACTGCAGAAGATTACTAAAATCTGCAAGCAAACTGAAGAAATGGACATCATCAACGAAACCTACCTGATCCAGTTGACTTCAGCCTGCTTAATCAAACTGCCCGATATTACGATCATAAGTTACTAGGAAGAAGATATCGTAAAAATACCTTCTATACACCAATTGGACTTCTCATCGAAGACCTCTAAAAAACAAAATCGAGTTTAGAGTTCGGACAAATAAAACAAATTCACAAAGACAATATTGGTCAAATCAGTTACGACATGAAGAAACTCCAAGAAGATCTACATCAAATGAATAATCCCAAACTTAAAGATTAATCATTATCAATAGGGATGTTATGACTATATATTACATTATTATTTACTATAATAATATTTACTTAACAAAAAGGATTAGTCTTCGCGAATACCCCATTTGGAGGCCACCAAACCTTAACCTCAGTTTGATGAGGCATTATCGTTTAAAAAAAAACTGCAGAGATGTGTTTACAAAGAAAAAAATGCTTAACGTTGTAGAGATTTTAAATATTCATCTTCTTAAACGGAGTTTCACTCTCCATTTGATGTTGGAACTTATAAAATAAAAATATTAAAGTGAAATTATGTTATAGTATAATCATAAATTCAATTTCTTTAATAGGTCTTAGATAAAAAGTTAGCAATTTTTGTTTTATTTTTTTTACCAGTTATTTCTCAATACTGGGTGAGTTTAAGACTATAGTTAAAAAATGTCCAGACTTATACTTTTTTTCTGGCGCACATTTTAAGTTTGCTTCGTAACCGTTTTTGCAAATAATACAACTGAAAATACGAAGAGAATATTTTGTTTGTTTTGTTTTCAACGGACTAGTTCGCTTGGTAGTCATCGGTTTATTTTAGTCAACTATAAAAATATGGTAGTTAGGTAATAAACAGGCGAATATAATATAACAGAAAATATACAAAAAAATATTGTATTTGTTTTGTTTTCACCGGATACAGTAACAGTATCGCACACAGGGCGATTTTTAAACGGACTTTTATTACGGAGTAAATTTTACACTAGCGACATTTTATGGGACAATTTACTTTTTTATGTTCACTGAAAGAGTCATTCCCCATACACCTACTCAAATTTACAGTTATATTTTGATGTTTTTAGTAAAACAATGCCCAACTTAATTTGTGATATACCTGCTGTAATGTGAATACATAAATTAATAAAAGTTGTCCAAGAGATAAACCAATTTAGGACCAAATGTCTAACTATAATTTATTTATTTATTCAGTCAACGAAGTCCATTTAAAAAATGCATGATATAGTACAACTAATGTAAATAAATATGTTATTGTCCAACAGAAAATCAATTTAGGAACCAATGTCCTAATATGAAACATTTGATATTATTTCAGAAATTAAAAACATTATTTTGAATAGTTCCGGTTTGTTATACTATTTTTCAGCTACTGTAATATTAATCGTTTTAGTCTTCTATAGTACCGTATACAGGAACATTTTTTTATCAAGTATTCATATCTCGTTTAATGAGTTCAATTTGAAGTTACTAACGAGTGAATCTACCAGGTTAAGGATAAAGTAAAATTTCAAGCTTAAAAAAGCCCAAAAATCAACTAAACAAAATTTTTAGGCTTTACTAAACTCGAAATTCTACTTCATGCGCCACGAGTATAAAACACTGATTTCAAGTAAAGTTCAAAATATTCTCGTTTAACAGTATAATTATAGTTCTGCTTTAGCAGTTTATTATTAATACTGATTTTACGTCATATTTTTAATTTCACAATAATTAAGCGCTGCAGTGGCAGCTAAAACATGTACATTTCAAATTATAGATTTAATTCTGGCTAGGTTTTGAGAGTTTAAAAAACAAAGCTTACAAATATTACCATAGAGATCCTCGCACATAGGTGCCATTTAAACCAATTTATTTTACCGATGCTTCTTTTAATGATTAATATTTATTAGTTTCTTCATCTACGTTGAAGTTCTCGACACATTAACAATTTGAAAATATTACATATGTATCTCTTAAATGTTTTTCTTTCATATTATTGTTAAATAAATTTATGCTACGCTACTCGTACTAAAGTTTCCGGCTTGTCTAAACATTATATTACTTTATACTTAATCATGTCACTTGTCTAAACATTATATTACTTTATACTTAATCATGTCAGTATATATATGTATATATAAATATATGTATACTCAAAATTAAAATTGCCTGCATTGTTTATAAAGTAACTGATATAAAATAGCACACTGAGTTCTCAGTATTTTAAATTGATCATAATCACATAACCTACCACTAGCCTTTATATTACTTTATTAAATTTTACGAAATTTGGGAAAATACCGATATATTTTAGATAGGATTTTTCACGATTACAATTCCTTTGTCTATAATCATCATCATCGGAGAAATTGAATCATTGTCTCTTTTTACACTAAATGGAATCCATCTTTTAAAAATCGCATTCTTCATTAAGACATTATGACCAGTAAATAATATCACCACTGTGCTAAGTTACGAATATTAATGTAACTACGTAAATACTAAAGACTAAAGAAAAATTCGATCAAAGCCAGTGCAAACTATTAATTATTATTAAATTGTGGTGTGGATATAAATGGGGCTTTGTCGATATTTAGTACAATATAACTATATGCCCGATTGAATTAATATATCGAAGAGTCGGCACGTAAGATTGACATGGAAATTGGTCATTTAATAAACTTTGATATTCAACGCCCTTTCATATTAGCATATTGATTATTAATGTGTTAATTAGTGGGGCCTAATCCTTGTAGCAAGTTTGAATTTGATCATTAATGGGATTCAATTAAGCCCCTGATTGTTAATATTTTTAGTTTTTGCGCTCGTATTGGCTATTCATTACAATAATTTGAATGTAGCATATTCAATATATTCAAACAAACGTAACCATATATTATTCAAACATTAAAAGTGCGATTCTTTTCGCAATCTACAACAAGTTAGTCTACAAAGACTATATCAAACACTCATTGAAACAACTACTTCCCGGGCTAATACCCCGACGGGCATTGAATTATACAACAAGTGTTTGCTGTTACATACAGTAACCTACTGCAAATGTAACAATTTGGGTCAAATTATTCAGGCCATCTATAGACGCGTTTCGAGATTTATCTCTCATCAGTATAGCTTTGCCATTCCCTCTAAACAATTTTACACCTTAGACTGGCGGTCACGTTACCGTTCAAACATAAGTATAAATGAAATTGCCAATTCTTGGTTGCAGAATACTTCAAACATTAAAAGTGCGATTCTTTTCGCAATCTACAACAAGTTAGTCTTACAAAGACTATATCAAACACTCATTTAAACAACTACTTACCGGGCTTATAATTAATAATTTGACCTAAATTGTTACATTTGCAGTAGGTTACTGTATGTAACAGCAAACACTTGTTGTATAATTCAATGTCCGTCGGGGTATTAGACCGGGAAGTAGTTGTTTCAATGAGTGTTTGATATAGTCTTTGTAAGACTAACTTGTTGTAGATTGCGAAAAGAATCGCACTGTTAATGTTTAAAGTATTCTGCAATCAAGAATTGGCAATTTCATTTATACTTATATATTATTCAGTCAATTTGGATAATTTATGATAACTTTAACCAAAATTTCACAACAAATATCGAATTCTCAAATTAGTTTAATATTAAAAAATTACCCTAAAATCTTAAGAGCATCTAGAATGCAATGATAAAATATTGCTTTCCTTGATAATAATTGTTATTACTCATTAAAAACTCTCCTTATGTCTCGATTTTTTGTTGGATTGTATTGAAGGTCGTATAAAAGAGACAAATGGGACATACAGGAAGACAATCAAGTCAAAGGGTCCACGTTTTTCACCACATAAAGAAATCACTCCTTTGAACATTTAATTTTCATTTTTTTATTACATCAGAAATATAAAAACTAATAAACAAACAAACTGATGTCTTGTATTCAGCACTATTTCATAATATTTATTCATAGAATCATTGTAAATTTGTTGTCACACTTGAAAATGATATTGACGCTATCGAAACTCGAGTCGTAGAAATTATTAAATACTGAATGTCAGAAAATAAAATTAAATGCTGCTGGATCTAGCATACTTTGGGTTTTCAGATGAAGAAATAAATATTATTATTATTACTAAGATAAAAATGAAACCACTTATGGTCTGAACTCGTTCCGCAAGTGCTGTATCATAACACAATTAAGTTATTACCTTATAACAACCTTTTTTACCTACCTGATAATAGTCCCTAATCACAAATCACTTGAACACTGTTTTCGATCTCGACGCCAGTTCTTAATAGCGATAAATAAGTAAAATGGGTCATGCATTGTGGAAATAATTTTTAGTGCCGCTTCGCAACGGCCTTAGGACTTTTTGAATGGTTTCGGATAAAAATATCGTCCAATAAATAAGTTCATTTAAATCGAGTAGATCTTGATTCCCGAAGAACTTTTACCTGAAGACGTCATTAGTGAGAATAAAACATTATTATATTAATAAATTAAAGTACCAAATACTGAGGTAGAGGCACATGAGACGTGCTCTGCCTTTTCTTCCTTCTCTAGGCAAAGGCGACACTCTGTGGTATCGCTCAGTCCTAGTTTGATGAGGTGATGCCTTAGGCGGCTATGTCCAGTGAAGAGAGCAGTAAGTGCATGCACATCCGATCTGCTCAGCTTTAGTCCGTGACGCAGTTCTGGAGGAGGATAATCCACTTAACACTGCTCTGAAATGTCTCATTCCAGGGCAGCGACGCCAGAAGTTCTGTGCTTCATGTCGCATTCATCCCTTGATACGGACTTTTCCTATCAACCTGGGCATCCCCAGTATAGGCTCTGGTCTGATGAAAGCAGTGCGTGCCTCTTTTCTAGACAGGGAATCGGCTAATTCGTTTCCCTTTACGCCGGACTGGCCGGGCAAGCACATCAAACTAACATTGTTTACCTGTGCGAGCTGGCAGAGTAATTGTTTACAGTTTTGTACAGCCAATGAGGAGCATCTAGTTGACCCTTAGGACCGCTTGGCTGTCCAAACATATTTTAATTGTCTTGCCCGCCCATCCCTTTAGAAGAATTTCAATGGTATATATTTCAGCTTGTAGTATAGTCAGTCCTCATACTCAGGGTGTCATCCGACTCTATGGCAGGTGACAACCCATTTGGTATAAAAACTTGTAACGTTTAATTTTGGCGCAAGGAGTTTTAACGAGGTGGTTAGGTTGCATAGCGCAATGAGTTTTACGCGGCGGTTGGCTTGCATAGCGCGCGTCGATCGAATTCGGCTCGATTGCAACCGTGTGCGCATTAACGGTGACGCTAAGCGAGCGTGAACATGGTGGCCGTAGTCGGTGAACAAGAATTAAGAACTACCGCTGTCGGATCAATGAAATCACCATTCTAAGTTATTATTAGCCGCGCCTGTCTACAAAAGGTTTTTTTTTGGTTTGTGTGTCATTGCCGTTGATCACATCCCGTCGTGCTGTCCTGTTGAAGAGTGCTGTAGCCATCTGTGTTGTTTCCTATTCACCCCCGAGTGCCCTGTTTGTAAGTGGGACAGGAGAAGGGAACCTGACGAATTAGCCGTAACTTCACTAGTGCGTGCGAAGAGAAAAATACGTCACAAACTATCACCTTCGGGTGATCACATGGTGATACCTGTATGTTGCTAGTCTGGCCTCGCCCTGTATCAGAATATGAAGAGAAGTGAGGTTCCGTAGCATTTAAAAGGCAGCTGACGGCGTAGTGCATATGGCTTCAGTTACCGCCACCGTTGCTATTCTCTGTAGTGTAAAGAGCCTTACCATGGCCCTTTTACGGGTTGTAATCGGCCACCAGGCAATACAGCCATCAATGTCCTCGTGACTTCTAATAGTCCCGTTTGTTGTAGAAGCTTACTAAGAGTACATTTGTAGCCGTCCAATTTCGTGTTTTTTGCATTTTGCTATTCTACTATAGATCTAGTGGCAGCTTCAATGTTAAAAATCAATGTTCCGATGATCGGAGCAGGAGGGGTCGTCGATTTCCGATTGGAAAATCGGAAATCTTTATGCTCAAATAGTTCCAGCAAAATGTATTATCAAGAACCTTCTTACGATTATTCGTTACGAAAGTCGGTTTGTTGCTAGTATTCATCACAGCTAGCCCGTCCCCAATAATAAAGTTTAATAAAGACGGACCTCTCAGATTGGTATTGGTGCTGCCCACACCGAGTAGTGTGCATTAGCATCACATGCTACAACCAGTTGTATACTATTCCTCCTGCTGTGAGCCACCAGTTTTTTTACCGCTGTTGGAAGTGGTGGATCTGCACTGTCCTCCCAGAAGTATGCCGAGCAAGCTATTACGTCCAGCCTGCTCTTTCCCACCGGTAGCTTGAGGTGAACAGCGACGTTATCTCTGGTGCAGTATTCTGTCATCAGAAAGCATTTAATGTCCTTTCGGACTATAATACACGCTCTGGGGCTTTGCTCAGAGGTATGTGATATTACATTTCTGAGTATATCGCTTAGGCCGCTTATCCCGTCCGTACCGCTCATCCACAGATCTTGGATGAAAGCGAGATCTATTCGTTCTTCTCTAAACCTTGTGCCAAGGAGAAAATAGGCTCTTTTAGCATGGTGCAGGTTAGCCTGCACATATTTCATCGTGGAATGCATTACACAGGTCAATAAATTTTGACTTTTTGAAAGTTGATTTCGATATGACATCTGATTTTGTATAATTTTGATTTGCTGAATTCAAATCTGAGTGTCATTTTGCCCTATCACGTAAGGTTTTTTCATCAATGTTGAAAATAAATTAATAAAAAAGTTGGTCAAAATAAACGCTACTTTTATTGATACAGAGACAAAAACAAATTACAAATAGTAAACTAAATTAAAAAATCTTAGACAATCTTTAATTTATTTTCTTTCCAGAAGATCTTTCCCTCTTGGATGAACAACTTTGTTTAGTGGATTTTCTTCTGTATTCCAGGGCCGGATTGTCCCATTTATTGACCAGCAGTAATCAGCCATCATTGAAACATTTCACCGACCTTGATACCTGCGTTCCATTTCTTTCATGTCTTGGTGGAAACTCTCACCTTGCTCCTCACTGACATCACCAAGATTTTTGGGGTAGTAATCAAGATGCGAGTGTAAAGAGTGAACTTTTATCCCAATTCCATAAATTTCAGTAGCATGTTTTTCACAATTCCTTGTAGTTAGGATCCTTGTTGTTTCCCGAAAAACCTTCAATAACGTTAGCAAATAAAATCCATGCATCTTTCTCAATTTCAGTCATGGTATTAACAAATTCTTGATCTATCGGTAATCTCCTTATTTGAGGACCGACAAACATTCCTTGCTTTAATTTTGCATCTGAGATCTACAAGTAAAAAAAATCGCGATAGTAAATAACTAAATCCGATAGCCAAAGTGCCAATTTTCAATTTTTTGTCTGTTAAATTTATTAGAATTATTAAAAAAAGAATGTTATTCATGACAGTCATTAATAAAATAAATTACTGATGCATCATTGACTGTTAAGTGTCCGAGTTACAGACAAAGTGTTGGACTCCGACTACATTGGCCGGCCAGAACGTTAATAAACTTAATCTTCAATTTACTGAAAACAATAACAATAATCTCCCTTTGATCTAAACACATTGGTGTAGTAGTTTTCCTTCACGCCAATTCCTGGCGGGGCAACATCTTGAAGACCGAGGCCATTAAATTTCGAAGACCTCCCGAGTTCGCCTACGTCTATGATCGGTTCGGAAATATATACAATGTTTATAAGGGCGTGGGTTTTTCAAAAAAATGTAAATTTAGAAGCGGCGAATTAGTAAGATCTGTTTTTTTGTTTTTTGTGTAATATTTTTTCAATTATTGATATTTCAAAACCGTTTTTGTATTTAATTTGAAATATTATTTTTATTTCTTTTTCATAATTAGTTTGTGTCATAGGAATTGGTAATAACCTATGTACCTAACTGTGATAAGCTGCTAATTTGTGTGTTATTGGGTGATTGGATTTATAATTAACAAAAAAATATATTAATACATTCCATTTACCCGATTATCAGAGACAACTTTATAAAAAACTGCACTTCATTAAGATTCATAAGAAAAAATAGTATTAAAATCGGAAAAATGCTAGAAAAAATAAATATTAATATAGCATACAGAACAAATAACTCCATAGGAAAAATTAATTAAAAACAATGAAGACAAAAGTAATAAAACTAAACAAAGTGGCGTCTATTTACTAAACTGCAAAGACTGCCCCAAGTCATATTTAGGACAAACCGGAAGGTCGTTTGAAGAGATGATGAAAGCGCATTTAACCAGCTACGTGTAAAAGAAATCCAACTCCACAGATCCCAACTTACCGAAAGAGAAAACGCTGGAAACTCAACATCATAAATTGCATGGAAATTAATAAAAGAAAAAACACAGGACATTTTCTCAACGACCAAACAGATCTAACTAATTCGTCCCTCTTATTTTTTTTAAACCCACCCCCTCATAGACATTGTGTACCGGGGTTCGATAAAAAAACGTCTATCGACATAGTCAATTTCTAGTACTGAAACGGCCATTGTCTTTGCTTTTTAGTTCATTCAAATCTGTCAATAAATAAGTTATGTCGATAGGCGACATAACTTATTTATTGACAGATTTGAATGAACTAAAAAGCAAAGACAATGGCCGTTTCAGTACTAGAAATTGACTGTAATTATATATTTTTTTTAAATCAACTTTATTACCCAATAATAGTCAACTTTAAATTTTTAAATAGCTGCATATACCTCTCTTATTTTATTACATTGGACATTGTTTCTCTGAATCCAATTATGCCTGATATGTTGACTTTAATTTAATATTTTGCTAGAAAAAAATTATAATATATCCTGTTTACATGATTCTTTGGGCATAAACATAGTATTTCTTAAAAGAAAATGATACTGATCAAAATTTATAATTAGAATTAGTCTGTAAATCAGCTCAGAATATTTAACAGAATTTATAAACCAACGAATAAAATAATGGCTAGTATTTTATAAACTTTAGAATATTTCAGTGTTTTATACGTGTGGCGCATGAAGTAAAATTTCGAGTTTACAAATTTTCACGGGGCTTTTGTAAACTCGAAATTTGGAGTACATAATTCTTTGGGCATAAACATAGTATGCTTTGAAACAAAATGAATACTGCGCTGCGCGACCCTCGATAAATTTTCTAAGCGGGGCTTTTCTAAACTCGAAATTTCGACGTCACCCAAATGTCATAATATATCAAATATCACAAACGTCAAAATATGTCGAATGTCACATAATATTGGCAAATGTCATACAAAATGTCGAAATATGTCATAATCGACGTATTTACGTTGAATGTCAAACAAAATGTCATAATATTAAAAATGATTGAAAAATCTACCGATTATGATAATAATTGAGATCATCTTTATTTTTAAATCATATTAATAATTGATGAAAATTAATGATATGAAATGACAATTTCATAAATTGATCAGAATTTATTAATATTTTGAATAATTTATCTAAAAAAAATGTGTTGAAAATCTATGGAAATATTGAAATTTTACTTCATGTTTAATCTGGGAGTGGAAAACACTCGTTTAAAACTTGAATTAAACTATTTGAAAAAACACGCGAATATCGGAAAAGTTACAGCTCATGCATACATTTATATATGTATATTTACAAGAAAAATTCCCAGTATGTTTACCAAATTTTAGTGGTGGCAAATGCCACCGTCAGGGCCGAAAGGGTTAATACTAGGACATTTGTCACTTTTTTTAGAAGGCACACTAATTTTAATATTTGAAAAATATAATATTAAATTAAAGATTTATTTTAATTTGTTTTTTTTTTCACTAAAACATTGAACAAAAACAAGAAAATAGGAATTATCGGATTAAAAAAAATAATGTCTAATGTAATAAAATTAAAAAAATATAGGCAGCCATTTAAAAATCTTAGGTTAGCTATTATTTGGCAACAAAGTTATCATTGAAAAAAATCAGTATTGATGTCATTTTTTAGAATTTAAACGACCATTCACTTTGGTGTTTAGTTCAATTAAATCGCAATGAAAAAACTGTTTTTATTCCTTACTTCACTTTTATTTTTATGTGTTAGATGTACATTTCGAGTGCTAAGCACTCATTATCAATAACTAATGCTCTTACAAACTAGGTGCGCAATTATATATACCTGAACAAAAATGGTGGAAACGGGAAAACCTAAATATAATTACATTTGTGTCGCAAGGTTGAATAACATTAAGGGGATTACATTATGGACTGTTGAGGGGATTACGATTTTTCGGGTTTTTCAAGAGATTTAAGAGTGGATTGTCTAACGGGCTTAAATCGAAATTCAATAATTTATCTTTCTGTTTGTGCATTTCTATGGCCTCCAACATATTTAATCGGAAATGTGATGATTGTTTTAGTAATTTAATATTATGTTTCGAAAAAGGATGTCCTGTCTTTAAATTATGGTCAGCTAAAGCGGATTTATCTATGTTACTATTTTTGACGTGGTATATGTGTTCTTTGAATCTTTTTAACAAATTCCTTTGGGTTTGGCCTATGTAACATTTGTCACACTCATTGCATGCAATTGAATAAATTCCGGACTCTTCTAAGTGGCTCCTTTTTGTAAATTGATTGCCTAGTAATGATCTAAATTTGTTGTTATTATAAAATGCAGGAGTCATATTGAATTTACTCAGGAGCTTTGAAAATTGGTTAACCGTGCTGTTGTTGTACATAAACCTAGCAAATTTGTTGTTTTTTCTTTCTTTAAGCGGTGTGAGATTTGTGGTCAAGTTTAATTTTTGGTTTCTTTTGTGTTTATTAATTAGTTTGTTGATTGTGCAGTTTTTGTAACCTAATGAAATTGCTATTTTTCTTATTAGTGTTAGTTCTGTTTTTCTATTTTCTGTTGAAAGAGGCAGCTTTAGGGTTCTAAATATCATACTATTAAAAGCTGAGAGTTTATGTTTAAAATGCGTGGATGAAGAATTGTGAATATAATTAAATGTATGAGTGGGTTTTCTATATATATTAAATTCTATGTTGTTATTTATTTTGTTATTTGTTAATAGTAAATCGAGGAAAGGGATTTGATTATTTTGTTCAATCTCGTAAGTAAAATTAATGCTGGGGTATAACGCATTTAAACTAGCTTGTAAGTGTTCAATGTTGGTATCAGATTTTATTATTGTGAATATATCATCTACGTATCTAAACCACACTCTCGGAAAATTGTGTACTTTACTTTTGGCTAAGTTTTCGAGGTTATTCAGAAAAATGTTAGCCAAAAAGGGTGACAGAGGGTTGCCCATTGCTGTTCCGAAAGTCTGTTTATAGATTTTATTGTTGAATTCAAATGCGTTACACTCCATCACTAGTTTCGTTAGATTTATGTAAAAGTCTATTTTTTCTGGTGGAATTGAATTTTCTGTTAATAGATTTTTTAATATGTTAATTGTTTCGTCAATAGGGATACTGGGGAATAACGCTTCTACATCAAAAGAAACCAGAATTTCGTCGGACTCTATGTGAATATTTTGTAACTTTTTAGATAGGTCAAAGGAATTTATTACAGAGAAGTCATTGTTCATTTTAAGTTGTTTGAATTCTTTAACTAACCATTTAGCTATGTTATAGGTAGGTGAATTTAAATTTGAAACTATGGGTCTCCATTTGTTCCCGGGTTTATGTATTTTTGGTAGGCAATATAATTTTGGTAATGATGGATTTTTTATTTTTAGTCTATAAATCAGATTTTTGTCGATTAAATTTGTTGGGGTTTTGAAGAAATTATTGATTCTAGAACTATATGTGTTGAGAGGATTTTTTACTTGTTCTGTGTAAGGACCATTATCAAGTAAAGAATTTACATTTTTGTAATAATCATTTTTGTTTACAAAAACTACCGCATTTCCTTTATCAGATTTTAAATAAAATACGTCTTTTTCTTTCAGTGATTTTACCGTATTTTTTTCTTGGAGTTGTTTCTTCTGAATCTTCTTTCTTGGTTTTTTAAGAATTTTCTCCAGTGATTCCTTGGCTGTTAATCGGAAAGTCGTGGATTCTTCGGGTCCTAATTGTAATGCTGTACATCTAACACACAAAAATAAAAGTGAAGTAAGGAATAAAATCAGTTTTTTCATTGTGATTAAATACTCCACATAACTCAAATCAAACAATTAGTCAATTAAATCGGTTAATAAATAACAGAGTGTTAGGCGTTGGGCGTTTTTTTTATCGAACACCCGGTATATGCCCGAACAGACAAATTTTATTTATCATTTCTTCGCGTAAATAAGCCACAGTCAGCGAAACAATTGTAGCGTTATACAATATACAGGGTGTCCGTATTTCGAGGAAATGCATGGGGATCTCGGTTATTTGAAGAGTTAGAGAGTTGGTTAAATTAGGGCAAATATGTGAAATTTGTAGCCCAATAATAATCCGAAAACAGATTTAAAATATCTTTTTTTGTTTTCGAGATATTGCCAACAAACTATTTTTTTCAAATTTCGTTTTTATTTTTTTATTCAAAAACTATTGGATCTAGGAATATGCAACTTTTACATTATACAGGCACTTTTTAATCAGGAATTTAGTAGTGTACTTACATTTAAAATAACTTTAATATCTTCCCCGGAACCATAGCCAACTTTTGTTTTTCTTATGGCCGCCATATTGGATTTTCATATTTTTAGAAAGAACTTTTTTTTCTGAATTAAACGGTATATCACACTTATAATTTATTCTGCGTTTCATTTGAAACATAGCAACCTTTTGTTTTTTGTAAAGAGTGCCTTGGAAACAATAATATTGATACGTTATTTAGTTATTGATGTGTCAATAAGATACGATCATTATACATAATACATAAAATAAAGTTAAAAATGGTGTTTTCGAACCAAGAAAAACGAGATATGATCGAAGTTTATTATACTTCAACAAAAATGCACGTATTTCATCCGAAGTCTATCTACAGCGCTATCCAGAAAGGCAACAGCCAAGTGAAAGTCATTTCATAAAACTACATACAAATTTATTGGAATATGGTTCCTTCGTAAAGCCACGACAAAGATATGGATATCACCAACCCCATGAAAATGAAAACCAAATTTTGCAAGCGGTAAAATGATTTCATTTTAATTACAATAAGATAATATTTATTCCCCTAGATTCAAGAGAGAACTTGCGAACCAGTTTGGTGTGACGTTTCAATACGTATGGAGAATTTTGAAAAAAATAAATATCGCCAATTCAAAATTAAAGTTACTCAAGCTCTCCATCCTGGAGATGCTAGACGAAGGATGGACTTTTGTCGTATTTTATTGGGAAAATTAAACGAAAATCCGAATTTCTTGTCAAATGTGATATGGTCTGACGAATGCCGTTTTACCAACACAGGGATATTCAATAGGCATAATGAACATGTGTGGAGTATAAATAATCCTAGACAACATGAAGAAAGACGACGACAAGTGCGATTCGGACTAAATGTATGGGTCGGTATTTTGGGAGACAATGTTGTAGGTCCATACATTTACGAAGATACATTAAATTCACAGAGATATCACGATTTTTTAAGAACATTTTTAAGTGATTACGTAGACAATAACATCCCCTTAAATATGTTAAGAAATGTATGGTTTCAACAAGATGGTGCACCACCTCACAACAGCCAAATTGTCGCTAATTGTCTGTCCGAAATGTTTCCAAATAAAGTTATGGCAAATAATGGTGATATACGTTGGCCAGCTCGCTCACCTGATTTGTCACCTCTAGATTATTTTCTTTGGGGAGCTATAAAAGAAAAAGTTTATAAAACTATTCCAGAGGACAAAGACGATTTAAGAAGAATTATAATAGTTACTATTCAGCAATTAAGAAGAAGAGGCATTTTTCGGGCAGTCCAAAATTTAAGGAAAAGACTAGAATTATGTTTGGAGGTCAATGGTGATATATTCGAACACTCACTTTAAGTTTGTGATAATTTTAGTTCAAAAGATATTTAATTAATTTGTTTATTATTATTTAATATTATGAAAAACTTCATCAAGCAGCAGAGTGATTATTCTGGTTCCTTCCCTAAAAAAATATAGTTGTAGGCCTCAGGAATTTTAAAATGTGCAACTGTTTTCAAGGCACTCTTAAAAAAAAACAAAAGGTTGCTTTGTTTCAAATAAAACGCAAAATTAATTATAAGTGTGATATACCGTTGAATTCAGAAAAAAAAGTTCTTTCCAAAAATATGAATATCCAATATGGCGCCCATAAGAAAAACAAAAGTTGGCTATGGTTCTGGAGAAGATATTAAAGATATTTTAAATGTAAGTACACTACTAAATTCCTGATTAAAAAGTGCCTCTATAATCTAAATGTTGAAAATTCCTAGATCCAATAGTTTTTGAATAAAAAAATAAAAACGAAATTTGAAAAGAATAGTTTTTTGGCAATACCTCGAAAGTAAAAAAAGATATTTCAAATCTGTTTTCGGATTATTGTTGGGCTCTAAATTTCACGTATTTGCCCTAATTTAACCAACTCTCTAACTCTTCAAATAACCGAGATCCCCATGCATTTCCTCGAAATACGGACACCCTGTATATTTAAATTGTGTAATTTTCATAAAAGTGAAAATAAACTTTCATCATTTATCAGGGTTATCGATCAATAGCAGTTACGTACAAAATTAAACATCTTGATTTGTTTTTATGAATGTCTTTATAACAGAAAATGTACTGTAAACTTACTTTAAGTTATTATTAAGGATTAAAATACATCATTTTTCAAACAACCTAGTTCAATTCGAATTAAAGAATACCTAATTAATAATGCAAAAAAATGATGTTAGTACAATTTATTTGTATCATCGAGTTTTAATTGTACTTAAGTATCTAAACAATCCTCAAGTAATTAAAAAATCCATAGAGCGGTAATGTCCAAGTGTCGGCTATAAAACCTCCAGATTTCCATTGGGCGCGACATAAATATGGAAAGGAACTTCGTCGAGTTTTCGTCGGTCTCTTTAAAATTTGTCACTCGAACAAAATGAATCGGGGAAACTTTCCTTAACAACTTCCTTTTAGAGCGTAAAGCACCGTGGCAAAAGTAAGCTTCTTGCTCTCTTTCTGTCACTCTCGAGAACTATTTAATACTAATTTATAGAAAACAAATGGCACAGTTAATAAATTTGCGTAATGTATTTAATTCGAAAGTTTATATTTTTCACCGGCGACGTGCCTCGACTAGGAGACACTTCCGTAATCGCTATTGTTGACGCGGTTTATTAAATTCACCAAGAAAGTGTTGAAAGAAATATTAATGAAATGAAATCAGTTAAAGATGTTACCGGCGTTCAAATACATATTTATTTCGCGACAACAAAGGACCTCACTTTTGTTTATTTATTATTATGCCTTATAATCGTAATTATAAAATGACTCAAGTTCGTTAACATACATTTATGTTTGGGATTGTAAATATTTGTGAATACAGGATTAAGGTTAATTAGGTTTTAGTTAGACTCTTTTCAGTTCTTATTTCATTTTAGTTCACAACAGGCACGGTCGTAAACTTTATTGCATCAAATCATTTTTAATCTGATTTTCTGAAAAATTCAAAAGAGCCTTCCTTAATCGGGAAATATCAGCCATTAGGCCAGTTCGTGACCAAACAATAGAACAACACTGTGTACCTTCAGGTTAAGAGAAAATTTGTGTTTACGACCTAGCTTTATTCTTACGCAAACCTGCATACTTTCGCGCTAATGTGTTTGGCTTTAATAGAATTATTAATTTCCTTTGATTAGGGACAATGCACACATTCATTCGCGACGTATTACCACAGTTCATATATATCCAGTTAGCCAGTCCCCATATAAATTTTGGGTACACGCGAATGGGAGCAGCGCGCTGGATGCCAAATTGGTGTATTTGGCTGCCTATATACACCAGTCTGGCTTCCTGCGGTCGGTCGGTTACGACTATTTTACTCCAGATGTCGCGAAATCAAGTCTCAGAGAGAGAGTGAGACAATTTCTTTCTCCCTCTATTCCGCGCTTCTCGTTGTATCATATTCCAGATGTTGATTTTTCAATCTTGAAAACACGTTCTTTTTTTTTCTTTTAACGAGCTAAGGATGCGTGTTACATTCATTCATGCGTTTCCTTCTACAATTATATTTTCTGCGTTATTAGAGAATAGATTTAATGAAATTATATGTGAACGTTGTAAAATTCATTAAGTATTATTTATTTTGTACAAGAAACTTAAAATACAAAACTATTTAACTTTTGATAAAAAGTAAAATAAATACATCAACTTATCATTTTCTTAACTAATCAGATCAATCCTATTGATCAGATCAAATCTACTGATCGATAAAGGTTTCTTTTTTAATTAAAGGGGTCAGTGCAAAATGCAGTTAAGTCATTTTTTTTTGGTTTTTGAATTATTACCGTTTGAAGTTTTTAACCCATTAAGCGCTGTTGATGCATACACGCAACATTATTATTTTTTTATAATTAAGTTACTAAATAAGTTTATTTGATATATTATATTATTTGACCTGAATTGAAAATATACCAAGAAAAATTTAAATATTTTGTTATTTAAAGTGTATTATAAATACTTCACAATATTACAATGTTTTATACGCGTGGCGCATGAAGTAAAATTTCGAGTTTAGAAAAGCCTAATTTGGCTCGGTCGCTCCGCTTCGCTACGCGCCCGAGCCAAATTTTCAGGCTTTTCTAAACTCGAAATTTTACTTCATGCTTAGTCTGGGAGTGGATACACTCGTTCTTAACTTCATATTGCACGTTTTTATATAAAATCGACGAATGCCTGAACATTGACAGCGTATATATTACATTGTTGAGGCACTAATTTTTTGAAAATCCATTATCACTTTAATATAATAATATTAATAAACTATTTATGATTTTTAACTTTTTATTAAATTCACTTATACATTATGTGTATTTAAAGAAAAAAAATCACAGTATGTAATTCATAGAAATCACAAAAAGAAGTGTAGAATTTTAATTAAAATTAACTTTTAGAGTTAAAATTGCTTGGCCGTTAATGGGTTAAAATAGTTTTAAATATACTATGTGTCCCGTTTCAAGGCGCATTGTATGTTTCATGTAAAGATTTCTAATGTAATTGGAATTTGAGTTTGTATCGCTTATTGAACGAAAACGATTACAATAAAATTAAAATCATTTCTTTACCTACAAGCAGTATTATCGAGGTATTATTTTTGAGTTCTCCTCAGTTTAATTTGAAATATAGCTTGAAAATAGTGAACGATTATACGAAAATAAAATCGTCAAAACAGTAGTTGCTACGAAATGTCAGTGTTTGGCATCAAATTTATTAAAACACAAAGCAATAATTCAATTCACCATGAGTGTTTATTCTGCAAAAGATAAAAATCAGATCCCAAAATGGCCACAGTATATATTTTAATCACGATGCGTATTTTATTAAATGAACCATACTTTTAATAAATATTAACAGTTTCAGAAATTTGTGGTTTTTGCACTGAAAAAATCAACTTGTACTTTTCCGATTGAAATTTTATAAACGCTTATTGTGTGCCATTTGACCAACACCGACAACACTCAGCGGGCACTAAAATGTTACCTAATTTTTGGATTAAAATTTATGGCATCCGTCGTGCGGCTGCATGGGGATAATTTGAAAAAGAATAAGCAGTGTTCGGTGTTCAATTCAGAATTGGAATAGTCGCGAATAGTGAGTGGTATATGCGTACAATAAAATCACACCGCGCCTGTCCGCTATTTTTGCCCTTTTACCCGAAACTCACACGCCGGAGGAAGAAGCGCGAGAGCTCGTTACTAATTGTCGTTGAAACCGCATGTGTTCGTCCAATTGTCGTTAAACCGCATCGTAACGGGGAATCTAAAAAAAATTAATATATAGGATGTTCAATTTAAAATTACAAAGTTGGTAGCCATTTCCGGTACAACCGAAAGTGATAGAAAGTCGAAATATTTTCCATGAGGTGATCGCATTCAACCGTGCAATGTAGAATTTTTTCAAATTTTTCCTCTGTCAGCAACCCCGAATACTTTTACTACTTACTTTTTTTCCGGTAAAAATTGCGGGTTTTTGCGGTTTTCGGTTTATTTCCAAGTGAATGTTTTAATTTTTGAAACATTTTTATTTCATATTAAAACAAAAAAATGTGTATATGCCCATTACAGCGCTGTCCTTGTTATAGATATGATGATTTAAATATAAAGAATATGGAAAAATGTCTTAAACTAAATTTGTTCTACTTTTATTATTATTATTATCACATTTGCACAATTCACTACATAAATATTTTTTGCATTTTTTCGCCTTATATTAGTAACCATCTATCACATCTAAGCGTTATATATTTTTAACTTTACCTTAAATCAGTGGTTTATACGCGTGGCGCATGAAGAAAAATTTCGAGTTTAGAAAATCCCCCTGAAAATTTGTCTCGGGTCGCCTCGACAAATTTTCTACGCGGGGCTTTTCTAAACTCGAAATTTTACTTCATGCTTAGTCTGGGAGTGGAATACACTCGTTACTTTAAAATATGTCACAACTATCAAAATGTGGGTTGCATCCGACTGAGCGAACACATTTCAGACGCGGATCCAGACTTTTGTTTTGGGGGGGGTCACTCTCAGACACGCATCCAGACTTTTTTTCTCCGGACCGGGGGGGGGGGGGGGGGGGAGGGTTGTCTTTAAAAGTACATTGGGCAGGTGAGTTTCTACTGTAATGTTTTATACTGAGGGATCTTGTTCCAAAATAATTGAACAAGAGTAACATATTCTAACAAAAATCATATGTTACAATACTTTTTCCAATACAATACTTTTTACAATTATGAACTATAATCACAATGCATCACATATGTCAATATGTTGCATCCGCTTTAGTCAAGTCAGAGCACTAATTCGAAACGAGTGCGTTTGCCCTTCGCGAATCGGGTAATCACAGAATCAATGTTAATATCGATATCTTGGTGGATGTGCAACAACGCAAGACCAGTCAGCCTTTCGTTCGTCATGGTTGACCTAAGCCACGTTTTCAGACGACGGAGGGTTGAAAAGGAGCGCTCTGCCGTGGCTACACTGACTGGTAGAGTAACTAAGATAGTAAGTAGGATATTGATGCAGGGATACAAATGCTTGTCGCACAAATCGATCATCTGGGGAAGCGAATCGGGAATGACGTCATTGTTATCGATGCAACGCTTCCACTTAGTCACCCACAACTGAAATTCAGCAACGACTGTAGAGCTAGGACCAGGTAGAAGCTGCTGGTACGTGTCTGCCATCTCACACACAGTTGTTAAATCTTCCTCTGAGTACGACGTTCTGGGCAGAAAAACTCTTAACTAAAACAAATTCAGCACATCCGCAGAAAGTCGATCTTCCAAATCGTTCACAATATTATCCAACAGAGGAATATATATTGCTCGTCTGAAATAGTCCTCCGGAGTCTGGTTTAGGATGTTGTTGTCGCGGTGCATTTGTCGAGCAGCAATTCGAGGAACCTTAATCTCCAGACCAAGTTGTTCAGCAACGGTTTGAGCTTTCTCAAACAATTTTAGGAAAGCAGTCTCAGCGTCAAGGCGTTTGTTCTCGAGTACCGCTATGGTGTCCTTGAGTATATCTGATGCTTTCTTCAAATCCAGGGATGGCGTTTGCAGAATCCGACTCAGCGACACAGTTGTACCTGAAAAATGAAGTAATGAAGAAAAATGAATAATGAGACAATAGAAGCATATATTCTACTAATTTTGCAAGTCAATATTCTGCATTTAGGAGTGACAAAAATGAATGTTATAGTAGTAAATACATGTACTAATAAAAGTAAAATTAACGGTGATAACGGAAGAACAATGTTCAAGAATATTATTATCTGAGTATTCTAATTACCTAGTACATCATTTAGGCAGGCAGCGGACATTATGAACTCCGGACTGGCTAAAGCCTGACGAAGGCATTGGGCATCAGATGCAGTCTTAGGGTCACTCCACGTGGAAATCTCGTTGAGAGCGTCGCAGATCTTCACCAACATCGGTCCTTGAAACTGCAAGTGTCCGTCGTGCTTCTCCACCCAACGAGTCTCGCAAAGACCCTGCAGGGAATTCCCACCCAGTAGTCTTCGAAAAACTTCGTGTCGTTTTGCTGAAGCATTTGCAAAAGCCACAACTTTTCGCATCGTTGCTGAAGCATTACGACACAACGCCACCTTGAAGGACGTCGACAGGGAATTGTTCAACACGTGATTGCTGCAAGGACAACGTTTGGCCAGAGTTGCGACTTTCGTAAGCTCCTGGACAGCACTTTTTGCATCCGAGGCCATAACCGAACAACTGTCCGTTCCGATGCCAACGCATTTAGTTAGATCGAGGTCGAATCTTTTGCAGAGATCTTCCACGATGTGAGCCAATGCCACCCCTGTTAATCGCCGCTCACCATCTACATCCTCGGGACGGATCGCATCGTAGGCATCGCAAAATGCAATGAAGTCCTCCCTAATGACGCCTTCGTGGAAATAGCGAAAAGAGAGACTGAGCTGTTCCGTGTGAGACAAGTCCGTGGTTTCGTCAAACATAACGGAGAAGACCGATGCTGCTTTCACTCGTTCCAAAACTGCTTGCTGGATTTCCTCTTTGCAGGCGTCGATAAGGGAATTCTGAGTCGTCTTACTGATGTAAGTTGCGTTTGCAGATGCGTTTGGTGCTGTCGACGTACAAACTCCCATCGTCTCTGTGTCCGCGCAAAGGAATATTCTGACGGCCGGAAAAAATGATGGTGTTCACGATGGGTCGTAGGCGTTCTCGATTCTCTTGGACTTGCAGCTTCCGCTGGGTCGATATCTGGTTGATCACTTCAAGAGTCGGCTGGTGATAGGTTTTTAGGAAAAGTTTTCCAGCTTCCACAGCTGAACGGTGGTACTGATTTTTCTGGTGGCTCTCAAGATCGCCTTTCTCTCCAAGGAGGTTATCAAAAACCGTCAGAGGTACTTTTACCAAACGCTTGAGAGGGCAAGATTTCTGATAACTGCCAGTCGGAGTTGAGATGAACAGCGCGCAATATTTGCAGTACAGTCCACGGTCTTTGTGCGACAAAACAAGCCAATGATACTTGTCCAAGTGCGATCTCTGTGCGTACTTCTTCCTTTCCTTTCCGTTCTTTGTGACTGTGTTGTGAGGGAAATCATACGAAGGCGGCGGTGTCCAAGGATTTTCGAGTAGTTTAGCCTTTTCGAAGTCAGAGATGTCGTTCTGGCCTATGTAGAAGCCGATATCAGATCCATATTTACTGTCGCCAGCAGAAACGGCACTCTAAAAAAAGTCTTAATTAATTACGTGTCTCTTGTAGTTGTTTCTAACAATTGTGTCTTTCATTAATAAGTTTCAAAACGTCTTGAAAATAAGACACCACGCGTCTTATTTAAGACGCATTCTGGTCAAGTCGACGTTTAGTGTTTAAATGAAGCCGCCAAATGTATTAATGTAAGACAGATGAGTTTGCACATATCTTGCAGCGCAGTTAACTTTTCTCGTACCTCTTCCTTCTGCGGCTCTACCTCTTCATCCTTACTCGAATCATCGAATGAAGATACAGAAGGCTTCGGCGATGGTGGTTCAGGTCCAGCTGAAGAGTGGAGTTTGGGCTTCTTACTAAAGAAACTATCTATTGGTCTAGATCCCGTTTGACGTTTCTGAAGAATTATAAATACATATATAATATCACATTAACCATTCGTGCGGAGTAATTTGAATTAATATAAAATATTTTAATCAATTTAATCATAAATGTTGGCATATGTATCAGTACATTCAAAGAAAACTTTATTTGTACAAGTAAAATTTCATCTTGAAGAAATTTAAAGTATTTATATTTATTTAGTATATATTTTTTTTATATTCTCGAATTTAAGTTTTTATTTTTATAGGATATTCTCACATGGTTTTTAAAATAACGATACATATATCTACAACGCACTAAGCTATGCAAATTGCATAAACTTCGTCAATAAAAGAGATAACAAATAAATACAAATTACTACAAAGTTTCGTAAATTTTCAGTGGTTGAATCAAGCATTTTTAGGTTAGACAATCAATGGGTTTGATATCGGTTCCGGTATTGCAACAAACAGATTCCGACATAAGAGAGAAAACAAATAAATACAAATTACTACAAAATTTAAGAAATTTTCAGTGGTTGAATTAAGCATTTTTAGGTTAAACAATTAGTGGGTTTGATATCGGTTCCGGTATTGCAACAAACGGATTCCGACAAACTAAACATTTGAAAACGGTATCGCTGTTTATTATATACATACCATGATTGTTGTTGGGTTTCGCTGGATTTATTCCCTGCATTCCCTGCAAGGAGCACTGTTCCACCGTTCCCGCGTTCAATTAGTGATTTATTTTCACACCAACTTGGTAGCACTGTCGCGCGACGTTTAAAATTATGTCAAACATCTGCTGCCACAGACTTTGTGTCTTTAAGTTGTAAAGTCATGAGCAAAAAACAGTTTAATAAAAAATAATCCTTCAAGTTGTAATGATTTTCAATAAGCCAATTTCGTAAAAAGTTACCCGGCGTATTTTCTCATTTCAAAAAGGACGGCAAACTTTTTCTATTTTACTTACATTTCAAAATATGGTTTTGGTTTTTAAAAAACGTTTAAACAAATTAGAAAGTCGAATTGTTTTCTTGAATTTTTTTACTTTTGCTTAGATATTTTTAAAATTGACAAAAGCTTGCCTTAATCACATACGATATTGTTTAAATCAAATTCCTTGTTATAATCAAAATAAATTGGCTCACAGATGTAGTGCTGACTTTACAATTTTTTGTCGTTTACCATATCAGTTTTTTCTAGTAAAAAATTTTTTCGCTGTTCATCATTGGGGGGGGGGGGGGTCATGACCCCTGTGACCCCCCCCTGGATCCGCGTCTGACACAATTAAGTAATGTTTCATCAAGACTCAGTAGAAACAACCTTAGAATAGTCACAGGACTGATAACTGGACACTGTACCCTAAGGAAGCACCTGCATAACATGAAACTGTTCACAGAAGATCCAATATGCAGACTATGCCTGGAAGAGGATGAAGACGCCTCACATGTACTATTCGAGTGCGAGGCACTTTCCACCTGGAGGGAAGCAAACCTTGGCCAAGGGAATCCAAGCCACTTCCCGAAGGGAAAGATGATCGAAAGGCTGCTGGGACTAGCCAAGGAGATAGAGCTTTTTGATTAACTACGGTAACGGAAGAAGTACAATAAGCCACACGGCTGCGGTGCTAGGGCAGAAATAACCCTAACTTCCGTTTCCTGCCCCTAAAAAAAAAAAAAAAAATGTTTCATCAACATTAAAGCAACGTTTAATGTTGCTACAATGTTGATATAAAAAATAATTTTTCGTTTTGTGCTCAGTGGGATGTGTCATAAAGAATGAACTTTGCTTACGGTTTGAGGGCTTAGTTAAATTATATTAGAACGCCATATGTTATATAAAATATATGATATTATTTTATCGTAATACTTCATAATTGACGTACTATTGTAATAAAAACTTGATTACATCAATATTAAGGCAGATATCGTATTGTTATAAATAATAGCATCATCAATAGATACACACCCATAAAATAACTGTATCAACTTATACCCAAATTAAAATAAACATAGAGGGCGTTATTCGTGGCCCACCCTGTATAATAACTAAAAATGTTGGAAATATATTTAACATTTTTTTATTGTAAAATGACTTTGTTTATTTATACAAATTATGAATATTTGAAACAATAATCGATTAATCTAATAATTTTAACAATTTTTTTATTAAAAATATATTAAATAACTAAAAACGTTGAAAATATATTTTAGAATTGTTAATTTCATTGTAAATTTGTTTTTATAAAATATATTCCCGAATTTCATAACTTGGAACACGCTTGAAATCTCAAAATAAAAGAAATATTTTCGAATAGATTTTTTGTGGTGATAATAAATTTTATTATTCGTCTACCACAGTTCATATACAGGAAGTTTTCCGTTAAAGTATACATATTTCAAATTCACCTTATTTTCTTTAAATCTGTAGATATTCGTTGTGTTTTTAAAAGAGTTCAATTTGATGCTTTAAACGAGCGTTTTCCTCTTCCAGACTAAGCATGAAGTAAAATTTCGAGTTTAGAAAAGCCCCGTGAAAATTTGTCGAGGGTCGCGCAGCGACCAGAGACAAATTTTCGGGGCTTTTCTAAACTCGAAATTTTACTTCATGCGCCACGCGTATAAAACACTAAAATATTGTGAAATTTAAGTATATTTGAACCTCACGTAAAATCAGTGTTCTGTGCGCGGGGCGCATGAAGTAAAATTTCGAGTTTAGAAAAGCCCAGAAAAATGTACAGTGTATTCTGTATATTGAGTTATTTATACTTAAAAAACTCTCTGTATAACTAATCAATAATATAAATTATTTGCCAAATTTGGTACATACCAAAGTTTTAATTGAATTTATGAAGAAAAAAAAAACAATCAAGATAAAAGTAATATCAAATGAATTCTTTAATGTAAACTCATTGAATTTAATTTTTTGATTTCTAGTTAAATTTTAGGTTTATTTAGGAGCTTTTTAAATATATCTGATTTCCATAATTTCGAACACGCAGGAAATCTGAAAATAAAAGAAATGTTTCGGAACAGTTTATTTTTTCTGAAGGTCATTAAATTTATCATCGTACAAGTGGTGAGACGGGATCAAATTACACGACGAAATAAGAGCGAGCGCGTTTGTGTGTGTGTGTGTGTGTGTGTGTAGACGCAACCGGAGCAGTTTTCTCTAGAATACTTCTACGTTTACTCTATTTATAAGTAGATGGACCCACTTCCCGACCACAGTCTCTCCTTTTCTATCCTCGAAAACTCGGAATCCAGTTCTCCCATAAGCATTGTCTACCCTTGGTATTACGCATGTGACAAACTCGGTTACTTGATATAGTAAACACAACAGTTTATTTATATAGCGTAATTTGACAAGAATCACTAAATTGATACTCGTCAGCAAAACCCTACCGTTCATACGAAGGCTACATATGTCCACGACAGATGTTATCAAGTATTTTTAGCGTGATGTAATTGTAAGTTTATAATTTATATAAATGACACAATATATAAATTATTATAATTCACGGTATTTGCATCAGTCGCCTGCGGCAGGGCAAGCGCAACAAGCGCAGACGAGCCAATCAGGTGCAACGAACTTAACCACTTCCACCCCGTTATTCCTCCAAAGACATTTTACGAGAAGGGGTGTCGGTGGTTAACAAAACCGTTGATTTAGGGGTTGACACGACAATACAAGTTTAATCTCCAAAGTGTTCAGTACAAGTTCCAGCGTTAATGTAATCATTGTATTTGCGTTTAAACTGTCCGCAAGTTGTAAGTCGCGGCGCGGTAACTTCAGTTTGTTTGCTGTTGTATATATTTCTTTTTATTCTTATTTTCTTCTTGTGATGTTTTAATTGCGTTTATCAATAAACTTTAGCTTGTTAATGTTCTCTTGTAATGTTACAACTTTATTTTAAAAACAACAAGTCCTAAAAGAAGTATACACCCAACTGCATAGTGGTTTCCGAAAAAGCTGCCTCAGGTCCAGAAGTTCACGAATCCTAGGTAAGATAACTAAAATTAAATTTCATTTGTTTGTGACTCTGTGGTATTCCCTCTAACTATGAGCTAATAGGTAATCAAGGGAATCCGGTTTTGGACAACAGGCCAGTTTTTTTAAAATTATTTTATCAATTCGTCCAAAATCGGGGCAGTTGCCTCCCAGTAGTCAACTCCTTAATTTTCCCCTTTTAATAAATAGCGCCCAACGTGTTTTAATTTTATTTATTCCTCTGATAATTCACGCCAAATATAAATTTAGCTTATTGTTTATATTTGCTCAAAATTGTTGCTCTAGTACATAAATGTACTTTTAAATGTCAATTTATTTAATTCTCATGACACTGAGTACAATTAATTAAATTATTACTTACAGTTTTTTTTAAAGCCGTACGAATTTTAAATTAATTTTTTTTGCTTTGTATAAGTAATAATTATTCACTTTTGGCCTACAGATTTTGCCGATTCTCCTAGTTTCTAATTAATATTTTTTACGGAAAGTGAAGTGTAGTAAAGTTTATATTTAAATAATTAACACTGTTTACTTTTTTGTATTCACTTTTTATTTTGTACTGTTAATTATTTAAATTTCAGTGTTAATTATTTAAATATTTACAATGTATCACAAAGTAACCGCCTCCACCACAAGATGTTTATATTTAAGATTAAATGTTATAAATAAAGCGAATCTTAACACCTACAGTCACTTTTAACTTATTTGATATAATTAATTTTTCGACCACGTACTATATATACATCTTTGTTCGACTTTGCACTAAACGTTTTACTTTTTTCTCAAGAAATTTAACAAATCCCTAGATTTTTATAGTAATCTACGTACTTTTAATTATTTCAAAAACTCGACGGGGCCGAGTTATAAGTCTAAGCATTGTTATTTTAAATTATTATTTATATTTACATTTATAAATAAAAACTCGAACAAAGATGAGCACACACAGTACGCATATCCAACCGCAATCGCAAACTCTCGATGACATTGCGAGAGTTCCTAGCACACACGATATAACGCAAAACATGATCTCCACCGTACTCCGATCCCCTTCGCAAGTCACACAGGACGTTTCCGAATCTCGCCCCTCTTCACGAACTTCCCAAGCCTAATACAGGACTATCGATGAAGTGAACGAGGAGTTGGTTATAGTGGATCGCATTCATCAAGCGGACGTAAATCGTCTCAACCGAGAAAAGGAAGAATGCCTTCGGGGACATAAGGAAGAAGAAGAGCGCGCAAAGCGCATAATGTACACAGCTGAGGACGTAGTGAAGATACGCGAATTTTATGAGACGATACAAGCGCGACATCAAAAAGAGTTACAAGAAACTAGGGCTCATCGGGATGCACTACAGGACGAGCTAGATGCTCTAGAAGAACGTGCCCTATTTCGAAACCCGGACGAGATAACCGGGATGAAAGTCGGCTGCCTGCACCTCCACATAACTTGCACCAGAGCCAAGCGCAAGCCGACATCCTCGTGCCCGCTACCGGAACTGCGACGCGTCATTCAAATGCATAGACAGTGCTGTCTCCAGATGCAATAATTTCCGCCTTCGCAATAAATCAGTACTCTACCAAGCAGTTGTTATATCTGCTAAAATACAAAAATACGTATGAAGACGTCCAACTTAGGTTCGATGGCCGTGACCGCGAAAAATGTATTTCCCAGTTGGAAATTAAATTCGAGGGACTTGGTTTAAGAGACGCCGTAAAACATCGCCGTGCACTAGGTGGAATGAATCCAGAAGAGGCGAAGAAATACGGTGGTTACTTTAACGACGATATTACATGGAACCTGGCAAAATCACTCTTCATACAATCAGTGAACCGAGCTGCAGTAGCTGTGGATGAAACAAAAGAGCTATTCATGAAACCGCAAGGAAGCACTCCACCAGGCATCTTCGCGATTCAGAAGATTCAGAAGAAGAGGACATGAAAACGGTTGCGATATGGCAATTAGCGTCACAATCACTGCGACGAGTGCTATTTTTCAAGCCTAACACTGTGGAAGATTTCTTGAATCGAGCGGCAAAATTATCGGTTACGCAATGTAAGGACGTTGAATCTAAATTCAAGCACACGCATTTCCGCAAAACGACGTACCAATCAACCCAGAAGAATACATGGCCCGCAGCAAAGCAGCACTTGAACGCAAGCGAAGAAACAAATTCTTCGCGGGGCCCTCATCAAAATGCGTCGAATTATTTTCAAGCAAACGCCACAAATTACCGTGCTAGTTCTCCTGTCAAAGCTTCGACTCAAAGCCGTAAAACCAACAAACAGAACCAATCCTCTGTGAGACAGTCGTCGCCGCAGAAAGCGACAACAGCCAAGTGAAACCACTCCCAAGAGCCGCTGAATCGTGACAAAGAAAATCTTTGGAGCCGCAAGTGCCCGTCGGGAAACTTCTAATAGCGACAGGAGCAGAGATGAACACTTTAACTTCACCTGCTGCTTCTAAATACCGATAACGCTACTCGAAACGGACTCGATGAAAACCATATATATACCATATATCGCCTCGACCAGGATACCAGCAACGTAATAGAGTGCTTCGGTCGAAATACTAGCTCATTACCGCAAAATAGTGCTCGCGAAATAGACGCTTCTTCAAGTGAAACTGACATTCATCCATTGTATGCCTTTTCAGCTCATTCCTTTAGTAGTGCATGACCAAACTTTAAAATGCCTTCTTGACCTCGGTGCTGGGCAAAAATATATACGACCAGAAATTTCTTCAAGCCAAATTCGACCACTTCGTGCAAAAACAAACTTAGCTAAAAAAAATATCACTGCAGAGGTTACGGCAGTGACAAATTTAATATTTCGACTCGGGACGTATCACTTTTCCGTGGATTTTTAATAATGCCTGGACTGCGATATAAAGCAATCCTCGGAATTGGATCTTTTTATGAGACATGAAGCTATCATTGCTTGCATGAAACGCTGTGTTCACCTTGGCACCGGATTACGCCAAACGATTCGGTGGACCGAACAGCCCAGACACGAAGAAAGCCTCAAACCGCCCGATCTGGATTACGATTTCAACGGAGCTGCAGCCCAAGAATTTAGGGAGTTGGTTCAAAGGTTCGCCCAAACTTTCCAACCGAAAGACCAGTTCGCTAACCGCACACGATCGATGGAACATAAGATTCAACTTACTACCTTTAGTAAATTAGGTTAGCTAAATATTACTCATTGATCCATTTGTGATCAGATTGTAATTATAGTAAAATACAACTAAGTGTTTTGCAAATAATAAAAAAAAATAAAAAAAGAAAAACTTACTACCGCTAAACCGATACGAATCCGCCCGTATCGCGTAAATCCTGCCCGTAAAGAGGAAATCGACGGACAAGTGGAAGACGTCTTCGCCCAAGGAATAATTGAGCCCAGCACCAGCCCGTTTGCATCACCCATAGTGCTAGTCAAAAAGAAGTACGGAGACAACCGTTTCTGTACTGACTACTGGAAAATCAACGTAGTGACAATCTCAGAGTCGACTCCTATGCCGGTTATTCAGGAAGCTCTACTCGACCTCGGATATGCCATGATTTTCTCGACGCTAGATTTGAAAAGCGGGGATTGGCAGATTGAAATGAAAGAGAAATCGAAACTATTCACTGCGTTAGCTACTCCCGACGGCGGGCATTATCAATTCAACGTGATGCCATTTGGATTGAAAACTGCTCCCGCCACATTCCAGCGGTTGCTGTCTCGGGAAGTTCTTGCTGGAATGATCCACGACTTCACAATGGTGTACTAACACGACATCATTGTATACTCCAAGACATCCGAAGATCGCCCATGACACCTTGCACTCGTCTTCAAACGTCTAGACCAGTACGATTTTCGATTAGGCGTAGACAAGGGCTCATTTGGAAAAATGTCTCTGTAGTATTTGGACACAAGGTAGATGCCGATAGAACGCGACCGCTGGAAAAACACTTACAGCAGATATCGAATCACCCAATCCCGAAAACTCGTCGACAGTTGAGAAAATTTCTTGGACTTTGCAACTGGATCAGGCAATATATCTAGGATTTTGCAAAAATTGTCGCCCCTTTAAACGAGGTGACCGCCACAACGCGCACATTTAAATGAACTCCGGCCGCTACAGCTGTAATGGAAACACTACGACAATGGGTTCAACAGGCGCTGCAGTTGCACCGACTGCTGCCAAAATTACCTTACACCGTACAAACAGACGCATCAAAGGTTGGTATTTCTGCTCTTCTGTTTCAGACAATACCTACCGGCGAGAAGAGAATAATAGCATTTGATTCACATAAGCTGAGCGATACCCAAAAGCATTATCTCATAAACGAGCAAAAATGCCCCGCACTCGTGTTTGCGCTTCAGCGGTACCGCCCACTTCTCGAAGGACGTCATTTCCACGCTGTTACGAACTGCAAGGCTCTTACCTGGCTCGCTAAGTTCAAAGACGAAAAAACTCACTATGTGGGCCCTTCTACTGCAGAGTTTTGATTTTGAAATCAGTCACTGCGCAGGAGAATCGAACCAGCTGCCAGATCTTCTAAGCCGCGATTCAGAAAACCTGTTTATTGGCCCGCTTCCAGAGTTAGATTATATTCTACCGCCACAGCTGAATATGCTAGGAGTTCCCCTGGTTTATTCGGTAATGGAGGCTCAGCAACTGGACGAAGATATTCAGAGCAAACTTCAATTGCTTGCCGACCCAAACCAATGGACCGAAAACAACGAATTTCTGAAAGTCGTTGAAGGACAGCTATACCGGCGGCCAGTCGACAACCGCGACAGGACGCTCTGCATTCCCGTAACTACAATTCTGATCTGATTTAATGGGTCCATATCCAGTGAGCAGTACACGTAAACATTCAATTCTTGTGGTAACCGATCTCTTTACCAAATGGGTTGAAGATTTTCTATTGGACAAGCTTGTTCCGGAAATATCCTCAAGCTACTGGAGGAACAAGTTTTTTATAAGTTCAGTTACCCAAGAGTTGTGATAAGCGATAACGGCCCGCAGTTCATTGCAAGACGTTGGCGTGAGCAAATGCAAAGTTAGGGAATAGAAGCTTACTATACGCCGGTGTACCACCCTCAGGCAAACCCAACTGAATAAAAAAACCAGGAGCTAAAGAAGTGTTTACGAATTCGCATGCAAGGCCAGCCCGGAAATCAATGGGACCGTAATATCCAACCAATCCTGTTTAAGCTAAGATCACGCGTCAGTGCCGCAACAGGAGGCGCTGTTTGGATATCCATTGCCCCAACCTGCAGAGCATGAAATTCCGACAACTCGACCAGTAATCCAGGATGAAAGAGAGTGAGAATGCAAAATACTGTTCGAAACCGCGACATACATTACGTACGTCGATATGACCGCCCAGACGAAGTTCCGCAATTCTTGGTAGGACAACGAGTTATCATTCGTAACCATCCAATAAGCGATGCTTAAAAACCCGCAGGATTCGCCACCAAATGGCTCGGCCCATGTACAATCCGAGACCGCTTCGCGGGACGCGTTTACCTGATCGACCGGAATGGACACGATGTTAGGATACACGCGGATGACATTAGGCCAGCGCCACTACGCCCTCCAGGAGCACCGGAACATCGCGACGCCCAAGACGAAGACGACGCCCCGGATCCTGATGACGATGATGATTCCGATAACGCGGACGATTGCCCTCCAGGACCATCTACCGCGACAGATTGACCATAGACATTCACAAACTTAGTGCCGCGTTTTAGTGCCTGTTTTATTTTCTGGAAAAATAGAGACACTATCACCGCGTCGCAAAACTTATCGCCAATGTTTATTTTTTTAAGTAGTGAACTTATTATTCCATAATTAGTTAATAGTTTAATATAACTAGTAATTAATTTTTTACCAACCTCATGCTTCCGCGATTTCACGAGCACACCGGTGTCATGAAAAACATAGTGCGAGTATGAAATGCTACAGACAATTACAAGTGCACACAGTTCCATAAACACCCTACGGGATGAGGGTGCCTTTACGTACTTCCCGTGACACTGGACGAGGAAACAAAAGCCTTGTTTCACAGCTGCTGCAAAAATCCAGAAGCCGATGCCTGGAACCAGTGTTCCAGATCGGTTCCAGACGCCACTAAGGGTATCACCAGGACATATCGGCGCATTATCTCCAGCGTTTTAGAGTGTGGAACCAGATAAATTGTAAATCTTTTTCTTCTTTTTCTGCATGCACACTCTAATGCTTGTAATCGAACTTAACTCATTTTCCGGGGCCGAATTGTTACCGGCGTTTTACCGAAGTCGTTATAGTGATTATTTCAGCGTTATAATTCAAATACATATTTAATTCGCGACAACAGCGGACCCCACTTTTGTTTATTTATTTGTATGCCTTATAATCGTAATTATAAAATAACTCAAGTTCGTTCACATACATTGATCTTTAGGATTGTAAATATTTGTGAATATAGGATTAAAGTTAATTAAGTTTTAGTTAGATTCTTTTCAGTTCTTATTTTTATTTTAGTTCACAACAGGCACAGTCGTAAACTTTATTGCTTTAAAACATTTTAAATCTAATTTTCTGAAAAATTCAAAACTGCCTTCCATAATCCGGGAAAAGCACCCATTAGGCCAGACCTAAAAGATCATTTGTAACTATCCCTGACCTACTTGAGTCCCTCAATGTCTAGACTTCTTATGAAGTCTACTATAACTTGAGGGTTAATGTGTACCAATTCCTCGGTGTTTAAAGTGGCCGATGATCGGTAGTTCATAGCCCCTGTGATGCCCAAACATGCCAGCCGTTGAACCTTGCTGAGCCTTGCTTGGGTTGAGATATCCGTTGTCTTTGTCCACCAGACAACGGAACCATAGGTGATTATTGGTCTTATCACCGTAATGAAAAGCCAGTATATTATCTTGGGGTGTAAACCCCATCTTTTGCCAAATAGCCTGCGGCAAGCCCATGTTGCCCTTACTGCTTTGGCAGTGATGTTATCTACATGGGTTTTCACAAAGTAGGTGCTCTGCTGTTTCTTGTGCCTCGTTGCAAAACCTGCAGTTGGCATCAGTTGTCTGACTCATCTTGGTAAGGTGGTACTTCAGAGGACAGTGTCCAGTTAGAAGGCCGGTTATGAGCCTTAGGTTGCCCTTGCTTAACCTGAGAAACTGTCCGGCTCTTACGGCAGAGAAGGCGATGAACCTTTTCGCCTGCCGCAGACCAGGTGTGTTTCTCAGGTGAGCACTTTTGGCAGCATCTTCCCATTCCCGGATCATCCCCTTGATGCGGACTTTAATTATTCCACTGTAAGGTTCTGGTCCGACAAATGGAGTCTTAGACCCTTCCTTGGCAAGGTTGTCGGCAATTTCATTGCCTTTAATCCCTGCGTGTCCCGGAACCCAGACCAGTTTGACTCTGTTGTTCCTAGCCAGCTGCTTTAGGGATACGAATTTAGGGACAGATTTGGACTTGCAAGTAGGCGATTTTATTGCCTTTAATGCAGCTTGACTATCTGAGCAGATGCAAACCCTCTGTTTGTTGTATCCCCTGTCTAAACATATGTGGGCGCATATGTTCAGGGCCTCGATTTCTGCCTGAAATATCGATGGGGATCGTCCCAAGGCCTTTGATAACTCGAATCGAGGGCCAGTGATACCGATTCCGACTCCGTTCTCAGTTTTGGATCCGTCAGTGAACCAAACTATCGAGGAGCCTTGTAACTGCTTGACCTTCGCTCCAACATCATGGCGTGTCGAAGTCGTAGTCAGTTGACATGTAGTCTTTGGGCATGTATATCGCTCTTTCGCACACAGTGTTGAGGATTTTTAGGTGCCTGTTAAAGTATCCATATTTTGGTATGTCTGTCTGGATTATTCTTAATGCGTCTAGTGCTACTTCCCTTTTCACGTGCAGATGCAGAGGTGTGAGATTTAGCATTGTCACCATTGCTCCAGTGGGGCAGGTGTTCATAGCCCCTGTGATGCCCAAACATGCCAGCCGTTGAACCTTGCTGAGCCTTGCTTGGGTTGAGATATCCGTTGTCTTTGTCCACCAGACAACGGAACCATAGGTGATTATTGGTCTTATCACCGTAATGAAAAGCCAGTATATTATCTTGGGGTGTAAACCCCATCTTTTGCCAAATAGCCTGCGGCAAGCCCATGTTGCCCTTACTGCTTTGGCAGTGATGTTATCTACATGGGTTTTCCAGTTTAGCCTCTGGTCAAAGGTGAGGCCGAGATATTTAACTGTGTTGGAAAGCCCAATGAGTGTCCCATTCATGGTTAGTACCTTAAGATTTAATTTTCTACGACCTGTAAATTGGACAATTACAGTCTTGTTGGGATTGATAGTGAGCCCCTTCTGCACGCACCATGTACTTACTTTCCGAAGGGTTGACTGCATGCGGTTGGACACCGTATCGTCATGCTTTCCCCTAACTATGATGACGATGTCGTCTGCATAGCCTTGTACGTCAAATCCGTCGTTGGATAACACCAATATTAGCTCATCGATAACTAGTGACCACAGCAGGGGCGATAGAACCCCGCCTTGTGGGCACCCCTTTACTGCGAACACAGTTGCCGACTTATCGCCGATGGACAGTGTGATCCTACGACCTTTGAGCATAGCATGGATCCATTTGGATGTGGAGTCATCAATTCCTCTTGATTTGGTGGCCGTGTCTATGGATTCATAGGAGGTGTTGTCAAATGCACCTTCGATGTCCAAGAATGCGTATAGAGTCACTTCTTTGCTTGCGATGCTCTTCTCTATTACACTTGTTAGTGTGTGAAGGGCATTTGTTGTTGATTTGCCTGCTTGATAGGCAAATTGGTGTTTGTGAAGGGGAAACGACTGAACCACTTCTAAGATATCGTTTGTTTTTTTCTTGAAAAACAAACATGTACAGGATAACAACAATTTTTTTCTTAGCCAACAAGGCGGTGCTTTTTTTGACATGCACTTCATAGAATGCTAATACCGTCTCTAAACGGGTCGTTATTACCGTTTTTTCGTTTTAGTCAGTTGAGTTATGTTGACGTTAATTAAATTTAGCCAAATATTTTGCTGTATTAGCTTTTTTCTCTCGCAACTGTACCTACACATAAAAAAATATTTAAAATTTGAACTTCTAAGCATTAAGTAAAATTTCAGGCTTTTCCAAACTCGAAATTTTACTTCTTGGGCCACGCGTATAAAACACTGATATAATGTGAAGTTAAAAAATACTTTTAGATATGTACGTTAATGATTTATATTCGACTCAGCTTAATTATATGTTGGATCTCACGTTAATAAATATTACAAAATAATCAAAAACCAAATTTTCTAATATAAGGACGAAGATATTATATAATTAATAATGATACGTTATAATTTTGTAATATATTTATTATCAATAAATGAAATACATACATTTTTTGTAAACCAAATGAAATTGCACTAAAAATTACAAAAAACCTAAAGCATACCTGAGTTATTAAATCACATAATTGAGTAATTGTATCTGAGGAGTTCGAAATTTATCAAAATGTATATGAAATTCAGTAAATGTAATTACTAACGTATGTAATACAATAAAGGAAATAGGTATAATATTACACTAAATTACAGTTGTGTTCAACACACGTAACACAACACAACACACATAAACATATCATGTTATTAAAAGACCAGAGGACGAAAATTAAATTAGGTAATTACATTGTGAATGTCCTTATCTAAATAGTTTCTATATTTAAACCATACATATACACAATTGATATTTTATGTAATTTATAGAGAGCAACTAGATGGATATTGATTATTAAGCACAATACTCATTGTTTAATTATAGAACATTTTAAAGGTTTTAACGAGGGTTTTCCACTCCTTGATTAGGCGTAAAGTAAAATTTAAAATTTCGAGCTTAGAAAAGCCTAAAAAATTTGGTTTAGTCGCGTAACGCTACGCGACCAAACCAAATTTTCAGGCTTTTCTAAACTCGAAATTATACGTCATGCGCCACGCGTATAAAATACTGATTTAAAGTGAAGTTCAAAATCTACTGCTTAAGTTTGATCTTACGTTCATAAATCTTACAAATATTTATACCAATTATTACGCATTTCAAAATTAGAACAATTTTTTTTTGCGATATGTAAGAGTAATTAAAAGAAACAAACGGATTTTGTTACACGAAATTAACATTTATAATAATTGTGGAAATAAATTATATGTTATCATATGTATTACATTCACACAGTTTTTATATAATGCGATTGTCCTTCAAAAATATTACTAATATTAATAAAAACATAGAAATATGGCCATCATAACAGTATATTTAACTTTCAAAATGATAGTAACAAATCGAAACACGTGTCAGGCAAGTAAATAAAACAAGTGTTTTACTTTACCATATTTGAAAATTTTGTTCTACCAAGAAAGTAACAGAACGAATGTATTATTAAATATATGATTACTTCAACTCATCGTAGTTTAAACATGATAAATTTAATTGTCATTCAAAACTATTCATAGTGCACAATTACCCATTTTATTTTTATTTTTTAATTTATCCTCACGTTCCCCACACGTACACCGACTGATTCTTCGAATGCGCTTACCTAAAACCCATTTTAAACAAAGATGATTTATGGAATGAAGTAACATTAATAAAATTACCTAAGTATAAAATACAGTGTTTAATTTTAAAACAAAAAACTTTCTCCAAGAAATCATTTCATATAGAATATTGTTCTACGCCTAAAAATGATATTTTATGGAATCGAAATCAAAGACTTATTATTATTTATCTAATTAATGAAGCCAATGTGTGGCGAAACATGTTGCACTGTTCAACAATAAAAAGTATTGTTTTTATTTAAAATACAATTTAATTATTTTACATATACGAGTATAAGTAAATAAGGGATTCTTATAACATTCCAAATAGCAGAACCTTGTTTTCATTGAAAGATAAGTACACATACATAAGTACTACATGTATGCAGACTAATCAATGAAGTTATTCCTTAAAATAAAGTGGATTACTGGGGAAAGAGCCGGGTAGCTATATTTATATTTTACATTAAAATTGTTTCTAATTAGCATTTTGAATGAAATTAAAATTCTATTTTATAGGAATATATCATTTAATCAAAAAATAATTATATTTTTGTAATTAAAATTATTACTAGTTGAAATTTTTAATTAAAATTTAATATGTATTCCCGGCGCATTCACCATTACTCAACTTAACTTTGTGACATAGCTAATTAAGGTATATTTAATTAAATCACTTGGTTTGTTTCACTGATTTTATATTTTCTCCGACTAGTTTCGACCTTTGATCATCTTTAAGGAGGTGAGTAAGATAATTTAAGGTTAAAACAAGTCGGAGTGAATATAAAATACAAATATTTTTAATATTCCTAAAACAATTTCTCGAAAATACCTTTTTCTTCAAATTACAGATAAACCGTATAATTTTCAGATAACGTGATGTAATTGAAGGGACAGGATGCGATGTAGTGTAGTGCTGCGCTACAAGAGGAACGTTTCCGGTTAGATAGTGCTGTAATATACACCAGTTGCCCCCCCCCCCCCTCCCCCATAAACTCGGAATATAGGCCGCCTCTCGCCTTTAGCCAATTTCATGAGGCTGTATCCCTCGGCTAAAATGTTCCACTGGGCTTAATACGAAATTCACAACGATATACTCATTGTATTAAAAGACCAAAAAAATAGAACAAACAGAAATAATATGTGTCAATTGAATTATGTAGTTAAGAATATACAAGAAATGCTTCTTTTAAGTAGGGGGGTAAATGCCAGCCCAAATAGTCAGACAATGCATAAGTATTATAATAATTAATAAACATTTTTAGAATGTTTTGACGGTAGTATCAAACATAAGGGGTGGGTGTATTTTCAAATTCACTTTAAATCAGTAATTTAAACGCATGGCGCATGAAGTAAAATTTATTTCAAACAGCGAATCTGTTGCTTTATTCTTGATTATGTTTAACATTACAGTATTTGGTATTTTTCGGAAATAAGATTAAATTCTAATACACTCTGCAAAAAATTACAATTTTCAGGTCTTTACAATATGGTAATTTATAAATTTTAAAAAACCTTGCAGACGAGTTCCGCCTTTAATTAAATCTTACATAAGAGTTTAATCATAAATAATAATTTAAAAGTTAAGCGTTAATGGCTTGCCCGGCGCCTCCGGCATAACTTCTAACAAGCGATCGTCGCACATCATTAACAAGCAATTTATCCAGCTTCTGCATCAATACATTAATGTATTCTCGACACACAACGTTCATTCAACCGCGATACTTTGTACATTATACGTAATTGCTCTAAATATTTGATCTATTGGAATTTCAACCAAACAAAATTGTTAAGCTTTTTTAAACGCAAAATTTTACTTCATGCGCCTTGCTTATAAAACACTGAAATTAATGCAACGTCAGCATAACTTTTAGAGAATGCCCCGAGGGCAAAAATTTAAAATAAGCAGAGCGATGATCTTGTGCACATTTTATTAATTTTGCAAAGCGTAATTTACCCGTATCAGGAAATTCGACTCGCGCGACTTTAATTCATTAATGCTCCATTCTCATATTTAAAACCCTAGACGTAGTTTCTATTCGAGGGCGCGAGTAAATGGTAAACACGTCAGTACATCGTTAGTATATATACAAACAACTTTATTCAGACAATACAATATATGTTACAAAAATATCATACATGTTAGTGTTAGTCTGTCCGGGCTATCGACCAATATCGTTAGTATTAAAATATATTATTTTTAAATGATAATATTGTAATTATGCAAGTGTATTTTGTTAAGAGTAAGTAATAAAAGTGCCCAAAAAATATGTTCACTTTTGTTATTAGTTTAACACACATATCCTAAGCACTATAGATTTTTAAATAGTAGTCTTAAATATTATATTATTTTATATACAATATGTATGTATGAAATAAGAGTAAATGATATTATAGCTTAAGAAAGATATTGTTATTGTCATACATGTTAGTGTTAGTCTGTCCGGGCTATCGACCAATATCGTTAGTATTATAATATATTATTTTTAAATGATAATATTGTGAATATGCAAGTGTATTTTGTTAAGAGTAAGTAATAAAAGTGCCCAAAAAATATGTTGACTTTTGTTATTAGTTTAACACACATATCCTAAGCACTATAGATTTTAAAATAGTAGTCTTAAATATTATATTATTTCATATACAATATGTATGTATGAAATACGAGTAAATGATATGGCTTAAGAAAGATATTGGATTGTTAGAAATATTCAGTGTGGCACGATTTCTCTTGAATTTCCACTGACAGTTAAACTGTCAACTATTATTAAAATAAGGGAGACAAATGTTGCGTCACATAGCAAAGAGTAGCTTGTCGTTCCCTTTAAGTCGTTATAAAATAAAATTAATGTGTCTATAATGCTACTTTCCTCCATGTTAGATACTTGAAACCATTAGCTTTCACCTACCTATTTTTTTAGCAAATGTTTCTTATTCCGGTTAAACTTTGTTCGTAAGACTCACTTATGCTTTCAGTTTTCCACAGAATATTAATCATGACAAGGTCAAACAAACGCCAGTTATAACAATAGCTCACTTATTCAAAGTAATTAATTCCTTAAATTCACATTTTTAAAATAATTTTAATAAAATAACTAAAAGAAGTACGACATAAAGTAAATATGCATTAAATGCTAATTTTTCGATTATCTACAACTTTTCTTAAAAAGATTTTTGTATATGCTAAATATTTAGGAGAAAATAAAAAAAATGGTAAAAGTAAATTAACATTTCTGGTTATCGCAATTTCACCAAAAGTTGATCGGATACTACTTTTGTAATAAACAGCTTAAGTTTATAGTGTCGTCTTAACAGCTCAGTCGGTTTAGACTCTATCATGGCGATAGAATTACAGGACAGACATTTTGCAAAACTGGTCTGGGATAAACCTCAAAATGGATAGGTCTACTAAAATTTTTGATGAGCAATTTTCCGCGAAAACAATACTTTCTTTTTGTTTTGCATATGGGGAAAGTAAAAAAAGGCAAGAAATACAATTTAAAACGACATCCGTTTTACGTATAGTACGCGTATAGTGAAAAGGCGAAATAACAATATATGAAACAGTTACTAAATTTGTGAAATTATTTTGTAATCAGACAAATCTATCTGATTTTATTCATAAAATAAGTTCATTATTGTTAAGCTGAAGTATTTATTTATTAACAGACCTTCGGTTAATATATACAAGTAATAAATAAATTCAACTTAACAAAGCTTATTATAAAGCTTGTGCAGAACACAAAACAACAAAAATAATAAGTTAAGTTAAATCCCAAAATTACATTGGCTCGTGTAATAGAAAAAGTTTATAATTGGATCAGAGAAAAGATGAAGGGATGCAATTGGGGTAAGCTAATTATAAACGTATTTGTTGGATTTGTTGAATATGAATCATAAATACGAAATTGTGTTTAGATTGGGGATTAATTTATAATAGAATTTGTAATAAAAAGCGGGTTTTACCTTATATTGAATACTGCAACATGATTATTTTATTAATTCTCTTCAATTTTATGTTTTGTTGCCGTCAGTGTTCAATTAAATGAATACCTAATTTCATCAATATACATACTAGGGTGGTCCAAAAAATAAAACTTCTTCGATTTAGCTCTTCTTCGAGGATCGTGTTAAGCAACTCTTGGGCTACTCAATGCTTTTTTTTTCATCGAAATCGGACAATATTTAGAGGCGGCGAAAATGGAAAATGCGTTATAAAATAGAACCGTTTTTCCGTAATCACATTTACGTGAATAAAATCACGATGAACCCTTGCTTTTTATGAAATACATATCCCCTGTAATCCGAGATGATATAATTGAACATACTTATCACTGAAACCTCATTATCTATCATTTCAGTGAGAAGAAATGGTGATTTTGAGTAAAAAAATCATCGAAAACTGCTTTATTTTCACTTTTGGCTCCATTATGAGATGACTGCTACGAATTTTGAGGCACTTGTGTATATCTGAACAATTCCTCAGACATTGGAGAGTACGACATTGATATGTAAATTTTCGCAATTTGCAAAATTTGGCAAAATTGTATGTTTTCCAAAAAAATAAAAAATAAATTTTGTCGCACATTCAGGAATTGTGATTTTGAGGACTTTGATCATTGTATTGATACGTTTTCAATTCCTGTATATTTTATGAAACGTTATTTTACATTTATTACGATGAAACTCGTTAAATCGTTGAGGTAGTCGATAAACGCAAACATAATACTTTTTGTGCACTGTTTTAAGCTCATAAATAATTAAATTTCATAGGAAGTAATATTTTGAGCGTATAGTTTACTTGGAGCCGAAAATGTGTTTTAGTATTTATGTTTGGCTTGTTAATAAAAACGCAAAATGCTGTCGGGTAAAGAACGTTCTACCTCGACGGTGTTTAGTTATTGTTAACTTGTCGAAAGCATAAGATGGCGAGCGGGAGTACACAGGACTTGCATTTAATTGGTCCTGCGATTGATAAATTTACAGATTGTCGATTACCATCTAATCAACAAGTTCTTAGTTTATTCTGCCACCATCATTTATCACTAAAAAAAAACGCTTCTCGATTCCGCTAAAGCAGTTAATGCAGAAGTTCTGGCATTGTACGCGAATGAACGTATTCCCGTCATAGTTTCCTCAAATGCTGCCAGAAAAGTAATTGTTCTGTACAACAATTGGAAGAACCTGAAAAAAAGCAAAACTAAAAAGAACCCGAAAACCGTGGAAAATGTCAACAAGTTCAAAAATACGCTGAATAAGATGTTTGACATTACACCTAAAAATGCGTTTAACATGATACAAGATCCCGCTGTAAAACGATTTCTTGTTCACCGACGAAACAATGTCAACTTGCGACCACGTAAAAGTAATTCACCCGATCATGGTAAGTACTATCAATAAACTGTAATCAAATTAATCTAACAAATGAAGTATTTACTTATTATTCATTTATTAAGGCATTAATTGTCATTTGCACTTGTACCCGGTACCACTTAGTATTTTCAGTGTGTTTATATGACATTTCAACAGCGAAATATTGATAAATTGTTATTATACGTTCCAGAATTCCAAACTGAAGCAGATGGATTAGACAGGCAAGAAGGCGAAGACAAAACGGAAACGAGTGAATCTATAATGTTGACGGAAGAGGGATCTGCATCAAGTTCCACAACACCAGCAGATTCTGAATCTGATGCTGAAATCAACACCCTTTCAGATGCGTTTTCCCAGAGTACCATTTCGTCTGAAAGTAGTGGCGACGAATTCATTGATGAATTGGCGAGGACTAAAATAAAAAGAAAGGAAATTGTAACGAAGGATGTCGCCATGGCCCTGGACAGGACAGGTATCTCTGACAGGAGTGCCATGTTCATTCTGGCCTCCGTTGCAAAAAATACGGAATCTAACTTGCGGAACATTTCTTTGAGTCGTCAAACAATCCGGCGAAGACGAATGTCAGTGAGAACAGCGGAAGTTAAAGAAATCAAGGAAAATTTTCCATCCGAGAAGGTGTTGACTCTCCATTGGGACGGTAAATTGCTGCCGGATCTGATGGGCGATGACGTCGTCGATCGACTTCCAATAATTGCATCTAGCCCAGATCTCGAACAGCTTCTTTCGGTCCCGAAATTAGAATCCGGTACCGGACTGGCCCAAGCAAATGCATCATTTGAGACGCTCACGGAATGGAATATAGAATCGTCCATCCAGGCTCTGTCGTTTGACACAACCGCAGTTAATACAGGTATTATTTGATTTAATTTGTTGAAAGTATTATTTTGCAATTTACTTATTTTATGTAACAATTCTATTCAACCAATAAATTGTTAGCTCTAAACGGTTTGTGATAGAGAATGAGTTTGATAATTATTATTATATTATTGCTAATTATAAATATTAATATCCTAATTGCAGTGCTTTCTTGTTTTGTTTAAGGTGTCCGCAATGGAACATGCCTTCTGCTGGAACAGAAATTGGACCGAGATTTACTCTACTTGCCCTGCCGACACCACATTTATGAGTTGGTGTTGAGGAATGTATTTGAAAAGCGGTTAAATCTGCCTACTTCGGGGCCAGATGTACTGCTTTTTAAGAGATTCCAGAAAAATTGGTCACAGCTGGATTGTACAGGTTTTGAGCACGGAGTCATGGACAAAACTGTTGCCGATGCTGTTTCATCAACCAAAATGGAATTACTACATTTCGCTCGTGAGCAACTGCAGGTAAATGCTCATTGAAAATTACCCGTAAACAATAATTTCTCTTAAATAAATGCATGTTTTCTATATTTATCTAATAAAATAATTCGTATTGTGTTCAAGAATTCCAACCGAGGGACGACTACAAAGAGCTACTCGAACTCGCCATTATCTTTTTGGGAGAAATTCCTCGAGAAAATTGGCAGTGCCGAAAACCTGGGCCTATTCACCACGCGAGGTGGATGTCAAAAGCCATCTACGTCCTGAAAATGTTCCTGTTTAGAAAGCAGTTGCAACTAAAAGCGCGTGAAATAGACGGCATCAGGGACATCAGCCTTTTTATCGTGCAGGTTTATTTGAAAGCATGGTTTACAGCTAGCTCCGCTATTTCCAGCCCGAATAGTGACTTAAAGTTCTTGCAATCCTTGATAGAATATAAATCTATTAATAAAGTGATAGCATCGGCTGCACTAGATAAATTCAGCAGGCATCTATGGTACCTTTCTGACGAACTTGTCGGCTCAACTGTATTCGATCAAAGTATTCCGGTAAATGTGAAAAAAACTATCGTTGCGTCGTTGCAGTCAGACACTCAGAACGAACCACAAAAGCGTTTACTGATAAATCTAAGGTCTGATGGGGAAGTGCAATTGTGGAAAAATCGGTCCATAAGCGAATTGGTTTCCCGAAACACAAACAGATTATTCGAACGGTTCCATTTAAGTACAGAATTTTTTGACATCGACCCCGCATTCTGGGAAGGAGAGGCTTCATACGAAGCAGCTAAAAAACTTCTATCATCTCTACGAGTGGTAAACGACTGTGCCGAAAGAGGGGTGGCGTTGATTACGAAGTTCAATTCTATTGCGACAAAAAACGAAGAACAAAAACAATATCTGTTACAAGTTATTAAAAAACATCAGCTGAGATACCCGAAAGCAACGAAGTCTAGTCTGTAAGTACATCATGCACCACAGTGTAAAAAATGAATTGTTTGCGTTTATCTTGCGACTACTTCAACGATTTATTGAGTTTTATCGTAATAAATGTAAAATAAGGTTTCATAAAATATACAGGAATTGAATACGTATCAATACAATGATCAAAGTCCTCAAAATCACAATTCCTGAATGTGCGACAAAATGTATTTTTTATTTTTTTGGAAAACATACAATTTTGCCAAATTTTGCAAATTGCTAAAATTTGCATATCAATGTCGTACTCTCCAATGTCTGAGGAATTGTTCAGATATACACAAGTGCCTCAAAATTCGTAGCAGTCATCTCATAATGGAGCTAAAAGTGAAAATACAGCAGTTTTCGATGATTTTTTAACTCAAAATCACCATTTCTTTTCACTGAAATGATAGATAATGAGGTTTCAGTGATAAGTATGTTCAATTATATCATCTCGGATTACAGGGGATATGTATTTCACAAAAAGCAAGGGTTCATCGTGATTTTATTCACGTAAATGTGATTACGGGAAAACGGTTCTATTTTATAACGCATTTTCCAATTTCGCCGCCTCTAAATATTGTCCGATTTCGATGAAAAAAAAGCATTGAGTAGTCCAAGAGTTGCTTAACACGATCCTCGATGAAGAGCTAAATCGAAGAACTTTTTTTTTTTGAACCACCCTAATACATACAGAGAGTTTTATGTAACACCGAACATTTTCATCATTACAGGGAGTTTTTCTTTCAAGTATACATGCCCCAATTACAGCGTACATGCCGTAAATCTTTAGATAGCCGTTGTTTTCTTTTAAATAAGTTCAATTTGAAACTTGAAATGAATGTGTTCCACTCCCAGACTAAGCATGAAGTAAAATTTCGAGTTTAGAAAAGCCTGAAAATTTGGTTTGGTCGCGTAGCGCGAAGCGCGGAGCGGCCAAACCAAATTTTCAGGCTTTTCTAAACTCGAAATTTTACTTCATGCGCCACCGGTACAAAACATTGACATATTACGAAGTTTAAAACACACCGTAAAGCTTTACATTGCATCAGTGTTTTGTACCGGTGACGCATAAAGTAAAATTTCGAGTTTAGAAAAGCCTGAAAATTTAGTTTGGCCGCTCCGCGCTTCGCGCTACGCGACCAAACCAAATTTTCAGGCTTTTCTAAACTCGAAATTTTACTTCATGCTTAACCTGGGAGTGGAAAAAACTCGTTTAAAGCTTCAAATTAAATTCTTTCAATAAACCTAGCGTCGGCAAAGGTACAGCGTATGTTTATGTATACTTAAAAGAAAAATTGTCCTTATGAACATGTTCGGTGTTGCATAAAACTCTCTGTATAACATTTTATTGTTTGCAATGCCTGAACAAATTAAAATAAAAAAATTAAAACTGAATTTCTAGAGACCGGTTTTAGGATAAGCTGCTGCATACGCTTTCTAAAAAAATTACATTTGAGATTTGAAATATATAAAAAACCGCTTAAGACTGTGATATATTAGAGGTCACGTTTTTCGCAGAAATATCAATCAACATTTTGTTCAAATGAAAATTGAAACTTTTTTATATCTAGCTTCTAATAAGGAACAAGTCTAGACTCGTTTTAGAGAAAAACGCATGCAACAATTTCCATATAGCGATTTTTTTTGTTTCAAGTATACATACATCTTTATCTGTTTTCAGGTATTTCAGGCAGTTTAGGAAACACATTAAATATGATATTGAAATGTGTGATTTATATTTATATCGCTGCTTCTGTTTCTAGAAATGTTAGTAGAAACGTTGAGGTTACTCCAGACGTAAATACACAAACAGACAAAACTTGATTAAATTTTCCATTTATCAATTCGTGTTATTTTATTAATTACTGACAATGTTTTATGGATGTCTTTTTATCAACCGCACTACTGTGTAAGAACGGTATTGCAATTCTCCAAAAATTGACTTCCCATTTTTTACGGAAATATCCGTTTTGGGGGCGAATCAAGTGTTATCTCAATGATGTCGGTCGGCCGGCCTGTCGCACCATTTCAACGAAAACGGCTCATGTCATTATCATCAAATTTTGTATTTGGGTTCTATTCCATAATATCTGGCGTCCAGTGAAGGGTGAAGGGTGAAGACCGAAAACCAGAAGTGTATGTTTACTCTTAGTGTTTCTTCGTATCCCATAAATATTGCCATAGTCGAGAAATCTTTCAAATAAAAGTGGTAGAGAATCAAAAAATAAACATTTAATGAATTCATATTTTTTCCGTAAATCTTTTTGTTTTCTTGAAAATGGTAGATATGATTTTTTTTAAACATCGTTTAACCGCTTTTTTGAGCCAAAAAGGTGGTCATGGTACCAAATAAAAATTTCCTACTCCTTTCCTAATTATAGCGAAACAACAACAGTTCATTGAGCTAGCTCAATTTTGACGGGAGATATAAATATTTATTAACTTTTCTTATTTTAGGCCGGCGGGAAGTATTTTTTATTAACTTCAATAAGTACCATAATTAAAATATTGAAATCATTAATCCTATATTATTTTAATTTGCGGTCGGTACTTGTGTTGGCCACAGTAGATTTTTTTAATTCATTTAATTCTCAAGAGACAAATTTATTAAAATACAGTAAAGAATAACATTCGTTTATTATTTAGTCTTGAAGTATTTTAATAATAAAAAAATATAGAATTATAATATAAAATATAATGCCCGTTTTTCGAGCGGCACTATCGGGATCTCGCTTATTTGAAGAGATAAAGAATCGGTTGAATGGGGGCAAAGTAGCGTATTTTAGTGCTTACTAATAATCTGCTTTTACATTTCAAATATATTCAATTGTTTCGATGTAATTTGAAAAAGCTACAATTTTCGATATTTTAAAATTGCCTATATCTCCGTTATTTTTGATTTTATTCCAAATTGGTGAAAACAACTTTTTACAACTCGACTTATAGAGTAAGTTATAAAACTGCAAAGCGATTCGTTTTTGTTTTTCTAAACACAACTTTTGTTTATCTTATGGGCGCATATGAAGATATGCATATCATTTCTTACACTGATTTCAATAATGCGCCACAGGTTGACTTTTAAAAAATGTATTGTTTTTATGGTATATTGCTATGAAAACAATCGCGCAAAGTCCATAAAAATAATTTATTTGAGTAAAAAAAAGCATATCGTTGAAATCAAAATTAAAAATTCAGTTTAATTATGTAGATAAATTTGTATGTTTCTGTTAAAGTTCATAAACTGTACAGTGTATCACTTAGGCATTTTGTATTTTATGTTAAGCAACCTTGGTTTATTTTTTAGTATTCAAGTTACCTAAGTAACGAAAACAAGTGTAAGCGTCATTTACCGTGTTAAATAAAATCGTTCTTCTCTGAAACCTCGTCCGAGTTAATTCTCCGAACCTTAACCATCACAGGTTATGGGCCCAGATACGCTTCGTAGTAGTGTACGCGTTTGAGATTCGGGAATTTCGAGAAGAGAAGAAATATATCGGCATTTTTGACAAGACATAATAAAAATAATGACCGATTCGGCAAACGACCGTCCAGACGATAGCAGTCGTATTCTGGCTGGAATTCGCAAATTAGCAAATGATGAACAGTGGGAAACCTGGAAGTGGAAAATTGAACTATGTTTAAAAGAACAGTGTCTTTATTCCATTGTCGATGGCTCGACAGTGTGCCCAGCAGCACCGGTGGACAACGCGAAACCGTCCGCGGGTTACCGAAACTGGCAACGAGACAATGCGCGAACAGCACGTATACTTGGTACGGCCCTCGACGAAGAAGCTGCCATCTACGTCCGCAGGAAAACTGACGCGAAAGAAATCTGGGAGACGTTGTTATCGGTGTTTCAACAGTCGTCTCTACAGCGACTGTACACGCTGTTCGACAGTTTCTTCGAGATCTCCAAAGATGACACCACTTCCGCCACGAAACATATTTCCCAACTAGCCAATGTATTTGATGACATACTTGCGGAACTACGGAAGGCTAACCGGAACGCCGAACTTCCGTTGTCACTGCTTCACCATCGTATCTTCAAAACACTTGGCTCCGAGTATCAATATTATCGTTCAACATGGTATCGTGTTCCAGAAGTCGCATAAACTACAAAACTCCTCGTCGAAAATCTGCGTTCTATTGAAGCTTCGTTGACGCAGAGAACATCACAGACGCCCGGCGCTTTCTACGCAAAATCCAGACCACATAAGCCACAGAAAAGCTACCAGAAATCAACACCAACCCCTTCCTCGGCGAACGTAAAGGTGAAAGAAAAACGTGCGTGTTTATACTGCAAGAAAATCGGCCACCTCATCGCTGATTGTCAAAAACGCGTTGCTGCTGAAGAGAAATCGCTAAGCTCAAACAGAAACAACTCGGAAGAAATTTCGAAAAGCAGCAAACCAGGTTCGTTTTTCGCGATGGGCCTAGCTGTCAACGCAAACATCGCTCCTGCCGATTCTTGGATTTCGGATTCTGGTACGACGCACCATATGACGGCGAACATGCAGCATTTATTTTATTTATTTATTTATTTATTTAAATCAACGGAAGAATCCAGTTACAGATTAATTAAAAGATATAAGACAATATAAGATAAAGATTGACACTAAACAGTAAAGGAAAAAACAGTATACGCAAAATACAATACAATATGAGCGCAAATTATTCGAAATACTCAACAATCAAGTCGAAGAACCCCTTAGAAGATATGCAATTAAAAATGTCAATATCCGGATGAAGTGATAACACATTATTATATAATGAACACATTGAATACACTGGTGACTTGAGCATAATATTTGTATTTGGGATGAATAACTGGAAAAGACGTTTGTTCCTTATATTAACAGGCACATTAATATTAATTCGTGCAAGTAAGTCAGAGCAATCCATACGATTGTTGAGTATTTTATACAAGGTGGTCACCATGCGATTTTCGGCGACTTTCTCAATAGTGTAAGTTGAATTCACGCAATAGTTCAATATAATTATAATCAGTCCCAGGATATGAACCAAACTTCTTAAAGTGAAGATATTTGACAAATTTCTTCTGGATGGCCTCGACCATCAAAGAATATTTTGCGTAGTATGGATCCCAAACGCAACAGGCATATTTAAGTTTAGATCTTACAAACGAATAGTGTAGTATTTTAATGGCATCGATATTCTTAAAAGGTTTAGTATTTCGTATTATGAAGCCCAACGAACGATTTGCGGTCGATACTACTTTCATGACATGACTAGTAAAAGATAGTTTATTGTCAAATAACACTCCTAAGTCTTTGAAAGTCTCAACATGGGATAATACAAAGCCATTAATCATATAATCGAACGTTATTTGTGACTTTTTCCTAGTACAAGACAATATCTTACATTTTAAAACATATAAAGTGATGCTGTTATTCTTGCACCACGTTACTATCAGGTCGAGATTATGCTGAAGATACACACAATCGTCTAAAGTATTTATAGGATGATAAATTTTCAAATCGTCAGCAAACATTAACATGTTATGATTAACTACATCAGCAATATCATTAATAAAGCAATTAAACAGTACCGGTCCGAGGTTGGAGCCTTGGGGGACACCCGAAGAAGCAATAAATTGATGAGACTTAAACCCTTTGTATTCTACAAATAACAGTCTGTTGGTAAGGTAATTGTAAAGTAAATTATATAGGTTTGTTGAGAGCCCAACTAGGCTTAGCTTATTTACAAGTATACCGTGATCGATTCTATCAAAAGCTTTTGATATATCGGTGTAAATTACGTCGACTTGGATTCGGTTGTCTAAATAATCCGAGAGAGTTTGCGTCATTTGCAAAATGTTGGATAACGTTGATTTATTTTGCTATATTTAAAAAGTTTCCGATCCCGCAACGCATCCAGACAGCCGGCAGGGACGTTCTATTTGCATACGGATCCGAAAAAATAAACATCGAGGCACGAGTAGAACACTGGACATCTGCGACACTAAATGACGTTTGGTACGTACCCGAGGTTCACCATCAACTCTTCTCTATCAGACAGGCTGTCAGACACGGAAATGAGACTACGTTTAATCACGACGGCGTAGAGATTCGACGAGAAGGTGAACTCGTCGCTACTGGCAAGCTCGTTGGTCCTGTGTATGTCATGGATATTCAAGTTTGTGTTTCAGATTCGGTAGCGGAATCTAATCTTGCTACAAGTGAAGAGATTCTCCAGAGCTGGCATGAACGCTTAGGACATCAAGACAAGCGCCATGTGCGCAATGTTTTATCCCGCGTAGGTATATCGGTGAAGCGTTCGGACACCTCGTCATTTTGTGGTGGTTGTATTCTCGGTAAGTCACACCGAAAACCGTTTCATTCACGTCGAAATCGTCCGCAAACGATCGGTGAACTGATTAATGCCGATGTAAACGGCCCAATGTCAAACGACTCGATTAATGGTTTCCGATATTATGTGGCATTTAAATATTACTCTCGATACGTTAGTATATTTTTCATGAAAAGGAAATCCGAAGTTGCCTCACACTTGGAAACGTTTCTGAGCGAGTGCGATACTGCAGGCCATTTAGTTAAAGCATTTCGTTCAGACTGCGGAACTAAATTCGATTGTGCCGCGGTGTTAGCTCAACTAAGAAAACGAGGCATCGTGTTTTGCCCATCATGTCCGTCCACTCCTGAACAAAACGGTGTTGCAGAACAAGCGAACAGACACGTCGTCGAACTGGCCCATTCAATGCTCTCTGTCAGCAAGCTGCCGAAAACGTTTTGGGCTCACGCGTGCGATATGGCAGTATTTTTGATTAATCGAACGGGGAAATCAAGTGTTCCAGGTAAAGCTCCATTCGAGTTGTGGACCGGCAAGGCATTCGACAGCTTTGACTTCTTAAGAATCTTTGGATCAGAATGCTACGTAAACATCCCGAAGCAGTTCCGCACTAAATTTGACAACAAGGCAGTTCTTGGTCACCTCGTCGGATACGTAAACGACAAAGATGGCTACAAAGTTTTGGTGCCGTCAAAGCATCGGTTGGTGAAGACACGTGACGTTGACTTTCGTCCAGAGAAGTTGTGCATAACAAACGACACCATTGATCTCGATCTTCAACACCATAGTGAGAAGCTCTACAGAGAGGAGGCCAATCGAGACAGGGAAGTCGACCGCATATCTGAAGTCGGAATCAACTACGAAACTCAGCGCCCAGCTCGAGCGAAGCGACAGCCGCTAAGACTCGATGACTACGAAGTGGACTACAAGATGCATCGTTCCCAGGCGAACAGCGCAATAGCATGTCTGACGAAAGCAGTTCTAGAGGACCTCGAACCAACAAATTTTGCTGAAGCCTTGAAAAGTACTCACTCGGAGAAATGGCTGAGGGCAATGGAGGATGAAATCTTAGCTTTTGAAGAGAACGACACGTGGGACCTGGTATCTTTGCCGCCAGGTAAGCACGCTATCGATAATCGTTGGGTACTTAGCGTGAAATATAAACCTGATGGTTCGGTCGATCGATATCGTGCCCGCTTAGTAGCTCGTGGTGTATTCCAGCGGGCGGGGATTGACTATGATAAGACTTTCAGCCCGGTTGCCCGGTACGATGCGATCCGAATTCTTATCGCGACTGCAGCTGAAGAGAAACTTGTGCTCGGCCAGTTTGACGTGAGAACCGCGTTCTTGTATGGTGAAATTGACGCCGAAATTTACATCACTCAACCGCAGGGTTTCGACGATGGGTCAGGTCGTGCATGTCGTCTAAAGAAATCTATGTACGGTCTTAAACAGTCGCCGCGCTGTTGGAATAACAAGTTTCACTCCTTCATGACAAAGAAGGGATTTACTCGTTCGACAGCAGACCCATGTATTTACATCCGGCAAAATGCGACAGAAAAACTGCTACTTGCAATCTACGTTGATGACGGGCTCATTGTAAGATCAACACAAGATGCTATTAACTCGTTCCTGGGACTGTTGACTTCAGAGTTCAAAATCACGGTGGGTTCTCTTGATTCATTCTTAGGAATTCAGATTGAGCAATGCGAGTCTCATGTGCGAATTTCCCAGCGAACATACATTAAGAAGATCTTGCAACGTTTTTGCATGGAAAATAGCAATTCGGTGAAAACACCGGCCGAAAATGAACAATCTGACAAAACATCCAATGATCCTCTTGACAGCTCCGTTCCATACCGATCAGCTGTAGGCTCGCTGCTGTATCTAGCCTGCGTCACTCGCCCTGATCTAGCGTATGCTGTCTCAAAGGTGGCTCGATCCATGGCGGAACCTAAAGTATCCGACTGGGCTTAAGTCAAACGAATACTACGATACCTAAAAGGTACAATTGATATAGGATTGCTTTACACTTCAATTGGTAGCGGACTACGAGCTTACTCCGACGCAGATTTTGCTGGAGATGTTAGAACTCGGAAAACTACAAATGGTTTTGTTACTCTCATAAACGAAACTGCGGTATCCTGGACTTCTCAATTGCAGAAATCGGTCGCGCTTTCAACTACTGAGGCAGAATTTGTGTCTGCAAGCGAAGGCGCAAAAGAACTGGTGTGGCTTAATCGCCTATTATCTGAGATCGGTGAAAATAAAACTGTACCTATACTATTAATCGATAATGCTAGTGCTATATAACTTGTTAAGAATCACGAATTTCACAAAAGATCAAAGCACATTGAGGTACGCTATTATTTTATTAGAGAACTTTATAAAAATGGGGATATTTATGTGGAATTCGTGCGTTCTGAAGATCAGCTAGCAGACATGTTTACGAAACTGTTGAATTCGATTAAATTTAAAAACATATGTGCGAAGATTGGTCTTCGGAATTGATAATTGTATTTCGTGATACTCAATGTTCAGTTTACGGGGAAGTGTTGAAGTTCATAAACTGTACAGTGTATCACTTAGGCATTTTGTATTTTATGTTAAGCAACCTTGCTTCATTTTTAGTATTCAAGTTACCTAAGTAACGAAAACAAGTGTAAGCGTCATTTACCGTGTTAAATAAAATCGTTCTTCTCTGAAACCTCGTCCGAGTTAATTCTCCGAACCTTAACCATCACAGTTTCTATAAGAAAAACAAAAACGAATTGATCTGAATATTTTAAACATTTGTCTGTCGATCAGTCATAAAAAGTTACTTTAAGATCGTTTTTACAGAATTTGAAAAAAATTGAAAATAACGGAGAAATTTTAAAAAATCCAAAATTTCGGTTTATTTTCGAAGAACGAAACAAATGAAGATATTCCAAATATGAAAGCAGATTATTAATAAGTACTAAAATACGTAACCTTGCCCTTATTTAACCGATTCTCTATCTCTTCAAATTAGCGAGATCCCCATAGTGCCGCTCGGAAAACGGCACCCTGTATATTATAAATATATGAAGCATATGAACGGTTATGAGTATCATTATGGGATAAAATAAAAAAAAATATATTATTAAATTAAAGACCACAGGTATTACTATTGAAGCTCTAGGGGTAGTAATTTGTCTTGTAATTTTATAGTTTTAGATGGGACGCGCGGCTCGGGAAACCGTCAGGGATTTGTTCCTCTCTGTTATCGTTCGTTTTTATTAACGGGCATAAAAATGTATGGCCGGACGGGATCAGGTCAGATTACACAAATCAATTCATGGACCGCAAAAACATCCAAACTATTGTTTCACTTATCAAATATTATTCACTGTACTTGTATTATTCATATCGCAACATAATTTCTCTTCCTAATCAAGTTATTTTATATCTCACTTGTTTAAAATTAAATGTAAAGTAAATAAATAATTTTTAGGATATACTATTTTTTTAAAAATATTTTTTTGTAGATTTTATAAATTATATAGCTTAGTATTTATCGAAAATCTTTGTTTCAAAAATTATGAAAATGAACAATCTACTTTGTGCAAGATTTTTGGTAACGATTACGAATTTTAATTTTTATGATATTTGGTCGATTATCATTAATTTCGTTTATATAAATCATTATAGACATGTTTTTATAATTTCAATTGCACCCCTTAACACTCTAATTGCTCCGCCCCGGAATGACTGACCTACACACTAAAACAGCAATCGTTCGTAAAACAATGTGTTGTACAACCTCTGAAGTATTTTTAAAAATCCTTGAGTTTTTGCGGTAGAACAAGAAACGGATGACAGTGTTAAAATTCGGCGAGACGTAAAGCCCGAATTTTAACATAATTCAGCACTTTGGCCCCTATTGATTTATGCAAATCTCACGAATTATTCTGCAATACCAGCGAATTGTGAAAAGGATAAATGTGCTTGTGCTATTCAATAGAAATGTTAACATTATTTGTCTTTAAAATTATGCTAATAAAATACTGCCATAACCGTATCTACGATGAACAAGGACTGCGAGATTGCATAAGCAATAATCAATACTCTATCCCCTTACTAAAGGCAAATTGTATTTACGTCTAGAGTAACCTTAACGTTTCTACCAACATTTCTAGAAACAGAAGTAGCGGTTTAAATAGAAATCACACTTTCTAATATATTAAATTTTCTTTTTTTCAGTACTGTAATGATTATTTGATCAAATTAAATACTGATATAGTTTTGGTAAATGTCAATAAAAAAACGGTTTTCAGCAGCAATTAACCGTTGATAACGTATACATTTTAATTTTCCAAACAATTGATTTGAAAATTCGAAACACAATGACATCAATTGAAGAGGGGCCTCTTCAATTGACGTCATTGTGTTCCTTATAAATTCGAATTTCTCAATAATTAAAAATGGTGTCGACAAACAAAGCCTCCGACTGGTTCTCGGTAAATAAACAATGACCTTACCGAATTAATTGAGGTAATCCGGTTAAGCATTCAACCAGAAAAATCTTTTCTCCGCGCGTAAAGAGGAAATAGATTGCTTTAATTTCGTGCTGGAATTTTATTAATAAATGAATTACGCATCTCGCACGAAACGGAGCGCACATTAAAAAAATTCTGTATTGTGGAGGCTTCTACTTCGTTATACATGTTAATTACACAATGAAACACTTTTAACTTTGTTTGTATAACACGTTTTATTTAATGTGACTGCAGTTTCGACAAATTTAGCTTGTCATTATCAAACATGGATGTTTGATAATGACAAGCTAAATTTGTCGAAACTGCAGTCACATTAAATAAAACGTGTTATACAAACAAAGTTAAAAGTGTTTCATTGTGCACATTAAAAACCTTTACCGAACGCGATTTTTTTTCCAGTCTATTCGTAAGCAGTGCGAAAATGCTTACCTCTAACACATACGCGACGTGACCTGATTTTTTATTAAAAGTCAATGAAAATGTTACCCCTTCGCAATAGAGTTTTTTTTTCCTTTCATTAAAAGCCAGAAGGGGCGAGTTTAAATAAATCCAAGTAAAAAGAAAACACTAGGTTTATTAATAAACATTTAGTTAATTCCTTTTCTTGATCTTTTATTAAAAATACGAAAAGATATATTTATAATATAGTTATAGTATAGTATGGTTTCATAATTATTATTATTAACTAACATGTCAAATCTATGTCATATTACGTTTTGGTACTATCAACGGGGGGTTTTGAGGCTTTGGACTTTTGAGTCGAAAACCCCGATTTAGAACAAAATAATTCGTTGGCCAAGTAATCTAAATCGGTTCCCGCGATTACCCGGTTAGCTCGATGGTTCACACGGTCACAAGAAAAAGAACTTAATAAAGAAAGAAATGTTTCGGTTTACCTTTTAGTACGTAGATTTGGTTTTCTCGAATCTTGTAGGCGCGGACGTCAGTACGGGATCACACACACGGAATTGTAATTTCACTTATTTTATTTACTTGTGTAAAATTTAATTTGAAATTAAATGGAATTGAAAGAATATAAATAAAGCCCTTTTTTTTTAATAAGACAATGAAATTTATTTACAAAAAAAAAAATAGCAAAGAAAATACGAACAAGTAAATTTTACAAAAAAAAAGAAAAAAAGAGAAAAATAAGTGAAATAACAAAATAAAACTTACGAAGAACAATATACGAAAAATTTAAATAACGCGGCACGAAAGGACTTCACAACTTACGGTTTAAACAAAAACGACACTTTTGACGACTGATTCGGAACTGATTTAACACCGGTCTGCAACTGATTGAACACTCATCCTGGTGCCAAAAGTGCCGCGCTATTTAAGGGCTAGCACCCCCACCATGACTTTTGGGGGTGAATTAACCATTCTTCGCCCGAACACGGTTGATGGCTCATCGGAGCGGCACGGACGCAAATAAATGAAATAAATAAAAGAATTACATTCTGAACTAATTTTCTCTACGATGTGAGAATGAAAATGTGGAGAAAATTGTTCTATGTCCGTGCGTACTTACACAACCGTGTTTTGGCGAAAGAATGGTTGTGTCAAAATAAAATCATTTTAAAATTGTTGTTCCGACGAACCGTTATTATGCTTGAGCAAATTAATAAGAACAAAGAGTTTATGTAAAAATTATTTAAAAATAATTATGTTTTGCTCAAGCGATGTTGATACCGAGAAATGAAATGTTATTTTTCTGCTACATGGAAACTCGGGAAGTTATAAAAGACAAATAAGTTTCAGTTGAAAGAGAAAAAAAAAAACGTGAAAAATGTTTTTCCACATTATGGCAACTCGAAGTTTTACGTGTTTGGCGCATGAATTCTGTTATTGAATTTGTAACTATTCAAAAGGTATTTCTCTCAGCTATCTCGTGGTTCTCATCGTTGATTTGTACGATGCGTGGTTGAGCTATAAATCGCGAAAAACGCTAGGGTTTTTCCATCGCATTGTATAGCTTTTCGATTCGGCGAATTTACGGGTTGGTCCGCTGACGTCACAACAGATGTTGTATCAACCCTTGTTAATACGTACGCATCCCCAACTCAGGTAAGTGGGATGGTGCGGTTTGTGTATTCTTGTACACAAAAGGTACGCTGTCTAGCTGAGAGAAATTACCTGCTTTGTCGCCAAAGTACAGTTTGTACAAAATTTCTTCGAGCTGCCTAAATGTGGAAAATGCGAATGTAAAAAAAAAATTAAAATTAAACTTGAGGTTCCATGTAGCTAGAAAAAAAGTTATAGAATGGACTTATGCTTAACGAATTGATTTGACACGACTTTGATCATTTGAGAAATAAAAAAGTGAAGTGAATACAAAATTTAAATGAGGCTGTTGTTATGAATTTAATTATTCACTGAGCGGAAGTTAGCGTCGCTTGCGAAGAAGCGCCGGTAACAATTCGGCCCCGTCAAATGATCAAAATTCGTGTATATGAGATGTATGGAAAGCACAAGTATGAAAAAAAACAACAGAAAGAAGAAAAACATATAAGAAGAACGAGAAAATGAACATAAAAATATTGTGAAACGAATGCCAAATGGTTTATTCTTATCTTCTTCGTTGGCTGCATCGGTATGTTGTGTTGGCATCAGTCTGTATATAGCAGCGTTTTGCAGTTTTGGGCGCCACAATGGGATTAAGAGACTGCCCATTGTCAGTCTAACACTTTCTCGCGCGTTGTATATCTGCTGTACCGGATGTACCAACAGTTTCGCGAACTCACGAGGTCGAATAAATTATTTACAGAAAATTACACTAACTTTCACTAAATTACTTGCACACTTAAGCGTCCTAGGGTATAGTGTCTCTAGTTTTCGGTGTAGCGTCTTTTCGCGGAGGAGATTTGTCATCTTCGTGCTTGAGCAGTTCGGTCCACCGGATTGTTTGGCGTAACCCGGGGCCGAGATGAATACAGCGTTTGCTGCAGTCGATTACCGCGTCATGCCGTATGAAAAATCCAATCCCGAGGATTGCTTCGTAGCGAAGTCCGGGCATTATTAAAAAGTCTTCGGAAAAATGCTGGGTGCCGAGTTGGAATTCCAATGTTGTTATTCCCGTCACTTCTGCGGTCATGTTCTCCCCAGCTAAGTTTGTTTTTCCGCGCAGTGGTCGGACGTACTCGGAAATTCCTGGTCGAACGTAGTTTTGATTCGCCCCGAGGTCCAAGAGACATGTTAATGTATTTTCGCGCATCTTGAGTGGCAGGAGCACGAGTTGCGAGGTGTGTATCGAAACAACACACAGCGGCCGGTTCTTTTCCTCTTCATCCAGGTGGGCGCTAGGAAATTCCTGTTGTCGCGAGGGCTGGTTTTCGCAGCTATCCTGGTGGAGGGGCTGGGATACGTCTTGCGTTCTGCTATCATCTCTAGCTGAACAGGCGTTCACGTTGTCGAACGGAGGTAGACCACTGCGATGATGCTTGTTGTGTCCTGCGTCGGTGCTGGGGCGATCAACTTTCCTCGGTGGAATGGCTCTGGAATGTTCTTGGCTCGCTGTAGACATCGATGTGGAGGCGCCGGAATGAGCTGTCATCGTGGAGGCGTCGGGATAGATGGGCTTCCTTGCGGAGAAGCCGGGATGAGTGGTCATCATTGTGGATTCGCCAGGATGGGCAGGCGCCTCTGTGGAGGTGCCGAGATGAGCTGTCATCGATGTGGAGGCGCCGGGGTGGGCGGACATCTTTGCGGATGCGCCGGGATGAGCAGGCGCCTCAGTGGAGGTGCCGGGATGAGCCGTCATCGGTGTGGAGGCGCCGGGATGAGCTGTCATCGTGGAGGCGCCGGGATGAGCTGTCATCGTGGTGGAGGCGCCGGGATGAGCTGTCATCGTGGAGGCGCCGGGATGAGCTGTCATCGTGGAGGCGTCGGGATAGATGGGCTTCTTAGCGGATATGCCGGGATGAGCAGTCATCGTTGTGGAGGCGCCGGGGTGGGCGGGCATCGTAGAAGTCGTACCGGGATGACTTTTCTCAATGGCCTTGTCTCTCTTCCTTCGGGCGTTGCGTTGACGATGTACGGAGGCGGCAGGTGAACAGAGGTTATTTAGTTGTGATCCTGCCGCTCTTTTGCGTTTCCCGACCGCTGAGGACATTCTTTGTGCCAGTGATAGCCCTTATTACATTTCAGGCAAAATGGTGGCTCGTGGGGTCGGTTTGGCTTCCTCGTGTACCGCTTATTTCGATTAGGTGGTTCTGTAACATTTATGTATGTTTCATTATTGGATTGCTCACCTGTGTTTGAAGCTTTTTGAGGCGATCTGTCCTGTTGATGGTAATATGGTGATCGGGGGCGGCTGGCCGTGTTTTTCTTGGGGCGGTGAACATACGATGAGTTAGGTTGGTGATGCACTTGTTGGCTTTTCGAAGGCGGCACTTCCTTTTGAGAGAGTACTTCTGGGGGTGCAGGCTTCGGGGCTGCGTAACCCGAGGGGATGAAGTTCACTTCGGAAAACGAAATTGCAGCAGCTTGATTTACGAAGTCGGATACGGTGCTTGGTCTAAAGAATAAAGCTTGGCGTAGAGTTTGTGATGCCAACCGCCAGATTACGGTCGTTTTATTCTCTTCACTCCAAGAAGGAAGCTGCCGATTAAAGAGGGTTTGTTTTCGGACGACGTACGTGCCTGCTGGAGTCTCACCTTGCAGCTTCGTCATTAATTCGACCATTTCCTCGTGGGCGATGTACGCTGGATTTATTGACTTGATGAAAACTTGTTTTGCCTGTTCCCAAGTCAGATCAGCGGTAAAATAGCCTCTGTATCGCTCAGCGTCTTCGACGTCCCTACGACTTAACGCATATTTATGCTTCGTTTCATCACTTAAGTTCAGGCCCTTAAAGTCAGCTTCCAGCTGGGTGAGAAATTTTCCGGGGTCGCGGCCGTCAAATTTCGATTTCTCGTTTGATTTTGAGAATAGTGACTCACGTCGCAGCTCTATTACGTAGTTATCGTTGGAGTTAAAAGTTGCAGTTGGCGGAAATTGCGTAATGGGGCGGGCGGGGCTATTATTTGCAGGCGATGTGTGAATATCGGCTACTACGTTGATGGGCATCACCGGGTTCGTGGGTGGTGTTGGTAGATCACGCATGATCTCCGAGTTCCGGGATTCGGCCTGATTCCGTAGTTGCTGTGCAAATGCGTCTCTCTCAGCTCTAGCCTTTTTGGCTTCTCTACGAAGGGCCGCTTCCTTCGAAGCTGCGATTTCCATCATTTGCTGGAGCTTTGCTTTTAGCGATTCCACGTCATCTTCTTCTTCCTCCTCCTCTTCTTCTTCTGCTAGCCTCCGCAGCTCGTCCTCTCTTTCCTGAGTAAGCCGCTGTGTTAATTCTGCATATTCTCGATGCATTTTCTTCATTAAATCGTCGATCTCCGTTAGCTTATTCGGCTTACGTGACGAAGCTCGTAATGAAGAGCGCGATGAAGAACGCGATACAGATGTGTGTCCCCCAATGCTGAGAGCGTGTTCGCTCGGTACGGTGGTGATATCTGTCGCGTCTGATTCATCAGAACTGGCGGCCCCGTCGAGGATGTTGTCCGGGTTATTTACCTTGTCGGTTTTGGAGCGCGTGTCCATTGCATGTGTGGCCATTATATTTGTTTAAATAAGATAATTTAACACGAGATACACAATATAAACACTCGGCCCCGTCGAGAAATCTATAGGGAGGAAACACTAAAAACCTAACTTGTGACTATGTGAATTAAAGTATTCTCATTGTTCAAAAGACATTTAAAAAAAGTAATTATCACTTAGCACTGCTGAAAAAAAAAATTAGCACACAGTATGAACAATGAGAATAATTGGCCAAAATAACGAAATAATTTGAATAGTGAGGTGAAAATGAATCTTTAAAATTAGATAAATTCAAATTATTTCTGATTCTTCAGGATCGTGAGTTGAATTTTAATAACTAAATTATCAATGAAGATAATTTGCAAGAAAAATACACGTTGGGCGCCAATTATCAACGGGGGGTTTTGCGGCTTTGGACTTTTGAGTCGAAAACCCCGATTTAGAACAAAATAATTCGTTGGCCAAGTAATCTAAATCGGTTCCCGCGATTACCCGGTTAGCTCGATGGTTCACACGGTCACAAGAAAAAGAACTTAATAAAGAAAGAAATGTTTCGGTTTACCTTTTAGTACGTAGATTTGGTTTTCTCGAATCTTGTAGGCGCGGACGTCAGTACGGGATCACACACACGGAATTGTAATTTCACTTATTTTATTTACTTGTGTAAAATTTAATTTGAAATTAAATGGAATTGAAAGAATATAAATAAAGCCCTTTTTTTTTAATAAGACAATGAAATTTATTTACAAAAAAAAAAATAGCAAAGAAAATACGAACAAGTAAATTTTACAAAAAAAAAGAAAAAAAGAGAAAAATAAGTGAAATAACAAAATAAAACTTACGAAGAACAATATACGAAAAATTTAAATAACGCGGCACGAAAGGACTTCACAACTTACGGTTTAAACAAAAACGACACTTTTGACGACTGATTCGGAACTGATTTAACACCGGTCTGCAACTGATTGAACACTCATCCTGGTGCCAAAAGTGCCGCGCTATTTAAGGGCTAGCACCCCCACCATGACTTTTGGGGGTGAATTAACCATTCTTCGCCCGAACACGGTTGATGGCTCATCGGAGCGGCACGGACGCAAATAAATGAAATAAATAAAAGAATTACATTCTGAACTAATTTTCTCTACGATGTGAGAATGAAAATGTGGAGAAAATTGTTCTATGTCCGTGCGTACTTACACAACCGTGTTTTGGCGAAAGAATGGTTGTGTCAAAATAAAATCATTTTAAAATTGTTGTTCCGACGAACCGTTATTATGCTTGAGCAAATTAATAAGAACAAAGAGTTTATGTAAAAATTATTTAAAAATAATTATGTTTTGCTCAAGCGATGTTGATACCGAGAAATGAAATGTTATTTTTCTGCTACATGGAAACTCGGGAAGTTATAAAAGACAAATAAGTTTCAGTTGAAAGAGAAAAAAAAAAACGTGAAAAATGTTTTTCCACATTATGGCAACTCGAAGTTTTACGTGTTTGGCGCATGAATTCTGTTATTGAATTTGTAACTATTCAAAAGGTATTTCTCTCAGCTATCTCGTGGTTCTCATCGTTGATTTGTACGATGCGTGGTTGAGCTATAAATCGCGAAAAACGCTAGGGTTTTTCCATCGCATTGTATAGCTTTTCGATTCGGCGAATTTACGGGTTGGTCCGCTGACGTCACAACAGATGTTGTATCAACCCTTGTTAATACGTACGCATCCCCAACTCAGGTAAGTGGGATGGTGCGGTTTGTGTATTCTTGTACACAAAAGGTACGCTGTCTAGCTGAGAGAAATTACCTGCTTTGTCGCCAAAGTACAGTTTGTACAAAATTTCTTCGAGCTGCCTAAATGTGGAAAATGCGAATGTAAAAAAAAAATTAAAATTAAACTTGAGGTTCCATGTAGCTAGAAAAAAGTTATAGAATGGACTTATGCTTAACGAATTGATTTGACACGACTTTGATCATTTGAGGAATAAAAAAGTGAAGTGAATACAAAATTTAAATGAGGCTGTTGTTATGAATTTAATTATTCACTGAGCGGAAGTTAGCGTCGCTTGCGAAGAAGCGCCGGTAACAGTACAATAAAGTATTATTATGATTTATTGTATATTGTTTGCTTAAAAAAGCTAATAATAAAAGTTAATTTTAAAGTGTTAAAATATTGGCTTACCTGTTAATTTTAGAGACAAAATATATTTTACTTTTTTGTAGAGGGTAAAATTCTAAATTTATTAATGTTCACACTTAACACTTTACGTTTCTCTAAATTGAAATAAAAAGAAAAAAATGCGGATATTCCCTGTTTTTTTAAGTTCAATTTATAGCTTTAAGAAAGTGTTTTCCACTTCGACTAAGCATGAAGTAAAATTTCGAGTTTAGAAAAGCCCCGTGAAAATTGAGACTCGAGACAAATTTTCTGGGCATTTCTAAACTCGAATATACAAAATTTTACAATATTATAGTTCAAAGAAGATAAATTCAAATTCAAAACTATTTGAATTCAAGAAAATAAGCGTACGCTTCTTATAGTTTGCACACTTTAAACATAATATATAAAATTACGAAAAAACTATTCGTAATAATGCAAACAATGTCTTAATTAATAAGACAACTTAAGACGATAAATATCCATTGAAACAACTACTTCCCGTGCAAATACACCTCCGGATATTGAAGTATACAATGAAATATTTAAAATCTTATTTAATTTGATTTGTTACAACGCTCTATTAAAGTATATGTAACGTTTAGGTCAAATTCTCTTCAAACCAACTAACAATACATTTAAAATGAAAGGAGGGATAGCAACAAATTAGAAGTGAAAGGACTTGGATTAAAACTAATGTCTTAGGCCATCTATAGACGCGTATCGAGATTTATCTCTCTTCAGTATAGCTTTGCTTATGACGTTTAAAAAAATTAGAAATAAAATTAAAACAAACTTACTTGGAAAAAGTGGTGTGTGTGTGGAATGAACAGGTACACAGAATATTATAGTGTTTTATACCCGTGGTGCATGAAGTAAAATTTCGAGTTTAGAAAAGCCCAGAAAAATTTACTTTATGCTTAGTCTGGGAGTGGAAAACACTCGTTTAAAGCTTTATATTCAAATCTTTAAAAATTAACGAATGTCAGAAAATTAACAGCTAAAAAAATTAAGAAAAAGTAATGTGATTTTATAAAAATCATGACATACCATGGAATTGATACAACAATTGCGGATATTCCCTGTTATTTTTAAAGTTTAATTTAAAGCTTTAAATAAGTGTTTTCTACTCCCAGACTAAGCATGAAGTAAAATTTCGAGTTTAGAAAAGCCCCGTGAAAATTTGTCGAGGGTCGCGCAGCGACCCGAGACAAATTTTCTGGGCTTTTCTAAACTCGAAATTTTACTTCATGCGCCACGCGTATAAAACACTATAATATTGTCAAATTTATGTATATTCGAACTTCACTTGAAATCTAAGTGTTTTATACGCGTGGCGCATGAAGTAAAATTTCGAGTTTAGAAAAGCCCTGAAAATTTTTCTCGGGTCGCTGGGTCGCTCGACAAATTTTCACGGGGCTTTTCTAAACTCGAAATTTTACTTCATGCTTAGTCTAGGAGTGGAAAACACTCGTTTAAAGCTTTAAATTGAACTCTTTTAAAAATCAATATAGATACGTTGTATACATTTAAAGAATAAAATCACAATTCACAGGGTGAGTTTTTATTTTATGTTCTCTATGGGGATCTCGAAAACTATAAGACATAGAGAAACGGTTAAATTACCAGCTAAATAAAAAGTCATTTGAGAAATTAGAGTATTAGTGAATGCTACAAAAAGTGAATTTGTTAAGTCGATTTAAATATTACCTTTTATTTTTATTAATTCCGGAGTTTGATGTTGAACATTAAACTTAACGTAAGATCTAAGCTTGGGATTAGGTTTAAAACGATGGATTCTTGCATTATATTATACACTGCTCAAAAGAATTAGAGGAACACCTTTTTGAATGTCTGTAATTTCTTAAAAAAGATAAGATTAAGTATGATCCTAAAAACATATATTTTAGTATAAATGAAATTGCCAATTCTTGGTTGCAGAATACTTCAAACATTAAAAGTGCGATTTTTTTCGCAATCTATTCTGCAACCAAGAATTGTCAATTTCATTTATACTTATGTTTGAAGTCAAAGGTGTAAAATTGTTTAGAGAGAATAATGGCAAAGCCATACTGATGAGAGATAAATCTCGAAACGCGTCTATAGATGGCCTGAATAATTTGACCCAAATTGTTACATTTGCAGTAAGTTACTGTATGTAACAGCAAACACTTGTTGTATAATTCAATGTCCGTCGGGGTATTAGCCCGGGAACAACAAACACAACTACTCTCAATGAGTGTTTGATATAGTCTTTGTAAGACTAACTTGTTGTAGATTGCGAAAAGAATCGCACTTTTAATGTTTGATATATTTTAGTAACAAATTTGACAAAAGCAATTGAAGATTTATATGTATTAAGTAAATTACACTATAAACGTAAACTATTTACCAAAAATAATACGAAAAAATTGTTCAAGTTTGCCTTAAATATTTGTTTAAAGATCGCATATTAATTTTGTTGTAAATATTTGTTGATTAGAAGTAAAATGAGGCATCTTAGTGAAGAACAAGCCCCTCGTGCTGTCGCGTTTATTCAAAATAGTCGTTTTATTTGTAATGTTAGCAGGGAACTGCATGCTAGTTCTGTAATTTGACGTCTATGGAATCGTTTTCGGGAGACTGGACAATTTTCCAGACGAGCTAGGCGAGGTCGAAAACATAAAACTACTCGAAATCAAGACCGATTGCTTTTCTGTGTACGTAGGAGTACTTCTACAGCAAGAGAATTGCTAAATGATCTAAGACGAGCACATGGAATATAAATTTCTGATAAGACTGTTAGAAACAGGTTAAAAGAAGCACATTTGATACCTAAAAGACCTGCCCGGGCACCACGCCTAAAGCTGAATCACAAAGAAGCACAAATCAGATTTGCTCGAGATCACAGAGTTTGGCAACGTCGTCACTAGATGCATATGCCGTTTACAGATGAATCTAGACGTCTTGGTGAATGGTACTCAACCAATACTTTTCAGGAAGTGGATAGATTTTGTGGTGGATCTGTGATGGTTTGGGCAGGAATTAGTGTAGATACAGAATTGATCTTGTTGTAATTTCTGAAACCCTAAATTAAATTAATTCCGTTAAAAATGTCTTGGAGGAGCATGAAGTATCTGCTGCATATGGTACTGGTCCCAATTTCATTTTGATGCAGGATAATGCAAGGCCACATACAGCCGCTATTACAAGAAATTATTTACTGGAGCGTGGATTTTAGGTTATAGATTGGCCAGCGTTAAGTCCTGATATGAATCCTATTGAACATGTATGGAATCAGCTTAACCGTCACGTTCGTAAGAGCCTTAATCCCCTACAAACCATCCAAGAACTAACAGAAGCTCTGATTGAGAAACAGGTGCGATGAAGTAATTGGTGCCTGTGGAAGACATAATAATAATAATATAAAATAATAATAATAGCCTTTATTGTCCAACAGGATTTCCTACTTACAGGACAATATAATAGAAGGTACAGTGCAAATAAACTTAAGTATTACAAGAAAAAAATATACAGAAAATTAAATTACATTTTATAAAAATAAATCGTCGAATGACTTTTCTGCGCAACGAAACATTGTGAAAATTGGCGACCGCTGCAGAACACACGTCCTTGGTGTGGGTAGTCGGAATGATGAAGCGAATCTGGTTGATTGTTGAAGAACATTGAAGGGTATCCCGGAAAGTAATTGGGGGCAGTCGATTGTTCCGTGTACCAGTTTCCTGAGAATTGTGGCGCAGTGGTGGTCTCGTCTGGTCGATAATGCCATCATTTTATGCCTTTCAAGTAGATGTTCTTGGTTCGCTCCAATAGATGGATAAGTACCGTCAAGTTTGTAGGACAAATATTTTAAAAATCGCCGATGGAGGCGATCTAGTAGAAGGGAGTGACTAATACTTGTCGGATACCAGACTAAGCTACAGTAGTCCAATTTACTTGATACAAAAGCGAAGTATAATGACTTTACAGCATCAGTATTTCGAAATTCACGAACGTTTCTCAGTATAAAACCTAGTGATCTGCAGGCTGCGGAGCGAATAGCTTCAATATGGGTAGTGAAAGTGAGTTTCTTGTCAAAAGTAACTCCTAGGTCTTTGAAGCAGTCAACGACCGACAGATAATCACCTGAAATATGGTAAGTTCTTGAGAGAGCATTGCGTCTCCGACTGTAGTTTATAACGCTGCATTTGTTTACGTTGAGTTTTAAATTTACACGGGAGCACCAGTTAGATATGATATTTAGATTCGATTGTAGCATATCGACATCGTTCTGACATTGGATCCTCTGGTAAATTTTGAGGTCGTCGGCGTATGCTAACACAGGGCAGGTGAGCATCCCCAGCAAATCATTAATAAAAATGTTGAAGAGAAGGGGGCCCAGACTGAAGCCCTGTGGGACACCAATCGACGGTGAGAATTCAAAAGATTTAAAACCGTTGTAGTACACATAGCAAGATCTGTTGTGCAGGTAAGATTGTATAAGTTGAGTAACCGCTGGCACAGCCCCAAACGACCCAAGTTTCTCTAACAGCAGTTTGTGACTGATAGAGTCAAACGCTCGGGAGAAGTCGGTGTATATGACATCAACTTGGCCTCGCACATCTAAAGCTTCAGAAAGGAACTGCGAAATAGTAGCAAGATTTGTTAGTGTCGACCGTCCTGGCATGAATCCGTGTTGATAGGGCGAGATGTGGGATCGCACGTTGTTAAAAATGTTATTATACACTGGCGAAAGAAATTAACGCATCATTTGTGATTTTTTTGATATCTTGGAATCGAGTTTTCTTTGAACACAAACATATTTTTACAATAAGAAATCTTATCAAGCATGCTGTTTTACATGTTGTGTTTTGTCTTTTGTTCTCATGGTTTTCTGTCAATAAATAAAATAAAGCACTTTTCATTATTCTGACTGTAAGAAAGGTTCATATAAAATTTCTTTTTGAGTTTGTCAAGTAATTGTTAAAATAAAGTGAATAAAGTAAATAGTAAAGAATGAAAATGGATAGACGTCCGAATCTTAATTTAAGCAGTGAAGAAGCTGTGATTGTGGTTACACTTGCAGAAGAAGGTAGGAGTCAGCGTTACATCAGTCAGCGTCTTGGTGTTATTCAATCGACCGTATTCCGTGTCTTGAAGAGACATCGGGAAACTCAGGCATACTCAAGAAGGCCAGGACAAGGGAGAAAAAGGGCCACAACTGCTGTTCAAGACCGTTTTTTAATGATGCAGACGTTACGCGAACGGTTTATTACGGCTCCTAGGCTACAAAATATGCTTGCAGAGATCACAATGTTCATGTAAGTTCCGTTACCATCAGAAAAAGGTTACGTGGTTTTAATTTAACTCCGAAAACAGCGGCAAAAGGACCACAATTAACCGCAGACCATCGCAGAGCCAGGTTAACATTTGCGCAAGAACATGTAAACTGGTTACAGGCCGATTGGGCTAATGTTATGTTTAGCGACGAGTCCAGATTTTGTCTTTACGGCAGTGACAGACGAATGCATGTGTACAGACGGCTAGGTGAACGTTATGCGCAGTGTAACATTGTTCCGACTGTTATGTTTGGTGTAGGCTCTGTTATGGTGTGGGGTGGTATCACTTTAGAGGCTCGTACGGAGTTGGTGGTCATACCAAGAGGAAGCATCACGGCAGCGTCTTATATTGCAAACATTTTAGAACCATCCGTAATGCCTTTTGCTCCCTTTGGAGGAAACGATTTCCTGTTTATGCATGACAATGCAAAACCACGCAGTGCCCGAATTGTACAACAGTATCTTGACCTAGTGGGTATCAACACAATGCAATGGCCAGCCAGGAGTCCCGATCTTAATCCGATCGAACACCTATGGGACGCAATGGGCAGACGCCTTAGAGCACTTCCTCGGCGTCCAAGCAATCAACAAGAGCTTGGACAATGATTGCAGGAAATTTGGGAAGATATTAACCAGGATGAAATTGGATCATTAATTAACAGTATGAGCCGTCGCTGTCAGGCAGTTATTCGAGCAAGAGGAGGAAACACTAGATATTAAGTCTTATAATCACATGTTAACTTTTTTCCTCTTTTTATTTATGACATTATTTTAGTCATTAATGAAAGAAAATGTGTTGAAAATCATTATTATAGTTCAGTTGGTTTTGTTGTTATTTTTTTTGTTTTTAAACATCAAAACTTTTTTTTAAAATTAAAAAAATTAATGTGATGCGTTAATTTCTTTCGCCAGTGTATAACACTGTTTCCAATATCTTGGCGAAGTTCGATAGGATTGCGATGGGACGATAATTGCTTATTTGCGAGGCGTTGCCTTTCTTGAAAATCGGGCATAATAGTGTGCGTTTCTAACGGTTGGGAAATTCACTTTTAGATATTGAAAGATTAATAATTGATGTTAGAGGTTTGGCTAAGACATATCTGCAGTCTTTGAGTAGAAAACTTGGAACTTTGTCATCACCCGCTGTTAGTTTGTTTGTAAGGGATGCCATAATGGATACAAGTTGTGCTTCATCTACTTTAGAAATTGTGAATGGAGGACAGTTAGAATAAATGGTATCAACGGTGGGAGTTGCATTACTGCAAAAGACATTTTTAAAGGTATCCGCGAAACCATTTACTATATCTTTAGGTGTCGAAAATTCACGATTTTCATCGTATAACTTGCCAGGTATTCTCGTTTTTCCTTTCTTGCTAGAGATAAATTTCCATAGGTCCTTGGGGTTCTTTTTAACATTATTTTCAGTGTTGGAGATATAATTAGAGTATGCTTCTGCAATAAGGTGTTTCGTTAGGTTGCGAACTCTCTTAAATTCCGCCAGGTATTTCGGATTTTTAGTTTTCTGCCACTTAAGTCTGTAGGACATATCCATTATTAAACTTCGCCAAACCTCAGAAAATTCGACTCGCAATTTTTTCATGTTAGTCTTTTTTATTTAATTTGATGCTGTCATTTTCTATTTTCCATTGAAATTTAGATGAATATAATAATTGTATATTTATTTTTGTCAATTTTGTTACTATAATATATGTTTTTGGAGTATACTTAATTGGACATATTTAGAGCTCTTATTTAAGAAATTAGAGATTTTTAAAAAAGTGTTCCTCTAATTCTTTGAAGCATTGTACTATTGTATGGAAGTTGGGGTGAAGATATTGAGCAGTACATTCGTTAAATTAATTTGTTTTTTCCATAACTACTTTTGTTTCCTCTAACAGTAATTTAGGTAGTTTTTCTACTAAAAATGGTTCAAAATTTACCATAAAATCATGGTTGCATAGACAATGAAAGCAGCTTCAAAATGATCTGTCACTCGATCCCTCTTGCCATTTACATTTTATGAAGGGGTGGCTCTGAGCGTCAAAGGGATGAAAAAATAATTTTGAAACTAGGATACAAATTGACCTGTTTCAGCATTTTTCTTTTTTCAAACTTAAACCGATTTGGAGATGTTAAGGGGTGTCACTTTTGTTTGGGACACCCTGTATATATAACTGAAACACTTGATTAAGCATGGAGTAAACGTTTTAGTTTAGAAAAATCTAAACATTTGGTTTAGTTGCTGGACCATACCACATTTTCAGGCTTATCTAAACTTGAAATTTTACTTCATGCGCCACGATACAAAACATTGATTTATAGCAGAGATCTAAATTTACTGCTTTAACATATTGCTTAAGTAGTATGTTTGCAACTAATTCATACAATTTGACTTGTCAATTAATTTACTGATCAGCAAACGGTAAGTAGGTATATACTTACCCATTAAACAGACGCTATAAGTACTTAAAAATGACAGATTATGAAAAAGGTATAACATTCTTTTTATATTAATTCATAAACTACATAAAGTTTTGAGACACAATCTATAAATTAAAATGTTCTATCTTAGTTCAGTTTCTCGATCTTTTGAGCTATGAAAATGATCAAAGTTAGAAACAAAAGAAGATTTACATAAGTCGTTATGAAATGTTCAAACTCCTGGAATTTTATTAGCACCTAGGACCGTCGTGGTAATATTTTAGCGCTAGCGGAGCCAGACTTAATTACTTCGCCGAGAGGAAGAACAGAGAATTCTCCTTTTCCGGCTTTCCGGGCGAAGCGCTTTTGTCTATTCGGGATATAATTGACACGGCGCTATGACACTGCCGGGATTTCTTAATACATTTCGCCATAAAATATTATGATTACGCTGACGACTGCTAGGGTTAGTGCGAGGGGTGGATACTCTTGGTGGAATTAAAATCATTGTCTTTCAAAAAAATGCGAAAAGTTTGTCAAGTTGTATATTATTTCGTAATAATTATAAAGTATAAGTCAGAGAATTTTGATATTTTTAATTAGACAAATAAATACACAACAGCCGAAAGATTCGTGTAATACTTGATTGCAGATATAAATATATCTTTTATTCTAGAAGTTCGATACGATTACGCAAAAGGGATAACATTTCCTAGACAAGTTTTTCGAATACACAAAACGATAAAATAGCTTTTTCGTAGATTTGTCCATTTTGTATTTATATTAATGGAATATTACACGTATTAGAACTCAGTGTACCGGATGATCAATCTCAAGTGTCCTACTTTAGTACATTTTTACATTTAAAAGTTTAGAATCATGATTTAGTAATTCATTATTTTCGCTGAAGTGTCAGACGTTTTGCTGTACGGCACGATATATTTAGTGAAATCCAGAACGAAGATGGCACCTGGACCCAGGCCCGGATACAAGGTATGAGACCGGCCCGGGAAAAATATTTTCATACCGGCCCATTAGTAGCCAAGGCTCGGCTTGTACAGTGCACTAGTCTAAAGAGGACACCGGCCAGGAACTGTACCGGTGTTCCACCGGTTGTGTCCGGCCCTGCCTGGACCTTTGTTTATAGTGTGAAGGTGGTCATTTTGTACATTTACTCTAGTCAGTATGGATGTTTATAAATTTATTTGTGTTTTTTACTTCGCAAATGAAGTTTTTGTTAAGAAGATTGTGTCTTTCCCATCTCTGATTAAGCGATTTTGACTGCGATTTAGATAATAACAAGTTCAATACGATCACGTTGATTTGAATACACACATTCAACCAAAAAACATTACCTATTCATTGTGTTGATTATCTTATCTTTGACTCATGATTTATTTAAATGAAAGCAGCTACGATTACAGGGATTAATACATACGTCTTTTTTAGGAAAATTGTTTTTCTTGTTATTGTTTAACATTTTATATATCGTAGACGCTTGTGAAATAACATTACCAAAACATAACTTTTGTTTGACAGATTAAAATCGGATATGGAATAAATCATGATAGCCAATTATTCAATCATATTACCTTAAATTTAGTATTGCCTGCTCAGGACAGTTGACATTGATCACCCGGTATTATTGTGCGGGGGGTGGAATTCGATTAACCAGGCGGAGGGTTAGTTACCCTCACCGAATGAATTGATCCACCATACTCTAAGTCCGCGTTCAGACTGGACAGCGATGAGGGGCAAGCGTTTAGCGGTGAGGGGCGGGCGATTAACGCAGTAGCGTTCGGCTGTGCACATTAAAAAGGAAGCGCTAGCGATACGATCATAAAAAACAGAAGCCCACCGCTACTGTTTAGTATAAAACATGCCATGCTCGAGAGTACTTCGTGCTTGTTGATAGATAATTCTTTATTAATAAAAAGGATAATTATAAATAGACGTAAAAAGAAAGTTGGGATTCACACTCTAAACAGGAGCCGTGCAGAAAAGGGAGAATTCCATGTATTATATTATCAGTTACGAAATCATCCATCAATATTCTTTCAGTTTGTACGTATGTCAGTTAAAAGCTTTGACTATATTTTTGACAGAATAAAGAACAGGATTAGAAAGATAACTTCAAATTAAAAAAACCTATTTTCCCCGTTAAACGACTTTATGTAACATTAAGATAAGTATATGTAACTCATTTCATTTTCAACAGATGAACATTTGGTAGTCTGATCCATAATCTTTTTTGTTTTATAGCGGCGGTCATAGGTGCATTTGATTCCGTCGTTATACTATGAATCTTACCACAGGAAAACACAAGAAATGCAGATACTTGGAGAGTTTTATTTATACTCAACTATGTCACGTACAAAAACGAACGTTAGTTCGCGTTATTCTCTAAAATTATTTTTATTATTTTTTGTGTCCACGTCAACATTTCTGAACATACAATAAATGTCGAAAAAACGAGAATTCTGAAAAGGACAGACTTCTTCCACACGAGGATTATTAGAGAAGCGATAGAAATCGAAAACAGTCTAAATCAAAGAGATGATGCTAAATGACTACCACCAATTTGGAAAACTTGTATAAATTCTGGTCAAATTATATTATCTCCGAACAACAAATCTGTTGTCAATTTTGATTTCTCACCGAAATCGAAATAATATTTTAACACGTCACTTAAAGCCGGCAAAGCAAGTTCATTTAAATCACACGCTGGAACAAATGAAACGACATCATGAGAAGGCGTGCTGTAAATGCACTCGTGCTGTACTTGATAATGTTGTGCAAGAATTCCACTAGATGTTCATGGTATCATTTTGATATACCTAACTTGTTTCTCATTGATTGCTTGATGTAAAATGATTAAATATTTTTAAATAGGCTGAAAGACCCCAGGGTCGATAGCTAATTCGCAGAATTAAATATTTGTTTCTTGTATATACTTTAGGGTGATTCTTATTTGGACCAAATTTTTTTTTTCTCAATATGTTGCGTGTCACCCTCTTATTCTGTTCTATGGCACAAAAAACTAGTATGTAATTTTTTTCAGATTTTTAAAATAATATTTAGGGGTCGCTACCAGCACATCAAAAATAAAAAAGATTTTTTTAAATATATTTAATTAATTTTCTTAATTAATTAATTTTTTTTCTTAATTAATTAATTTTCTTAGTTAATTAATTTTCTTAATTAATTTTAATTAATTTAATAAATTTTAATATATTTAATTAAAATATATTTAATTAATGTGTTTTTATTACTGAACTCATATTTAATTAAGTTCAAATAAAGGCATGCATGCACAAATTATATAACTATGCAGATAAAAAAAAATGTAACTTATGCCAATAACGTAGATTTTTTTGTATCAGGGTACTTTTGCCTGAAATTTTTCACAATCAAGAGAAGGAATTGTTTTTGTTCTTCGTCGTCGGTGATTAGTTTATTGTATTCTTCAATTAATCTTACGCCTCGTTCCGCAATATCGTTCACCACTCTCATGGAACGTACAATTTCTCTGGAAGCTTTATAGTCTTCATCTTCTTCCCAAAAACAAGGTTCTTTTTGCAAAAATGCAGACGAAATTCCCAGGATTGTAAAAAATCTTAAGGTGTTGCTGGACACGAAATCCTCAATATTTTTTTCTTCGATGTGACTTAGATCGAGGGTAATTCGCTTCGGGCTATAGTCTGGGCCTTCCTCATTCAGTGCAGTCGCCATTTTTTGTTTGCTTTCAAGAGAAACATCTTCATCAAAAAAAGCAAGCGCAACAAGTTCTTCGGATAGATACCACAAATGCCCCAGGAACTTCGTTAGAGCTTTTTTGGACATAGCTTTGTTTATATTTTCGAATTTCTTAAGATTTTTTAACAGCCACAAGTCGTTCCTTGGTGCTGAAGTTGCCGCTGGAGCTGAAAACCAGCATCTTACATAAATCGTAACAACGAAAACGCAAATTTCAGTAATCGCTTTAAGTTCCCTTTTTGTCAATTTAAACTGGGCTCTAAATAAAAAAAGCTTCAGGCAATAAATTGCTTTTGCCATCCATCGTGCACGATGAAGACCTGCTGGAGCTCTGAATGATATCCCTTTATTAGGCACACCTCCGAAAAATATAATTGTAAGATTCAACAGTTCCTTGTAATCGTCCCGTGGCTGATAACCATTTAGCTGTTCCTCAGCGAATGAAATTGTGCTGCTTGCTACATTCTCTACCCATCTTAAAGCGTCAGGGTCTGAAGAAACTGTACTGAACTTATTCTGGTCAATTTTAGGCCAAGCATTTCTAAATCGCTTAAAGATCAATATTTCTGGTCCACTTGATGGACCTAGTGCTTGAACTACCACTGCTTCTAGCATTATTTCCATTATATGGTGACGACAGGCCAACCAAAGAGCATCTTTTTCCATCTTCTGCTCTAATAGAATGCAAGCACCTCCTTTTAAACCAGTGTTGACCGCAGTGGTGTCGAAGCAAAAGCATTTTATTTTGTCGCTCAAGTTCCAAGAAAGAATAGTGTCATAAACAGCTGAAGCACATACCTCCCCAGTTCCATGACTGAGTTTGGGAACTGCCAAAAGTTGATCCACACCCTGTCCTGACACTAAAATGGGAAGGCGATCCACTGTTTCGTGTCCTGTAATGTCTTCGATAAGTTTGCCGTCCCAATGTACAGTAAGAGGCATATTTGGATTAAATTCTTTCTTCAAGGACTCCGCTACCCTTTTCCTCTGCTTCATACGCTGGCGACGAATTGAGGATGAATTTATATTGTACTCTGAGGGATCAGTGCCTGCACTTTTCAGCGTTGATATCAAGACAGCAGTTGCTTTCCTGTCACTTAATTTAGCAAGGTCGAGGCTTGCGGATAAGCGTTCATCAAAGATGTTCTTTCTGCCGCGTCTGCGTTTAAGTGGGGGTTCTAAATCTGCCGTCGAAGGTCCTGCCCTCACTGAAATTTCTGACGTTGAACTTTTCCTTTCATTATCACTACCACTACTACTACTGGAAGTCGAAGAAGATAGTATGCACTTTTGTCGCAGAGATTCAGTGTAGCTTTTTTCTCGATCTATATAACGTTGATAGCGAGCGTTTTTCTCCTCTTTCTTCGTTTTTTTCATTAAATAAACCTTGTCCACTCCACCTATTGTACCAGGACGTCCTTTTTTTCTCTGCTCAATTAAAAATAGTCTATCTTCGTCAATGGTGATTTTGTTTAGAGCATCAGCGTGTGCCATGTCGAACAGGTCTTCCAAACTATCTTGCCACTCCGTTTCTTTATTTTGTAGACTTTCAGAGCGTTTGGCTTTATTTTCTTTATTTTTTTTCAACTTTTGCCATTCATTAAACTTGTTTTCTATCTTCTTTATAACATCTTTTTTCAATTTAGTTGGAATGCCCGCTCGTGCCCACAATGCCATGAGGTCACAAGCAGCAGAATTTGCCGAACTGCGATTGGTTTTCTTCATTACGACTTTAAAGTGAAAAAATAAACTCAGCACTTCTTTTGTCGTAGGTAACTTGCTTTGAATAAAGTGATCAGAGGTTTGTCCAACTAACCATACATCTGTTTTGGTTCTGGTCAACGGACGCGAACTAGACGACGACGCCATAATGCAACAAAACGCGATGCACACCAAAACACGATCGAACGTGCACTCCCAATGAAAGCATGTTGGTTACTAGTTAGTTGCCAGGAAATGCCAAGGGTTGGTGGATGCGTGCCGGAGGAGGAGAGGGGTGGGGTACGAGCGTCCTTGGACGGAGTAATGCGACCACAAGTTGCATTAGTGTGTTTTATCATGTTTTAATGATGAATATAACAGTTTTATGTACTACTAGCAGAAATACCCGGCGTTGCTCGGGTTTTTTTGGGAAAATTTGTGTGGCCGTAAACAATAAAATAACAAATAATAAAAATGGAAAAGAAAGAATTTATTAATAATACACTCTAATAAACAATTACTAATTACAATCACTAATTACAAATAATAATTGCAATCACTAATTGTAATTAGTAATTACAATCAGTAATTGCAATTACTAATTACAATTACTAATTGTAATTAGTAATTACAATTGCTAACTAATTACTAATTGCAATTACTAATTGTAATTACTAATTACAATTGGTAATTGTAATTACTAATTACAAATTCAATTACGAATTACAATTACTAATTACAATTACTAATTGTAATTCGTAATTGTAATTCGTAATTGTAATTCGTAATTGTAATTCGTAAATGTAATTTGTAATTAGTAATTACAATTACCAATTGTAATTAGTAATTACAATTAGTAATTGCAATTAGTAATAAGTTAGCAATTGCAATCACTAATTGCAATGAAAAAATCATAATATTTTCAAACTTTGACACGAGGTAGCGACCCCTAAAACTCCATCTAAAAAAAAAAAAAAATATAGGTTCGTTTTTTAGGTGATAGAAGCGAATGGCGGGTTGACGCACTAATTTTTCAAAAGTCGAAAAATAAGAAGCACCCTAATATACTTATTATGCATTCTAATTGTTGTACTGTGTATTCTGTGAATAAAGATATTATATATATATATATATATATATATATATATATATATATATATATATATATATATATATATATTGTTCGGGTTTGGCAGGTAATTTGTACCGAAAATTACTGCCCGTGCCGATCCTTCGTTTACCCGTGTTACGGCATTAGAAACGGTACCCCAAATAAATACTCGGACTTCCTGGAAATACACCCCGGCCTCGAGACAATCGGTTTACGCGAAACCTCCCTTGGGTTCATACCTGCTATCCAGGCCAAGACGAAAAAGGGACAACGATGACCACCCCCTCCACTATAAAAAATACTGTGTACATATATTTTTGTAAATATTCATTACCATCTCAACCAGTGTACAAATAAGTTCAATAGAAGTATTTTTAAACGTGTGTTCTCTTGTTTTTCTTCCGAGTCGTAACAACCGCGTGCTCCTACAAAGCACACAATAAATAACAAACTTATTCATGGTCCTTCGAACCGGATAATATCGAAGAGGATATTATTTCGTGACTTGGAAATTTCAAGAAAGCAGCACAACGAGGAAGGCGCCCATCCGTGTCCTGAGAGAAAATCTTGGAAGGCTTTGGAGACAGCTGTACCAACTTCGTGCACAGAGCGAGAAAACTAGAAGGCTTTTAGAGGAATTCGGTGAGTCTGACAATTTTATCCAATATCCTACCTGTGTCCTGGCACTCGCGATTTTGTTATAAAATATTAATATACTTTTTTTATTTCGTGATCAATAACATAATAACTTAAATTTCATTAATTCAATTAAACGTGGTTAATGTCTAAAATGGATTTAAAAGTATTAATTCAGCAACGTGCTTTAATAAAATCAAAATTAACTCGTGCGAAAAATACATATTTAAATGCCGATAAAGATAACTTTCAAATGCACGAATTAGAAGATAAATTATCGCGTTTAATTCCCGCGTACGTTGAATTTTATGCAATTCAGGCGAACATTGCGGCATTAAATGATAATGAAAATAGTGAAGTAGAATGCGCGAATTTCGACGATTCATATGATGAAGCTATAAAAATAATTAGAAACCTCATACAACAAAAAAGTGACCCGCCGATTAATCAATCGAATAATCAAGCAAACGAAAAAAAAGGTTGATTTGCCGAACGTAAATATACCTAAATTCTCCGGAAACTTTAATGAATGGTTAGGCTTCAAACAATTGTTTGTGAGCTTGATTCATGAAAACAAAAATCTCAATTTGTTGCAAAAACAGCAGTATTTGATGTCGTGTTTAGAAGGCAACGCGGCTAAATTGTTAAATGGTATTAGCTTAGCGGGGAGTAATTACGATGAGGCTTGGGAAACTTTGCTAGAAAGATATGATTTTAAAAACAAAATTATTATCTTTCATTTAAATAATATTTTGCAAGCGCCAGTGTGTGTTAAAGATTCGGGCATGCAATTGAGAAAAATGTTAGACATTTTTACGCAAAATGTTAGATCGCTGCGCACATTGCAAAGAAACGTGGATAATTATGATGATTTGTTAGTCGCAATCATTTTATCAAAATTAGATCCTAATACAAAATTAGAATGGGATCGTACATTGAAACGCGATGACGATTTCCCAAATGTAAAAAAATTATCCGAATTTATTAGACAAAAGTGCGATGCTTTAGAAGGTTCGCCTCAGACTGTTAGTGGTCATAAGGTTAATAATCACTTCAGTAAAATTGAAAAGAAATGCGTATTATGTGATATGTCGCACAATTTGTTTAAACGTGACGCATTTTTGAAACTATCAATCGAAAAACGTATCGCAAAACTTAAAGAAATTAATTATTGTATTAAATGCTTAAAGCCAGCAAATCATCAAATTAAAAATTGTTTCGGGCGAGCTTGTTTCAAGTGCTCAAAAAATAATAATACACTTGTACATGTAGAACCCACGCATACTAACAATCAAAATACAGTAGAATGTTCTACGTCAGCACATGTTAACTCAAATTTTGAAACTTGTTTGTCAACTGTAGTGTTAACAGCCTTTGATATACATGGAAAACCGCATACAGTCAGAGCGCTACTCGATAATGGATCTCAATCAAATTTAATGTCATCCAAATTAGCCGATAAATTACAAATTAAACGCGACAAAATTGACGTTAAAATAGGTGGCATCAGTGAGGCTTATTTATCAGTTAAAGAAATGGTTACAATACAAATAAAGTCAAAATATAATAAATATTCCGCAAAAATTCGTTGTCTAATTTTAAATAAAGTCACTAATGCTTTGCCAAATAAATCATATAAAAAGAAAATTTTTGAAATACCGTCTAACATTAAGTTAGCCGATCCTCAATTTAATGTATCTAGGGATATTGACTTATTGATTGGCGCGAATCATTGTTGGCGTTCATTATGTGTGGGTCAAATTGAGTTAGGAGGAATTGATAAACCGATTTTACATAAAACTCATTTTGGCTGGGTTCTCGGCGGAGGTGAACCCAATTTTAATTACCAGTCCTGTAATCTAGCTTCAGTTGCCCCTAATTTTGATCTTGAGCGTTTTTGGGATTTAGAACAGGTAAAGGAGGTTAAGATATGCTTTAATCCCGAAGAAATTAAATGTGAAAGTCATTTTAAGTCTAATTATTCCCGTGAAACCGGTCGCTTTACTGTATCGCTTCCATTTAAAGATAATTGTAAATTAATAGGAGAATCTAGAAATGCAGCTGTTAAGCGCTTTTTTAATTTAGAAAATAAACTTAGCAAAAATGACGATCTCAAGAAAAGTTATAGTGATTTCATGAATGAATATTTTGAATTAAACCACATGCAGTTATCACAATCGAGTGAAAATGTAGGGTATTATATGCCACATCATGGCGTAATTAAAGAATCTAGTGTATCCACAAAGCTTCGTGTTGTGTTTGATGCTTCAGCAAAATCGAGTAGCGGGTTTTCACTAAACGAGATATTAATGAGAGGTCCCGTCATACAGCAAGATTTATTTTCTATTTTAATCAGATTCCGTTCGTGTTCATTTGTAATATCAAGTGACATAATAAAAATGTATCGCCAAATAAGTCTTGACAAAGAGTCACGTAAATTTCAAAAAAATATTTTGGCGTTCTGATCCTAATCAACCGCTAATTGAATACGAGTTAAAAACTGTTACCTATGGCACTACACCGGCTTCATTTTTGGCAATCAGGTGCTTGAATCAGCTTGCTGACGATGAAGGTAGCGATTATCCGTTTGAGCGTGAAATTATTAAAAATGATTTTTACGTCGACGACCTCCTGACTGGGTCTGATAATTTAGACGAATTAATTTTAACTAGAAATAATATAATCAACATGTTAAAGAAAGGCGGATTCCAGCTCAACAAATGGAACGCCAATAATCAATTTTTATTGGAAAATATACCACGCGATAATAATGATACAATTATTTTGTTGGACAAGGATCAGAATGCAAAAATATTAGGTCCCGGAACTCGAGTATGGACATATTTTAATTTAAAGTAGGCGAGTTTAGTAACTCACGCATAACCAAGAGAGTAATTTTGTCTGAAACCGCTCAACTATTTGATCCACTCGGATTAATTAACCCAGTGATTGTAACCGCCAAACTAATTATGCAGGATCTTTGGAAGGCGAATCTAGATTGGGACAAAAGTGTTCCTATAAATATTAATACAAGTTGGAAAATATTTCGTAGCAGTTTACCTTTAATGAATAAATTAAATATCGAAAGACATTTTGATTGCACATCGAAGTGGGAAATGCATGGCTTTTCGGATGTAAGCGAGCGAGCTTATGGAGCATGCGTCTATGCACGGTTTAAACTTAACGGTTCTTGGACAGTTAGGTTAAGTTGCGCCCCTAAAATGTCAATCGCTTCCACGACTTGAATTGTGTGGTGCATTACTATTATCCAGATTAATAAAGGTTATAGATGACGCATTGGCGGCACGTAACTTAAATTACTCTAAAACTTATTGGTGCGATTCAAGCATTGTCTTATCCTGGGTTAAAGCTGAAAACGCGAGTTTTAAAATTTTCGTAGCGAATAGAGTGGCTGAAATTAGAGAATTGACACAATCTCATAGGTGGTCACATGTATCAACTAATGATAACCCCGCGGACTTATTAACCCGCGGGCTCATGCCCTCAGAGTTAATTAGTTCGACAATATGGTGGAATGGGCCAACTTGGTTAATTGAGGATGATAAGCAATGGCCGGCCAATAAATTTAATCCAGTAAAACATTTACCGGAAATTCGAAAGTCAAGGCCCGTTTTAATTGTACATTGTTTGTCAATTAAAATAAATAATGTTGATTTAATTTGTAAATATGACAGCTTAGCAAAATTGACGCGAGTCACTGCCTATATGTTAAGATTTATTAATGCTTGATGGGCCAATTTCTGCTCAGGAAATAAAACAGGCTACGTTACTTTTAATAAAAATTACCCAAATAAACACATTTTCTGAAGAATATGATAAACTTAGGTCAGGTAGCGAGATTAATGTTAAAAATAAATTAGTTCAATTGTCACCATTTTTTGATCAAGAGAACGGTATAATCAGAGTAGGCGGGAGATTAAAACATTCAAATTTAAACTATTCTCAAAAATTTCCTGTGATATTGCCAGCTTCGAATCCGCTAACTAATTTAATAATAAGAAATGAACATTTAAGAAACTTGCATGCCGGCGTCAATACTACACTGGCCGCAGTGCGTATAAATTATTGGCCAATTTCAGCAAAGAATTCGATAAAAAATATTATTCAAAAATGTATCACATGTTTTAAAGCGAAGCCCATTGTAAATAGCCCCTTTATGGGCGATTTGCCTGCAGCCCGTATAAAAATTGAAAAACCCTTTAACACAACTGGAATCGATCTCTGCGGTCCGTTTTTAATTAAAGATGGTGGCCGTAATTCTAAGCCTCGTAAAGCATATGCCGCTCTTTTTATTTGTTTTGTTACACGTGCGATTCACTTAGAATTAATTAGTAATTTGACGACAGAGGCATTCATTGCAACTCTCAGACGATTTATTGCTCGTCGAGGAAGAGTTACGATATTTACTCCGACAATGCAACAAATTTTGTTGGTGCGAATAACGAGTTAAAAGATTTACATAAATTATTAATGAGTCAAGATCACAAACATAAAGTTATTAATACATTTGCCAGCGAAGGCATAACTTGGCATTTCATCCCTCCGCGATCCCCTCATTTCGGTGAGCTTTGGGAAGCCGGGATAAAAAAATGTAAAATATCATTTGTATAGGGTTATGAAGGAATGTAAGTTCACATTTGAGGAGTTAACAACTTTTCTGTTCCAAATTGAATCAATTTTAAATTCGCGCCCTTTAACACCTATTTCAAATGACCCTAACGATCCCTCTAACTTAACTCCCGGCCATTTCCTTGTCGGAGACTCTTTAACTTCAGTTGCCGACTCGGATTTGTCCGGGATTAAATTAAATAGACTGTCCAGGTGGCAACACATTCAGTTCATCAGGCAGCAGTTTTGGAAAAGATGGGTAAAGGAATGCCTGCCGAGCCGCCAACAGAGACTGAAATGGCAGTCGAAGACGCAGACGCCAAAAATTGGAGACCTGGTGCTCGTCAAAGAAGATAATCTACCTCCGATGCAGTGGATGGTAGGAAGAATCACCCAACTTCATCCCGGAAGTGATGATATTCCGCGAGTAGTGTCCATCAGGACGTGCTCTGGAGAGTACCGTCGAGCAGTAGCGCGCATCGCTGTGCTACCCGTCGAATAACTCAAGGAGGCTGCATTCCTGCAGGGGCGGCGGCATGTTCGGGTTTGGTAGGTAATTTGTACCGAAAATTACTGCCCGTACCGATCCTTCGTTTACCCGTGTTACGGCATTAGAAACGGTACCCCAAATAAATACTCGGACTTCCTGGAAATACACCCCGGCCTCGAGACAATCGGTTTACGCGAAACCTCCCTTGGGTTCATACCTGCTTTCCAGGCCAAGACGAAAAAGGGACAACGATGACCACCCCCTCCACTATAAAGAAGACTGTGTACATTTTTTTGTCCCTTCCTCAGGGTTAACACTAAAAAACAATAAGCAAAAAAACAAACAATTACTGATCTGAATTAAACTATTGGTTAATGATGAATTCTTAAAAAAAATTAGCGAATAAATTATTGAGCTTACATTTGTGATTATTTGAACAAACTATTGTTAAACTGACGCTGCATTTGTTTGATTATTCTATTGATACTCATGGTGGTTGTTGAATTTAAAAAGCGAGGTTATGGTGTATAAAAAATCGTAACTGCGTGGTTACAGAAAAAGTGAAATTTTAAAATAAACGGCACATTCACATGTTAAAACTATGGAAATTATCACTGTGTTGCACTGTTTCTTGGATAACCCGGGGTGGTATCACCGCGATTGTTTAAATTTAATTAACTTGTATTAACGTGGCCGCATCGTAGTGCGAAACGACGCACGTGTTTTCACACAAACAACAACAATAGCTGGTGCCTGTCCACAGGTGCCGTTCGGCTCTCTCCATCTCTGTCACCGACGGAGGGAGGCGCATGTCACTCGTTTCTAGGAGCGTCACGCCAGCCAGCGCGCGGAAATTTGAAATCTCGTGCTTGAGCTCGAGGGATTCAAAAATCGACGCTGGAGGCCCATTTACCTGCCATGTTGTTGCCGTTTAGGAGTTTATTGCTGAAAAATGACTATTATGCATATAGGTAATGTTATTGATGCCAGGTTTAGGTTAGGTGCACGAAATAGATTTAACTTGGTGCACTCACATGTTTCAAAAGAAAGGTTTGGAAGAGTAAAAGATATAAATGAAAAAATCCAACTAAAAATGTAATGAAATTATAATTTTGAGCGCAACCAAATTAATCCGTAGAGTGTCACCCCAACCTGAGACTCACTCGACGACTCTGCCGTCAGTTTACCCATTTCTAAAAGACCAAGAAATTGCTGGGCCTTATCTAGCTAAATATGAATTGATGAATAAGTTACCTTAATGTGTTTAATTGACGATTCATGAGTCAAATTTCAGACAAACTACCACTATCTAAATTATTGCTGAATGTTATTAACCTGTTAAGCTGAAGGAGACCGGTGCTAACGGCTCTGATCTGTCCATGAAATTCATCGTTGCAACGCCTGCTTTTTTTATGTGGAACATCTCAAGGAATAAACGACTTTTATAAAACATTGACTTATCTATAATTTCGACGTTTGTGAAGTCAGGTGCATGGTCCTCACTGTTACAGTGTATAGACAATGCACATGACTTCTTATTCAGTCTTATGTCACTTTTATGTTGAATTATTCTGCTCTTTATCCATTCAGAAGTTTGACCTACATATCGGAGGGGGCATTCAGTGCAAGGGATGCTGTAAATTACATTAGACATTTGAGCCGTGGGCACCGGGTCCTTCAGTTTTGTGTAGAATCTTTTCAGTGGAGCCACACCGTATTTTGCTATCTTAATGTCACTGTTGTCGTTCCTCAGGATTCTGGCTATGTGCCCTGTAATTTTTTCTAAATAGGGGAGTTTTCTGTAGTAGGTTGGTTTTGGTTCGGGGTTGGGGATGGGGTCAGCTTCTATTGCAGTGGAGTTGTGTAATGGTTGTGGTGAATTGGGTGCGTTTCTATCAGGGGTGGGTGCCGTTGAGAAGATTATTTTGTTGACAATCGGTCTGGGGTAGCCGTTGTTAAGTGCTACTATTTTTAGCCTGTGTAGGTTTTGTTGTAATAAGGAAGGGTGAGATATGCGGGTTATTCAATTTTTCAGTGCTATGATGGTGTTGGCTTTCATCGTCATGGGGGCATATGAGTGATAATTGATGTATCTGCCGGAGTTGGTTGGTTTCTGATACCAATCCAGTATGATCTTGTTACAGGCTGTGCGGATAACTCTTGTATCCAGGAAGGGAATAGATCTATTCACCTCCTGTTCGGTTGTGAACTGAATGTGTGTGTTGTAGCTATTGAAAATATCACATATTGTCTGCGCAGAGCCTGTAGGCAATCCAAGTAGCAGATCATCTACATATTTTTTGACAAATGATGGCCTGAAGGGCAGTTTGGGAATGACGTTATCTAACAGCTCATCCATGACGATGAGAGCCAACACCGGACTAATGGGTGAGCCCATAGGGGTGCCAAAGGTTTTTTTGAAAATTATGTTATTGAAAGTGAAAAAGTTGTTATCTCCTACGAATCTGAGCAGGGACATGAAATCAGGCTTCGCCAGGTCGGTGTGGGGTGCCACCCTGTCGAAACCCGATTCCACGATCCCCATCGACAGATCCATAGGGATATTTGTGAAAAGCGAGACCACATCCAGAGAGGCGACCTCATGACCATCAGGTAGTTGGAAGTCGTTAAACTCCTCGGCGAAGTGAAATGAATCGATGATATTGTACTGTGTTCTAGTTGCGAAAGCCTTACTTAAAATCTCCGCTAGGAAGTTGGAGAGGTTATAGGTTGGTGAGTCGATGGAGGAGATTATAGGGCGGAGAGGGATGTCAGGTTTATGAATTTTACCTAATATATATATATATATATATATATATATATATATATATATATATATATCAATATCTGTTTTTAAATTTAAATGAAAAAGTCAAGAATCGGGCGGCACATTTCAGAAGCCTGACCTTCAAACAGCAAGTAATAAGTACCAAAGCAGCTGTACATATATACAAAATGATATGCCGCCCCCTACTTGATTATGCTGCCACCCTTTCCCATAACCCCCACCCAGTCACCATTAAAAATTTGCAAATAGTGGAACGATCGGCCCTTAGAGTGCTAACTAAAATCCGTCACCCCCAAAACCCACTGTACAATCCCTCGAACATACTACTCTATGAATTAACCAATGTTGTTCCCATTCAAATTCGCCTCTCCCAACTTGCAGAAAAATTTGCCTCAAATCCTATTCACTATAATTTCCTAGACCCCCTCTGTATCCCCCGTATCTCCTTCTACCATATTCGAGTTCATTTCAATATTTCATGACATTAGCAATCATGACGATTAAAGAACAGTTCCACCTTGACACTACTGACGACATTAACAATCATGACCCTATTTTACACCAAATATGACAGTGACACACAAGAATAAATTCAGGCGGAAAGACCATTGGTCGAAAGCCAATTGACAGATGGATTTTTATTTAGTTAATGTTATAGTTATTTGTGCATATTTGTTTGTTGTATTTACTGTTGATATCAATAAAGATATGTATATATATATATATATATATTTAAATGAAAATAAAATAACTTAATATGTTTCACTTATTATAATTATTTATTCCGACTAGTTTCGGCTGCTAGCAATTTTCAAGGAATGTACAAATTTAACGTTTTATAGCAGGTAATAGAGGGGGTTCGTAATCGGAGATGTCTAGATGTCTTGGTTGTCATCTACTACGTTTTTCATAGATTTTATGGTTCAGTTAATTTTTTTCGGAAGTTGAAGACACGACCTTTATTTCCTGTGTAATGTATTCTAAAATTGTATGATTGAAAAATGTCCGAATGTCTTGCAATGTTTGGACAAACCCGTAGATTTTTAATTAAGCACAGTAAAGATACAGTTAATCTTTACTGTGCTTATCAAATCTAGTTTTGAAATTTCTACCCGCCTGTCCAATATAGTAGTATAACTTCATTTATATTAAATACAAAACTACAGAAGCCAATACAACAAAACACTAGCAAGATGATATATGAAACATATAAGAAAGATAATGGAAAATTAAAATCATTTACAACATTAGAGAAATACAAGAACACATACACATACGCCTACACCAGAGCTGGGCAGTATTCGAATCCCGGATTCGAATCCCTTTAGAGGATTCAAAAGAGGCATTCGAATACTTTAGTTCAACTAGATTCGTGATCCGGATTCGTAACATTTTCTTAAAAGGACTCGTATTCGAATCCAAATGTGGGTGATTCGAATCCTTATAAAAGAATTCGAATATTTATAAAAGGATTCGAATACTTACAAAAGGATTTGAATCGTCGAAAATAATTCGAATTAATTGTGAGAATTAACATGAAAAATGTCTTTTGTGTGTTTTTAAATTTTTAGTTAAATCACTGTTTTATACGCGTGGCGCATGAAGTAAAATTTCGAGTTTAGAAAAGCCCAGAAAATTTTTCCCGAGACAAATTTTCACGGGGCTTTTCTAAACTCGAAATTTTACTTCATGCGCCACGCGTATAAAACACTGATTTCAAGTGAGGTTCAAATATACATAAATTCACAATATCTTTGTTTTGTACGCGTGGCGCATGAAGTAAAATTTCGAGTTTAGAAAAGCCCTGCGCGACCCTTGACAATTTTTTACAGGGCTTTTCTAAACTCGAAATGTTACTTCATGCTTAGCCTGGGAGTGGAAAACACTCGTTAATACCTTCAAATTGAACTCTTCCGAAAAAAAACAACGTGAACATTTTTTTTTAGGTAGACATATGCATAAGCTGTAAATTTTGCGACCTCCGATGTTTATCAAAAGAGCTTAATTTGAAACTTCTAACGAGTGTTTTCCACTCCCAGACTAAGCATGAAGTAAAATTTCGAGTTTAGAAAAGCCCCGTGAAAATTTGTCGAGGGTCGCGCAGCGATCCGAGACAAATTTTCACGGGGCTTTTCTAAACTCGAAATTTTACTTCATGCGCCACGCGTATAAAACACTGATTTTAAGTGAAGTTCAAATATACATAAATTCACAATATCTTTGCTTTGTACGCGTGGCGCATGAAGTAATATTTCGAGTTTAGAAAAGCCCTGCGCGACCCTTGACAAATTTTCACAGGGCTTTTCTAAACTCGAAATTTTACTTCATGCTTAGCCTGGGTGTGGAAAACACTCGTTTATAGCTTCAAATTTTAGGTAGACATATGCATAAGCTGTAAATTTTGCGACCGCCGTCGTTTATGTAAAGAGCTTAATTTGAAACTTCCAACGAGTTTTTTCCACTCGCAGACTAAGCATGAAGTAAAATTTCGAGTTTAGAAAAGCCCCGTGAAAATTTATTGAGGGTCGCGCAGCGACCCGAAACAAATTTTCTGGGCTTTTCTAAACTCGAAATTTTACTTCATGCGCCACGCGTGTAAAACACTGATTTCAAGTGAGGTTCAAATATACATAAATTCACAATATATTTGTTTTGTACGCGTGGCGAATGAAGTAAAATTTCGAGTTTAGAAAAGCCCTGCGAGACCCTTGACAAATTTTCACGGGGCTTTTCTAAACTCGAAATTTCACTTCATGCTTAGCCTAGGAGTGGAAAACACTCGTTTATAGCTTCAAATTGAACTCTTCTAAAAAAAAAACAATGTGAACACTTTTTTTAGGTAGACATATGCATACGCTGTAAATTTTGCGACCTCCGTTGTTTATCAAATAAGCTTAATTTGAAAGTTCTAACGAGTGTTTTCCACTCCCAGACTAAGCATGAAGTAAAATTGTGAGTTTAGAAAAGCCCCGTGAAAATTTGTCTCGGGTCGCTGCGCGACCTGAGACTAATTTTCTGGGCTTTTTTAAACTTGAAATTTTACTTCATGCGCCACGCGTATAAAGCACTGATTTCAAGTGAGGTTCAAATATACATATATTCACAATATCTTTGTTTTGTACGCGTGGCGCATGAAGTAAAATTTTGAGTTTAGAAAAGCCCTGCGCGACCCTTGACAAATTTTCACGGGGCTTTTCTAAACTCGAAATTGTACTTCATGCTTTGTCTGGGAGTGGAAACGCTCGTTCGAAACTTATATTACATACATATTACATATTTATTCTTACGAATGCTTTATTCGAGTATTCGTGATTCGAATCATAGTAGGTGATTCGGATTCGTAATTCGAATCCTCTTTACGAGGATTCGTCCCAGTTCTGGCCTACACACCACGTATAGAAATAAATATAGTCAGAGAGAAGAATATGACAAATGGAGGGTAAATTACTGAAATCTAAATAAACCACCACCACCACCTGCAGTAAAATCTATAATTAAAAATGTTTCTTCTCGAAATTCACCGTAGATGTAGATCTATGGTCCCATGGACTGTTTTTTTAGAATTTAACGTAGAATCAGAAAAAGTTAAACTCACTTTAAAAAGCTCTAAATTGTTTACACTAAGCAATCAATGTGATAACATTATGTTACATTACAATCTAATCTTCCTAAATGACAATATGTTTGTATAGTTCAAGATCGTCTACCAAAAAAAAACAAATGTTTACAGTTTTTAAACATGTTGCTATGATCATTCATAAATAGCAGCAGGATTTAAAACATTTATATGAACTTTTTCCTTAAAAATGGCGTACAAAAGTTTGCAGCGCCACCTTGCGGATGCCTAAGACAAAAATAAATTTCAAAATTAAATTCGTTATACCCAAAAACCCCCCATGAACCCCAACATATAAATAAAAATAGGAAATATTATAATTTAGAACTGAAATCTAAATTAATATTACAACCGGCTGCAGTAAAATCTTCAATTACATTAATGCGGCTAGAAATTCACTGTAGTCTTTTTTTTTCTTAGAATTGAACGTAGAATCAGTAAAACTCAAACTCATTCTTTAAAGAAAAAACTTCCTCACATGATAATAACGGCCGACCGACCGACCGTTTGTATTGAGTGTTGTGTACGCTTTGTGATGCTTGTTTAAAATGGCTCTATCTCAGTCTTAATGCTAAAACATTCAACAATGACGACAAGATCAAAGAAAACATGTTGTTACTTAGTTGACAGCACAGGCGGCACTTTCTTATAAAGAGGGAATACAAAAGCTTGCGTCACGCTATGACAAGTGCGTGCAAAGTTTTGGGAGTAATAAGGTTACAAGGTTTAAGGATTCTTTTACAATATATTTTGTTCTGAATATGTACTTGTTTTATTTAATCAGCTAAAGGGAACTTACTTTGTGGATATACTACGTATGTGAAAAACATATTCTGGAGTTTACAGTCCTTTATCACCCATGTAATACTTAAAATATTTTCGTATTAGATTTACTGGTGCATAATTAATTGCAGTTCGATGAAACCGCAATTGATGAATATCCCAACTGAAAATCAATGTTCTCATTTATTTTAATAAACGCGGTCCATTAAAATTTACCATATCAATTTCCTTCGGGGATTTTGCAAATTGCATTATGACAGGAAAACGGGGTTTGCAAGGGAAGCGAAGCACATCGGTGACGGTTCTTACCCTTTTCCCCAGCGCGGAACTCGAATTAAGATAGAACCAGATAAATATTATTATCAAACATTAGGGATAGGGATTGATTCTGGGCGGGAAGGAATTAAGACGACGAGCAACGAATTCACCCGGTGAATTATCACGTGTAATGATGTAAAAAATGCATACATAATGCAATTAAGTAATAAAAAAACAATTAAATGGTGTTTTTAATAATGTACATGACCCCGAACATGGAGCCATACGCACTACCCCATCAGCGGCTCTAGAAATGCTACTGAACCTCACCCCCCTGCATATCCTAATACAGGGCGAGGCCAGATTGGCAACGTATCGATATCACCACGCGGCCCTATTGGATCCGAAGGTGATAGTCTTCACACCAAATGGGCTGTCAACTACCATTGAGGCGGATGACACCCTAAGTATGAGGACTGACTACGCAGTCACGGACTACTGCGAGGATCAGCCCGACGACTGGGAGCGACACAAAATCACCCCAGAAAAGGCTGACTCCTACTGGTACACTGACGGCTCAAAACTGTCCACTGGAACAGGAGCCGCAGTCGTCGGACCAAGGACTGAACTTTACTACTGCCTTGGCAGGTATGCTACCATACTTCAGGCTGAAATATACGCCATTGAAATGTGCGCCCACGAAATCCTTTCAAAGGGTTGGGCGGGCAGCGCAATAAAAATATGTTCGGACAGCCAGGCGGTCCTTAGGGCCCTGGCATCTTCTAGATGCTCCTCGCTGGCTGTACGGAACTGCAAGGAAGCCCTCTGCCAAATGGCACAGGTAAACGGGGTCAGTCTGATGTGGGTGCCAAGCCACTCTGGCGTGAAGGGAAACGAATTAGCCGATTCCCTAGCCAGAGAGGGGGCGCGTACAGCCTACATCGGACCAGAACCCGCTCTGGGGATACCCAGATCAACAGCTAGAGACCGTAACAACGGATGGATGAGACACGAGGCACAGGATTTCTGGCAAAACCGCCCTGGGATGAGACATTTCAGAGCGGTAACAAGTGGACCATCTGCGGCCAGGACGGCCTCATGGTTGAAGCTGAGCAGATCAGATGTTCACACATTAACTGCTCTCTTCACTGGCCACAGCCGTCTAAGGCATCACCTTAACAAACTAGGACTAAGCGACACCACTGAGTGCCGCCTATGCCTAGAGGATGATGAAACAGCAGAGCACGTCATAGGTGCCTGTCCAGCTGGCAACCAGATCAGGACCACATCGTTTGGCACACCGAAGCTAAACCTGAAGGACCTGGAGAAAACTTCACCTGACAAGATCCTTAACTTCATCAAGAAGATGGACTTGGAAGGTGAGCTGTAAGGTCGGATGTTTGACCTTAATTGTGAGCCACAATAGATCCTTGCGGTCGCAGTGGAGGGTAGCATAACTACCCACTCACTTTCAATAGAATAGAAATAACATTGAAAAGCATCGCTCCGCTTCAGATGTTGACATAGGTATTGTCACTAACACTTTTAAGTTTTAGAGTTTCTTGAAAAGTGTCACACATTTCTTCTTTTATAACTAGTGATAAAATTGAAACTGCTCCAGAAACACCCCGCAATTCTTCTCGTTCGTAAAGTACCTGCAGTTCGGTCTTCAATCTATTTTTTTCCAAAGAAGGATAAAAACGAATAATTTCACAAAGAAAATGTTCAGGAAATTTCTTTGTATATTCTGTAAATTTTTCCACCATAAATAAGTTTGCAGCTACTAGATGCCCAGTAAAACTAAATCTCGTTCTTATTTGCTGGACAATAGAATCACAAATTTCTAGGGCTTCTGTCTTTCTATTTTCAGAAGCAATTTTTCTCTTCCTGGGAGGTGGTCCGTCTTCTGAGAATTCCAATTCGAATTCTGCAATAATTTGATCCATTTCGTCACGAATTTTCTGTATTGCATTTTCAAATATTTGTAAGTCATGCTTAACCTTAACAGCGTCGGTGGTTTTCTTTTGCAGTTGGTTGAAAATGATCTCAACGTGGGGCATTATTTTATGGAAAATTGTCAACCAAAATAAAAAACCCTTGTCTCTAAGTCTAAGTTTATAAGTATACACCATTCCATTTGTTTCTGGATCTCGCCTAGCTATGGAAAAGTGACAGTTTAAGTATTGTAAATGGGGCTGGTTGTGTTTTAAATCAGGGTTTTTAAATGTCACTGTCAGATGTTCGATTTTAAGGTTATAATTTCTGACTATTGTGATCTTACACTGTTGCCTGTCTTACAAATTTTCAGATATAAAAGGATAATAATATGCAGTTTTAAGATTAACAAAATTTACTACTTGGTTTTTGTACATACAAACACAGCAATAATATTGTATATAACAAATATAATGAATTCGGCTCTGCAAACTTATTTCGTCATCCATTTGTATTTCTCGCTTGGGTCTTCCCGCTAACACATTTTGATCAACTCCATCCATCCACCTTAATTTTGGTCATTCTCTCTTCTGTTGGCCCTCAGTATTTTTTTGTAGAATTGCAAATTTATTCCCACCCTCTTGTGATACTGATAATTTTCATGTCAAACAATTTTTAAGCCCTCATTCCACTTTTATTATTTAGTCAAGAGAACCTGCATCTGAATCTTCTGATGTTTGTTCTGAGCCAGATTCCCCAAGCGAAATAATAAAAGGAGGAATGGTTTCAAAAGAAAGGTTCCCCATGTGTTTTGTCCAGTCATCCGAAATAAGTTTTTCACAATGATCACAGAAATTTTGCCATATATCGGATGTACATTTTGAGAGAGACTCAAGCCATAAATTCTGAACACGATCCTTAGATGGTTGCTTAGAATTTATGTGCTTATTGTAGTAAGTCTTACAAAACCCCCATGCCATTTCAATTGGATTGTATTGACAATGGTATGGCGGTAATCTAAGAACTTCGTGCCCGTTCTTTCTCAAAATGTCATCAAAAGTTATAAATAAAGCCCATAGTTCCTTTTTGGTTAATTTTGGATTGAATTTTACATTGTGTTTAACCAACCACTCCTGCATTTCGCATTTCTTACAAGAAAATGAAGGAGTTTTGTCTAATTGCATAGAATGGTATGCAGCATTATCCATAATAACTACACATTTCCCTGAAAGCTTAGCCAAAGCAGGAATAAGTTGATTAACCACCCAATTTTGAAAAGTATTACCATCCATTGTGGCATGGTAATCTCGGTCATTGTTTTTCGAATCTAATAAAAAATAAGGAATCAGGAAAGGCAATTAATAAAAAATGTAAATGTTGATACTGCAACATAACAACACGAAAGCATGGCTAGGCGAGATCCAGAAACAAATGGAATATATTATACCCGCTTATTCAATCGTCGAACCCAACTTGATATTTTTGTCATTTTTCAAATTTTCCATAACGTTTATTATTTCATTTCTGTATTCAGAAACAGTGTTGACTCCCCGTGATTGGAAATTCCATCTCGTCTGTGGCGACCGCGGTAAGCGTCTTTGAACAATTTCATCCAGTACTCTCGTTCTTTGCGGCGACGAAGAAAAAAACGAACAAATCCTAGACAAATGTGCAAAAAATATTTCGGCTGATCGATTAGCTGTCGTCGCACTGTTCATAATTAAGTTAATTTGGTGAACGTAACAGTGTACATAGTACGCGAAAGGATACTTTTCTTGTATTATTTTTTGAACCCCGTTTCAGAATTCCGCTCATGACTGAAGCCCCATCATAACTTTGTGATATTAGCTTTTCTGGAGTATCACTAATTAGCGGGGCGATTTCCTTCAAAATGCAATTTAAGATTGAAACAGCATCGTGACCGATAGGATTCACAAAATTCCAAAATCGTTCCACTGATTCAGTCCCAACAATGTATCGCAATAAGACAAGTTGGAATTTGCTCGCCACATCCGTAGTTTCATCCGCGATAACTGCAACACAGTCTGTATGCTTTATTTCTTTGGACACTTCTTCATGATAAACATTAAGCATGCATTCTAGTAAATCATTTTGAATTGTTTTAGAAGTCCCTTTAAATACAGCCGCTTTGGACAAATGATCGTTTAAATCTCTGTCCAAAACTGCACTAAAATTTATCAATTCTCGAAATACTCCTTTATTTTATGATTCTTCGGTTTCATCATGACCCCTTAAGGCTAATTCTAGTGCACCACAAAATCGAATACAGTTAATAATAATATTTAACACGTACCTATTTTTGTCCACTTGCTCATTATGCGCAGCAATTGTTTGTCTATAAGCCGAACTTAATTGAGTTAATATGTTTGTCTTTCCAAGCATAAACAAACTGAAAACATTACTTATATGCACTTTCGATTTATCGTGTGTTTTAATTTTGTCCCAGATATGCACTAAATCGGTAATACCGTTCTCCGTCCAAGTAACCTCGCCTCCAAACAAAACACATGGAAAGCAAAAAAATGCGTTTTTTCATCACATCCGCAAAGCCAATTGTTTTTCAAGTATATATCTGATTAAATGTTCTCGTTCTGGTTCTACGAGTATTTGAAGTTGACGCACTAGAGCTGGAACTTGTTGCCAAAGTCTGTTTTTTTACGATAATCAAATTAGGCAAAGGTCTGCCTAACTGTTTAATTTGCACTTTTTCCTCAATAGTACATGAGCGAAAAGGCTTATTCTGTAATGCACTAATTTTATTCATCCTTTATGGCGCGGAACGGCGGTTAGTTTTGTCTTGGCGTTATCAAAATAAAATTGCACGTCAGCGTCGCACGAGATGAGCCAGCAGGCGTTTGGCTCCAAACGCACGTTGTAAACGCAAGGTCCCCCCAGCCGCGCTCTGCCCGCAGCAGCCCATATTCAATGGAAATGCCGGCCACAACCAGTGTTGCCAACCCTACCGATTTTTCGGTAGATCTACTGATTTTTAGGTGATTATACCGATCTACCGATTTGCTTCTAAATTCTACCGAATTCTTTATTTTTTCGATTTTGTAGTATTCTGTATTTATTTTTAAAATATAGTTCATAAGAGGCCAGTGAATCCCCTTATGTATTGATATAGAGTGCGGGGAATTACTTAAAATGGTCTTTTCGCAGGGGAATTATTTCCCTCGAAAAATCGTAGTCCGGTCAGTCCGATGTTGAACTTGTGCTAAGTTTCGCTTAGAAAGTGTACTTTGTAATTTAACATGAGTGATTCAAGTAATAATGATGAAGGTTCAAGTGCTGGAGTCATTAAGAAAAAGAAGTATTTACAATTTTATAAAAACGAATGGGAAAAGATACCTGAGTATAAAGAATGGCTAACAAATAGCAGAAAAGGCGTACAGTATGCAACATGTAAATCATGTGACAAAGATATTAATATAACAAGTGGTAAAAATGCATTATTTAAACATAATATTTCAACAACGCATCAGGCAAAAGTGAAAAGTATGTTAAAGCAATCTACATTGACGCCTTTTACCACTACAGGTTCATCGAAAGCAAAATGTGACGAGGATATTAAAAAAGGTATATTATAATGTCGGTTCATTTTTATAAACAATTGTCAGTTTGTAACGTAGTCTCATTATCATTCATTATTAGTAAGATTTGTTATTACTTACCTATTATTATTAACACTCTGTAAAAAATCGATTTTCGTAATTTGAAAATGTATTTGCCAACCTTAAATAATATCAATAAGCGAGTGCGTAAAAGAGGCGATCAATTGCAGTTTAAGGGAGATTTATACCGAAATGTCAAAATAATGATGAAATAAATATTACGCAGTGATAAATATTAATTGATGAATTATTATTTAAAAATAAATAAATAGTTAAAAAAACGTGCCACTATTGGCCATCAGGTTACAAACGCAATTGATCGCGTATTTTACGCATATTGAGTATTATAAAAAATATTGTATTCTTTTCCACAGCCGACATGCGATACAGGCATGTTGCGTATAAATCAGTCAAAAATCTCTTTTTAAATAAAAGAAAAGATTCGTTCCTTACTTCACATTTTATAGACTGTTTGATATTGGCAATTGTTTATTAAAAATAATAGACTGGACTAAATTAATTGTTAATGTGGTTACTATTTCTAGGAGAAATACGTTTAGCAGCATTTGGTGCAGAACACAATTTGTCATTTGTTTTTATGGATCATCTTGTCAAAGTAATTGCTGCTGTTTGCCACGATTCTAATATTGCTAAAGGTTTAGCTTGCGGAAGAACAAAAACTACTGCAATAGTCAAACATGTTCTAGGAAAAGAAGCCCTGGATTCACTTTGTGAACATCTTCGCCACAATAATTTTTCCATAATAGTAGATGAATCTACGGACAGAAGTACAACAAAGCACTTGTGTTTAACAGTAAGAACTGTTTTAAATGATAGTGTCTCTGACATGTTTTTGGGTTTAATTAAATTTTCTGGGGTTGATGCCACTACACTGTACAGTAAGATTGTAACATTTTTTGAAAAGCATGAAATACCATATAAAAAGAATTTAATCGGTTTCGCTTCTGACGGTGCAAATGTAATGATGGGGGAACATCATTCGTTAATGTCGTTATTGAAAAATGATATTCCCTCATTATATGTAATGAAATGCATTTGTCACACATTTCATTTGTGTGCCTCGTATGCCTGTAGAAAAGTTCCAAGGTTTGTAGAAGATCTCACGAGAGATATTTATAATTATTTTGGTTCGAGTCCTAAACGAATTTCAGAGTATACAGAGTTCCAAAATTTTTGTAATGTCAAAGTGCACAAAATTTTACACCCATCCCAGACAAGGTGGTTATCTGTTCTATCAGTAGTATCAAGAATTTTGGAACAATATGATGCTCTGCAATTGTTTTTTACAAATGCAGTCAGTGGGAAAGATGTGTTAGCTGCAGAGAATATATTAACAAAATTAAATGATCCAGTTGCAAAATTATTCCTACAGTTTTTAGAATTCGTATTGCCTTTTTTTAATAATTTGAATAGAGAAATGCAGTCAGAAAGTCCAAAGTTACATCTTATTTATAGTAATATTTGCAAAATTTTAAAAACTATTTTTGACTGGTTTATTAAGAGAGATTATTTGCAAAATACTTCAATTGAAAATATTGACTTTAAAAATTCTAAAAATTATTTAAATATTGATGACATGTACTTTGGTGCTAACGTAATCCAAACAATTGCTAAAGAAGAGATTACTGATGAGAAAATAAGTTCTTTTAAATTAAGATGTTTGGAATTTTATGTAGAGAGTTGTAATCAAATAGTTCAACGTTTTCCACTAAAAAACAACCCACTAAAATTATTTAAGTTTCTTGATCCTGTGGTAGTTAAATCTGGTTCTGTCCATTCGATTTCAGACGTGGCCATATTATTTCCAAATGTAATAGATCACACAAATTTACAAACATTCGACAGTGAGTGGCGATTGTTGAAAAATACTGATGAGATACATTCATTATCCAATGATATACAAACATTTTGGAATGACGTTCACAAATTTAAATTCGGTGATGAAACTTTAATGTTTAATTCATTAACAACTTATGTGTACAACTTATTATGTCTTCCACATTCATCAGCCAACGTAGAAAGAATTTTTTCATCTATAAATTTACTAAAAACGAAACAACGAAATAAACTGGAAACAGACACAATTGTGGGATTATTACATACTAAGCAATATATAGGTGACCAAGAATGCCATAATTTTAAAATTGAAAAAAAGTTAACATCACTTATGAATAAACATAATTTGTATGAAAATATTAATGAATCCCAAGACTGATAAATTGCCCCATTGGTTCCCTATGGATAGAAATTATTAGTAAAAATTCATATTATTTATTATAAACTATTATTTTTTGTATAATTCTTTTTGTTCATTATTTATATAAGTATAAAGATTAGTTATATAAGAAATGTTAAACATTTTTGTTTAAAATTGTTCGCAAATGCATTTTATTTTTGTTGTATTATTTATAAAAATGTAATTTTAATAAATTTGTAAGTAACATTTAATAATTTTACTTTTAATCCCTAAATAAAGACAAAATAAATTAAATAATATACAAAATTTAAATCTACCGATTTTTGTGCGTAATCTACCGAAAAATTACGGCGATATCTACCGATGAAGCCTTGCCGAGGTTGGCAACACTGGCCACAACCTAGATGGCTCGGACGCGCGGCCTGGCGTTGCGTTGTGATTTTTCTCTACTTGTTAAACTTACGCAGACATTATTGAACATTTGAACTAAGGAAATAGAATTTTTACAATTAATTTAAAATTCTTGCTGGGGTTAAAACTAAGGTAGTGCCATGGCTCCTTGGCTCTATAGAACGGGCCGCCCCTAATGTACATAATTGTAAAATATACTGTTTTGTCGTACTTTAATTCTTATGACACCCAATTTACTGTTTTTTCTTTTTAATTAAATGAATATTATATTTTTTAAATTAAATAGATGTGATAACATGAGGAATATCAGAGAAGATAGATTTAAACATTGAGTATCGTTTTATAGGACCCAAACCGATTACGGTCCCGAACTGGGAAGGGTCTACACGGCAATTAGTTAGAATGTTACGTCACTTTTTGCTGACGCCACGATTCCAATAAACATTACTTAAAATGATTGAGAAAATGCAATTCCGTCACATTTACCTTATCGATCCACGACCCCCAACATTTCAGGACAAAGTAAAGAAAACGGCCGTAAATCGAATTGATTTCCTTATTTCCTAGATATCACTCGATGTTCACCGAATAGATGTCCGAGTTAGTTTATTTTAATTTAAAACTCTAACTAAATACAACAGGAAAACATAATTTGATTATTTTTATTAATAAATATCAGTATTAAACTAAAAATGCTAGAGGTTTATTATACAGGGAATGTGTTTTTTAAGTATACATGTCTCTGTAAATGTAAATTTTTAGATATTTGTTATTTTTAAAACAAGTTCAATTTGAAGCTTCTAACGAGTACACTCCCTGGTTAAGCATGAAGCAAAATTTTAAGTTAAGAAAAGCCTGACAATTTGCTTTAGTAGTATATTTTGAACTTAATTTTAAATCAGTGTTTTATACGCGTGGCGCAGGAAGTAAAATTTCGAGTTTAAAAAAAGCCTGTAAATTTAGTTTGGTCTCTCTGCTTCGCTACGCGACCAAAACAAATTTTTATTACTTACTTTATGCTATTAGTTAAAAACGCATTGATCAATTTTACAAAACTAGCTACACGTGCTAAACAAACATAACACGGATTAAAAATAATTTCACGTTAGAACTAATCGCCTAAAAATAATGGATAAAAACTGTCAGGTCATTAATTTTTCATTCTTTTTACTAATGGAAGATATGTGACATATCCACATGTAGCTATTTATGATTATTAAATTACACCCCTCGCAATTCAAACACAAATATATACATGTACATCCGGTTAGGGAGTTGAATTTTTGAATTTATTTCAGGATTACAGGAGCGTTGATTGGAAAGCAGTGCTCATCGACACGAATGGTTCAGGATATAACAGCCACAGATGCACACTCGTGTATAGCGTTCGCTGAAAATAACTGTTTGTCGAAATATATCGTGCACAATTCATGTAACTGCTCCCTTTGTGTATTAGCCCAATTTTAAAAGGATAGAACGAAAGCGAAAAAAAAATAATCCGAGAGCTACCATTTACATAATTCACAATTTTATTCCGTGCACTTAATCGATCCAGATAGCGGTTCATCCGATTATGTAAACATATTTATGTATATTCCAAATTAAGTTTTTCACTTAGTAAAATCAATCAGAAGCAAATATTAATCTTATAGATGATTTGTATAAATTAAACTTGCGTTAATTGTGTGATTATTCCAATATTAAGTATACGATTTATTTGCACACTCGCTAATACAGGGCTTTCATTAATTCCCGAACCCCACGTGACTAAATTTAAAATTGCTGCGTAAATTATTGTATTTGTACGTTGGAGGCTTTGAAAAAAGTAACCAAACGTTACTAAAGTCAAATTTGACATAAATGTTTATGCGCGGTGCATCGTTAAACCAACCTTTGAGATCTTACAAGATTCGCCCGGAATTTTCAGGTAAGCAAAAATTGTTTAATTATTCTGAAACATTGAGTTTTATTTCTATTTATTTTGCAGAGTCAATTTGCTAGGATAAGCAAATACTGCGAAAATGGTATTTACAACGGAGCAAGACGCGTTTATTTTGATGGCACATTTTCGTAGTGCTTCACGTAATATTGACGACAACTGGAGTTATTCTCTGCAGTCTTGCATTGAGCAGTTTCATGAAGAATTTCCAGATGCGGTAATTGCGTATGATACTTTTAAACATCATAAGCAAGTTCTTATTAAAAGATATGAAGACAAACATTGCATTTGCAAAGGAAAATCCACTGGTAGACCGACAGTCTTAACTAATGATGTTGTCGAAGATATTCGAGTGAGGATGGAACGAAGTCCTAAGAAATCCGCACCGAAATTGGCAGCCCAATCAGGTAAAACAAATCCTATTGTTTGGGGTTTTTATATTTAAAAATTCCAGTATAAATTAACCGTGAATTAATAATGTGCTTCTTTATAGGACTCTCTGTTGGAACCTGCCATAAAGCACTCACAAAATCACTAAAAATGCATCCTTACAAAGTCTCAGTAGTGCATCAATTACATCCACCAGACTTTATTCAGCGAGTACGATACTGCCAGTGGTTTAATGAACAGTTAAATAATGATAACGTACTTGATCTTACGTTTTTTTCTGATGAAGCGTGGATACATTTATCTGGGTACGTGAACAGCCAAAATTACAGGACATGGGCGACAGAAAATCCCCATGTATTGGAGGAAACACCTCTGCATCCCCAAAAGCTAGGAATTTGGATAGCTATGTCTAGGAGAAGGATAATTGGCCCAATCTTTTTTAGAGAAACTATCACTGCTGAACGGTATCGGTTAATTTTAGAAGAAGCTATTGGACAAATGCACGACGATGAGCTTTGATTGGGCTATTTTCAGCAAGATGGGGCCACAGCACATACTGCAAATGCAACCATTCCGGTATTTAGCTGAATTTTATGAAAACAGAATAATTAGTAGAGGTGTGTGGCCTCCTCGCAGTCCAGACTTGACACCTTTAGATTATTATCTATTTGGTCGAATAAAAAGTAATATCTTCAAAAATAGGATCCATACTCTCGAAAATTTAGAAGTAGCAATTATGCAAGAGGTACAAAATATCACCGAAAATGAACTCCATCATGGGTTTGATAATATGCGGCGTAGGATAAATTTATGTGTAAGAGAAGAAGGAGGACATATAGAACACTTATTATAATTTTTTTTGAATTTTAAGCTATTAATATTTTAAGTTATTAGGTTTAATATTTGTTGTTTCTTTATTTGTTGTTAACTTTGTATGTTCTGTTCGTGTTTAAGAAAAAAAATTAATAAAAATTAGTTACATTTTTGAAGATGAGCCTATTTTTTAATCATTTTAAATATAATATTTTCAGTCGTCATAAAAATACGCCGGCGAATACATATTTTTAAATCTAGGGAATTTTTGTGTGAGCCATACCACCTTGTGCATTTGGTTGCCTATTATTTTTGGTCACGTGGTGTTTGGGAATTATTGAAAGCCCGGTATATGCATAATACAATTTAATAGTTATAATGGAAGTAATCGGTCATAGCTTAGTTTACTCTGCAATTTATCACGTCGATTTTCATAGGGAATTGTAGGGATTTGTCGGAATCTTAAGCATGACACATTTTCCCTTTGTGGCCAATTACCCTTTTACTTATACTACTGTTTGTACAGTTCATACCATATGAGAAAGTTCTTTACTTGTAATAAGGTTGGTTGCACTGTCAGGTTTTTTCCCTAACTTTTATTACCTTTAACAAATTCCAACTATCTAGGCATTTTTCAACTCGAAATTTTACTTCAAGCGCCAAGCGTAATCAACACTAAAATATTGTGAAATTTAAAATATACTAATAAATCAGTATTAAATATAAACTGCTTAAGCAGGATTAAAAATATACTGCTAAACATGAATTCCTATAACTTTACATCGCATGCATCGGAGTTAGAGTTTATAAAAGAGCAGATGTGGGCAACACTATTTTTTTTTTGTTATCCTGGTATGGGTTTAATAAATAAATTATTGGCAGTCTAAAACCGACAGCAAAAAGTAAATCGACCTAATGAGTTTAATAAAGTTCCACTCGCTGCGACACGTTGAGAGCAAGAGATTGAATAATTTACAGGTGGGTTTGATTTTACCCTTTTCATTTTTCTTTCTCAAATCATTGCTAAAAATGAATTTTTCCGGATAATTTCCATATTTAACTGACTTAGATTCAAATAAATACTTTGCACATTAAAAACAAGTTTGACGGCATTTACATGATAAATAAGAATTATATAAGTACATCTAGAAGTAATAATGAGGGCCTAGACGAATTAAATACTCTTGAATTTTGAAATGTAATTAAAGCAGGTATATTCCTTTTTTCACTTTTATTTTTATGCTAGATCGCAGAGAAAAGAATAACCAGAGTAATCACGCCTGTAACTCGGAATCCACAGTTTGCATAGTGTAGCCATCTCTGAGGCAATTATCAAAACATCCACCTATTAAAACCTTCAACCAAAACAGTTTCCTGTAATTTTGATGGCGATTTAAGGCACAAAAACATATGTTAAAGGATTATTCGTTCATTGGAATGTTAATGTAAACATAAATATACTCATATTTCAATAGACCCATACACCAATTTACTGCTGACTGACAGATGTGAAATAATAACATTATTGTTTTAATGCGTTCAGTTTATAGACAATTTGATCTTTTATATCTCCACTAATATATAGCCAAAGAGTAAACAATAATATTGTTTCCTCTGCGATTAAGCAAAGTTCTCCGCCACCGCCGAGGTATTACCTGAGAACTAATTATGTCAATCAGGCACGGATCCACGGGGGGGAGGGGGGTAACTGGGGGAGCTTATAATGTAATATTTGAAAAATAAAAACGTGTATTTTGAACGGTTTATTTTATTATTATCGGTGTTCATGGGGGAACAGGAGTGATTAAAAATAATACGTTTTTTAAACATCTCATTAAATCAGTGTTTTATACGCGTGGCGCATGAAGTAAAATCGAGTTTAGAAACGCCTGAAAATTTGGATATTTTGTTTATTGTATAATCAAATTTAATAAAAAAATTGATGATTATTTAATACGTATATTGTCTTTGGAATTAACGCCTACAATTTATTGTTCCTATATAAATATTCTTCTAATGAAAAATATTAAAATTAAGTAAGTATGTAATATTTAAGTACACATTTTCCGACTTTCTATTGTTTATAAAAGTTCAATTTGAGGCTATAAACAAGTGTTTTCCACTACCTGGTTAAGCATGAAGTAAAATTTCGAGTTTAGAAATGCGTGAAAATTTGGATTAGCCGGGAGGCAAACACTGAAATGCTTTTTGTAATATTTTCAAGTTCAAAATTGACATTTAAACGAATTCCATGAAGGTTTACTAAATTTAAAAAAAAGTTAAATAATCTATACAGGGTGTCCCGATTAAGCAGCCCATGCATGGGTATCTTCTAAATGGTAAGAGATAGAGCTTTGGTTAAAGGGGAGAAAATATGCAGGACGATGAGTACTAGCTATATCCGTTACATAATTAACAAAACAGTTGAAAGTTCAGACCATACTTATTATAGATGATAGAAGGATAATATTTTAACATTATTAGGGCACTTTTTTATGCTTTTTAATAACTTCATTTTTTTATATGGGCGTCAAAGTTGGCCATGAGCTAATTTTATAGATTTTGAATTCTCTTTAATTTGGTATATTATATGATATGTTTATTTTTTCAAAAACAAATAACGCTTTATGTTAGTATTGTTATTGTTATTATTTCATTTATTTTGGTATATTCATAGCCAACTTCAAATACTATGAAAATATCGTCCAGTTTTCCTATTAATGAAAACAAACCTACCATATGTCTACAAAATGATATCATGGCCTGCCGCCTGCGCCACGACACTTCATGGCCTATCGGTGTTATAACCAACAATAATTATCTAAAAAAACTCTATTTTTAAATTACTCCTAAACTAAGAGTGCTATGATAAAAAGTGAATATACAATATATCTTCATTTTTTATTGTATACAATGTTTATTTGAAACATTTTTTAGTTTTGTGAATATCTGGAAAAAACTAAAAAAACGCTAAGAGTAAAGTACCACTTCCGGTTTTCCTTTCAAAAAGCTTAAGTTTTAATTTTCATCTCAATATCTCCAGCGGTTTTTGCTCTATATCGTTCTATCATCAATAATAACCAAGTTATAAAGGAAAATAAAAAAATCGCAAAAATCATTTTTTCCGCAATGTGCTCTGATGGTTCAACTTTTTTGTTAATTTAACACCGGGTATAGTTGGTACTCATCGTCTTGCATATTTTCTACCAGTTAACAGATCTGTATCTCTTGCCGTTTAGAAGATACACATGCATGGACTGCTTAACCGGGACACCCTGTATATTGAAACTATTTTTCAATCGTAAGTATATATGCGTCTTGAAACGGACATACTGTATTTTCTTTATAGAGAGCAATGAATTATATTTTTATCACAACTTTTATCGATTTATTTAATATAGTTAAATTTTTTAGTAAAAATAATGCATCATACGACTGTTTGGAAACCCATAAATCTACTAATAACTTGGTTTAAAGTGTTCGTTTTCAAGTGTTCACTCGCCCCATAGACGATCTAAAAAAACAGTCCAAATTCGTACCCTTCTTATCTGCCTTTGTCCTTAAGCCCTAGAAATCAATTACTAAGGATGTAAAAAATACATAGAAAAATATTTGTAAAAGTACCCTCTTCAAAGTACTTATAGGAAATCGTCAGTAAGAAATATTTTAAGAAAAATAATCAGTATGTTTTTCGCTCTCCAGTGTGCACGTTAACGGTTTCTAATTTTATACGGACAAACTATAATTTAATTAAGTATAGTGAGTGTTTTTACATAATAGTTGTAGTTCTAGTGATATTTAGTTGTAAAAATATGGCTAATTATTTAAAATGCGCCTATCGTAATTGTGGGGCGAGGAAAACCGAGGATGTACACTTCTTTACATTTCCTGTAAATAATAGCGAAAGATGTGATCATTGGTTAAAAAATTGTGGTAATATGGATCTCTTTATTTTGTCCGAAAAGAAACTTTCTTCAAAGCGCCTGTGTAATAAACATTTTCGAGCAAGTGATTTTACAAATTACCAACAAAATAGACTGTTAAAATCAGCAATTCCAAAACCATTTGACATAGTATTAGGTGATTCAGATTCCGATTTAGAAGTGTTAAAGCCCATTCACATGTACACCCGAAAATTGGAAGAGGATTTGCCATCTACATCTAAAGAAGTAAGGTTTTTAACCCCAAAAATAAACAACAATTTTTAATATATGACATAATAATTTTTTTGTATATCATATCCTTATATATTCGTATACTCTGTACATTTGCGGACATTCGTTGATTCTATAAAAGAGTCTAATTTAAAATTCAAACGAGTGTTTTCAATCCCAGGCTAAGCATGAAGTAAAATTTCGAGTTTAGAAAAGCCCCGCTGCGCGACCCGAGACAAATTTTCACGGGGCTTTTCTAAACTCGAAATTTTACTTCATGCGCCACGCGTATAAAACACTGACATATTGTAAAATTCAAAAATACTAGCCTTTATTTTGTTCGGTTGATTGACAAATTATATTGAATATTAAATTTTATTTATAAAATATTGGCAAAAACTTGAAACCTGTTACAACATTTCAAAAGAAGTGGATTAATAAGAAATCGTGGAAATTAGTGAAAAACCTATTTAAAAAATCTATAAATATAAAACATGGATTTGTGTAAGTGTTTTCCACTCCCCGATTAAGCATGAAGTAAAATTTCGAGTTTAAAAAACCCTGAACATTTGGATTTGGCGGCACGAGCGAAGCGAGTTCAGGCTTTTCTAAACTCGAAATTTTACTTCGTGCGCCACGCGTACAAACACTGATTTATTATGAAGTTCAAAAACACATAATCGATCTACTATTTTTGTCAGAAGTATAGTTGAAGATGTGAAATAAATGTATATAATGTTGATATGATTTACCAAAATACCGGTACATTTTGAAGAGCAATTTTTGCGATTAACCGGTATGCCGGTATTCCAATCCCTACCTGTATCATATAACTGTATTTATTTTAATTTAAATTGCATTACATGAGAGTAAATCTAGATTTCAATATTATATGTGGAATTAAAAATTGAATGGTGTAGATTCACGCTCGATTTGTTTATTTTGATAAAATAAACAAACCGAGCGTCATCATTTTTCGTTCCGTCGGTACCGTTAGAGAGGAAAAAATATAAACATTCCTCTGCGGATCCGATATACAAATGAATTGGGAAGAGTGGGGAAACCTAGTAGTTACTCTAAATCACACGCCTGCTGGGTGAGCCACCTGACAGAGTCGCCCCCCTGACCCCGCACAGCCAGCGTGAATACTCTGGTTACTCCATACTCTGTGGCTAGATGTATATCTTGGGTACTGTGTACCCATTATTAAAAGCTAACTGAATACAAAATGTTTTGTATTCAGTTAGCTATTAATAATATATATATAGTACCCGAAATGTACATCTAGCATCGAAAACAAGAAGTGAGAAAGGAATATAACTGCGTTTAAATCAAGTGACTTAATATCTTCACGTAACTCAAATTACTACATCAGTTCTGAAATTGTTACAATAAATTATCATACGGTTTTTTAAATACATTTTTCTTGACGACTGGTAATCCGCATTTCCCGGTATACTAGACTAGAATCGTAAAATAGCACAGTCATAAATGCGATCAGTTTCATATATTTTGAAAGATTTACATTGTGATAGCATAAATTAAACACTGCTATCGGTAATGTATTTATTCTTGTATTAAATCAACTATACTATGCTCGCTCACTACCGCCACTATTCTCAAATATAGTTTCATGATTTTTATATAATTTGTACTTTCTCTATATAACATTTCGTGTATCTCGGGAAGTATTGAGAATATCGAAAAATATTTCTGCTTATTCTTTTTTAAATTATCCCCATGCAGCCGCACGACGGATGCCATACATTTTAATCCAAAAATTAGGTAACATTTTAGTGCCCGCTGAGTGTTGTCGGTGTTGGTCAAATGGCACACAATAAGCGTTTATAAAATTTCAATCGGAAAAGTACAAGTTGATCATGTAACAATCGTTCAAAGTAAACGGATAATTAAAGTAGTCAGTGCAAAAACCACAAATTTCTGAAACTGTTAATATTTATTAAAAGTATGGTTCATTTAAAAAAACACGCATCGTGATTAAAATATATACAGAGTACATTTTGGGATCTGATTTTTTTCTTTTGCAGAATAAACACTCATGTTGAATTGAATTATTGCTTTGTGTATTAATAAATTTGATGCCAAACACTGACTTTTCGCAGAAACTACTGTTTTGACGATTTTATTTTCGTATAATCGTTCACTATTTTCAAGCTATATTTCAAATGAAACTGAGGAGAACTCAAAAATAATACCTCGAAATACTGTTAGTAGGTAAAGAAATGATTTTAATTTTATTGTAATCGTTTTGGTTCAATTAGCGATACAAACTCAAAATCCAATTACATTGGAAATCTTTACATGAAACATACAATGCGCCTCGAAACGGGACACATAGTATATTTAAAACTATTTTAACTCTAAAAGTTAATTTTAATTAAAATTCTACACTTCTTTTTATGATTTCTATGAATGACTTATTGCATTACATACTGTGAATTTTTTCTTTAAATACACATAATGTATACGTGAATTTAATAAAAAGTTAAAAATCATAAATAGTTTATTAATATTATTATATTAAAGTGATAATGGATTTTCAAAAAATTAGTGCCTCAACAATGTAATGTATACGCTGTCAATGTTCAGGCATTCGTCGATTTTATATAAAAACGTGCAATATGAAGTTAAGAACGAGTGAATCCACTCCCAGACTAAGCATGAAGTAAAATTTCGAGTTTAGAAAAGCCTGAAAATTTGGCTCGGGCGCGTAGCGAAGCGGAGCGACCGAGCCAAATTAGGCTTTTCTAAACTCGAAATTTTACTTCATGCGTCACGCGTATAAAACATTGTAATATTGTGAAGTATTTATAATACACTTTAAATAACAAAATATTTAAATTGTTCTTGGTACATTTTCAATTCAAGTCAAATAATATAATATATCAAATAAACTTATTTAGTAACTTAATTATCAAAAAATAATAATGTTGCGTGTATGCATCAACGGCGCTTAATAGGTTAATAACTTCAAACGGTAATAATTCAAAAACTAAAAAAAATGACAACTGCGTTTTGCACTGACCCCTTTAATTAAAAAAGAAACACTTATCGATCAGTAGATTTGATCTGATCAATAGGATTTATCTGATTAGTTAATAAAATGATAAGTTGATGTATTTGTTTTACTTTTTATCAAAAGTGAAATAGTTTTGTATTTTAAGTTTTTTGTACAAAATAAATAATGATTGGGGGTCACATTTCCCAATCCGTTTTTCCCAATCGCCATTTTTCCCAATCTATTCATTTCCCAATCGCCATTGTTCCCAATCTATTCATTTCCCAATCGAATATTTCAAATTGGAGATTCAAATTGGAATGTCATTTGTTCGTTCAGGTTATTTCGGTTGACACATTACTTATTGACATTACTACATCATCAAAATTCCTCATAATGGCCGAATTAATTAAATCTCGCGGTAAAGGCTTCTTTTTACACGTGGAAGGATTTCACTACTACAAGCATTCGGAAAGTGGAGGTTATGTTTTTTGGAATTGCCGCAAGAAGAAAGAATGTTCGGCCCGCGCTATCACTAAAAGTTCTGGCAGTGGAATTGAAGTAATCAAAGGGCCGGATGAATCAGAGCATCTCCATGCACCAAACAATGAGGAAGTGGAGGCCTGCAGGCTCATCGCAACATTGAAGAGGAAAGCCGCTGATGCTCCTGAAACCCCTCCAGCTCAACTTCTCCGAACACAGTTGCAGAACGTTCCTTCCGGTATTCTATCGCAGCTTCCGGATCGAGAAAACCTGAGAAAAGCCGTCCAACGTCAGCGGACCAAGGATATGCCAGCGAATCCGCAATCATTGGAGCAACTTCAACGCGTTCCTGACCAGTATCAAATATCGCTATCGGGTGAACGGTTTCTACTGTATGACTCTGGTGAAGACGATGAATACGAAGGGGGAAGACTAATCATGTTTGCTACCAAGGAGAACCTGAAAAGACTGATGCGTAGTCATGTATGGTTTGTGGACGGGACATTCAAGATTGTCCCGACTATTTTTTATCAAATGTTTGCGATTCTTGCATCCGTTGCTCAGACCGTTCATGGGAGGGAGCAGATGGTAGCAATCCCTCTAGTCTACGCAGTATTGGAAGACAAAAGCGAAGCTACTTACAGAAAAATTTACGAAGTTATAAAAGAAGTATGCGACAGAGATTGCATTCCAATAACTATTCCACAAACGGTAATGACCGATTTTGAATTGGCCATCATAAATGCTACGAAATCTGCGATGGATCTGAGTCATATTTCTGCATGCTTTTTCCACCTATGCCAATCTATTTATCGACATCTGCAACAAGAAGGCTTACAACAAGCATACCGGAACCCCGATGACAGAAGCATCAAAGAGGCATCGCATATGCTTGATGCTTTAGCCTTCGTCCCCGTTGACGACGTTGAGTCATCGTTCGACGATCTGATGGATAGTGTCCCTGAGCCTTTTGTCCGGATAGCAGAGTATTTTGAAGTGAGTTGTATTTAAATGTCACTATATTTATGAATTAATATGTTGCGATATGATTAACAGGTTACCTACGTTCGCGGAAGGAAAGCTAGAGGGCGGAGGAAGGCTGTGGAACCTCGTTATAAACCAGCACTGTGGAATCAGTACTCCGCTGTTCTGCAACACCAGGCTAGGACAAATAATGCTTCGGAAGGGTGGCATAATAGATTCCAAGTAGGCACACACAGTTTGGATCATTAATTAAATTTCAATTAATTCAATGTTATATATATAATGTGTGTTGAATTTCAGGTCGTAGTCGGACGTAATCACCCGAGCACATACACGTTCTTTCTGGAACTCCAGAAAGAGCAGGCCGACACGGAAACCATGATACGTCAGCTGAATTTGGGTCAGGCAATCCGACGACAAAACACAACGTCAAGAGTAGTTGCAGAGCAAAGGATCTTCAACATCGTCAGCAAATACAACGATTTTTCGGAAGAAGGTAATAGAGCACTGGAATATCTCCGAGCAGTTGGACACAACGTTTATTTTTCATGAACTGTGTTTGCACGTTTTCGTGACAATAAAAAAATTGCCATCTCTGTCGCATACTTCTATTCCAAACCTTTCTACTATTCTAACCTAACACAGAAGTGTGTGGAATAGGCAACGTGCGCAAAAAGACTTACACAATCCCTTCTATTCCAAACCTTTCTACTATTCTAACCTAACGCAGAAGTGTGTGGAATAGGCAGCGTGCGCAAACAGACTTATACAATCCCTTCTATTCCAAACCTTTCTACTATTCTAACCTAACACAGAAATGTGTGGAATAGGCAGCGTGCGCAAAGAGACTTACACAATCCCTTCTATTCCAAATCTTTCTACTATTCTAACCTAACACAGAAGTGTGTGGAATAGACAGCGATTGGGAAATGAATAGATTGGGAACAATGGCGATTGGGAAATGTGGTTATTAGGAAAATTATATATTGGGAAACGTGGACTGGGAAATATGGATTGGGAAATTTGGATTGGGAAACGTGACCCATCACCTAAATAATACTTAATGAATTAATGAATTTTACAACGTTCACATATAATTTCATAAAATCTATTCTCTAATAACGCAGAAAATAAAATTGTAGAAGGAAACGTATGAATGAATGTAACACGCATCCTTAGCTCGTTAAAAGAAAAAAAAAAGCGTGTTTTCAAGATTGAAAAATCAACATCTGGAATATGATACAACGAGAAGCGCGGAATAGAGGGAGAAAGAAATTGTCTCTCTCTCACTCTCTGTCCGAGACTTGATTTCGCGACATCTGGAGTAAAATAGTCTTAACCGACCGACCGCAGGAAGCCAGACTGGTGTATATAGGCAGCCATATACACCAATTTGGCATCCAGCGCTCTGCTCCCATTCGCGTGTACCCAAAATTTATATGGGGACTAACTGGACTAACTGGATATATATGAACTGTACTACCAGCGTTGCCATCTGGCCGCTTGTTATTTCCGCCAGAAAGCCAACCTGATTCCGCCAGAAAATATAAAAGTACGAAATAAATAAAAATACATAAAATTTCTGAAATAATTGACTATATTTAAAATAAAACAACTAGATATAGTACAAAACACAACAATGTTATAAATAACAATAACAAAAATAAAATAGTTAAAGGATTTGTAAACATTCCACAAGTATTACTTCATCGTCTTCAGGCCCTACCTGAAATACGTTGGCAGATTTCAATTCATCCAAAATTAAATCTGGTGCCTTAAATTCATGACAACAAATGTTTTGTCTAGTCAACCCTTTCCTAATTGCAATAATTGAATTTAACATTTTAACATTAATGCGGTTGCGCAATTTATTTTTTATTAAATTCATTTTTGAAAATAATCGCTGTACTTTAGCATTTGAATAGGGAAGGGTTAATAGAGATAATGCTAATGATGATATTCCAGAAAATGGATTTTCACCATCCGCATTTTTAAAATTAAAAACTTCTATCCAAAAATTGACTGTGTGGTTTTTTTTTTTCCACATGAGGTGGTATCGCTTAGCGTCCCTGCACTACGGTCTCCGTGGTCCTTTTGTGCTCCTCTGGTTATTTTACTCCCTGTATATTCCTGTGTCTTCTAAGAAGTCCAGGAGTTTGGGCCAGGGGATGTTCTTGAGCTGTTCTTCAGGAAGCACGGGCTTCCCGAGTTGCTCCGTGCGTTGCCGTTTATAGGCTTCGCATGTGCACAGTAGGTGTTGGGGAGTTTCCTCTTCTTCCAAGCACCCACGGCATAGGGGGCTTTTCTCAAGACCCATCCTATGTTTGTGCTTATTCAGGTCACAGTGCCCAGTAACTAGTCCTGTGATTTTCCTTAGTTTCATTCTGCTCAGTCCTGACAGCGCTAATGCGCTATCAGGTACCGGGCCATCTAGGAAGAGTCTCGTGTGCCTCATTCCCATTTGGTTGTGCCATGCCTTTGTATGCTCCTCTGCTAACTTGCGTCGGATTATTTCCTTTCCGGTTTCATGTAGTATTCCGAAAGCGGGTTCAGGTCCTATAAATTCACCTGTTGCCCCTTGTTTGGCCAGCAAGTCGGCCCCCAAGTGTCCAATTATTCCTTGGTCCTTGGGTATCCATACTAGCTGTGTTTTTGTTGTTGTCGCCAGTGCGTCCAGCCTGTTTATGCAGTCTATAACCAGTCTGGACTGAACTATCGGCGAGGCTAGCGCTTTTAGGGCTGCCTGGCTGTCCGACATAATGGTAATTGGTCCTTTGTTGAGTCCCGACTCCATTATGTGGTGGGCACACCAGTCAATGGCGGCCACTTCAGCCTGGAAGATGGAGGCATGTTTCCCCAGAGCAACCGCGAATTGTTTGCTCCGGTTACAGCCTCCATAGATACCAGCCCCGGTTCCTTTAGTGTTTTTGGACCCGTCTGTGTACCAGATGGTTGACTGTGTGGTTAGTGTTTTGCCATGTAAATAAATTAATTTGTCGCCACTGATTATCTATTTTTGATATATTTTCATCGGAATATTTAAAATGTATGAGTAACTGTGATATGTCATTTTTTACTGTTTTTAGCGTATTTTCTACAGAAAACATATTAATTTTTTTTAGAATATCTATGTTTTCTGGTAATCTGTTTTTTATTTCTTTTAAAAAATGTTTAATAAAATGAATGCACCTTTCTCATATAGCATATTCCCCTATGAACCCGTGCTCTTTCATTTCACTATTTTTTTTTTTTTCAAATAGGTATCCAAGATAGGAGCTTTTGTTTATGTATTTATCAATTTCATCAAATGGATGATTAAATATATCGAAATTAGATCCTGGTATTACAATTTTATTTCCAAACGAATTTATTAGCATGGATAAATCAATAAATAATTTAGTTGGATCGGCATTTTTTCCTTCAAAAGCCTTGTTTACTTTTTGAATGTCCGCCAAAATGGGTTTTAAGAAGCAAACATAAGCATAATTAATATAATCATTATACATAGTGTATAACATTTCGGCAGTGTAACATTTTTCGGATAATCTGCAGATAATCATAAATAGTTTATTAATATTATTATATTAAAGTGATAGTGGATTTTCAAAAAATTAGTGCCTCAACAATGTAATGTATACGCTGTCAATGTTCAGGCATTCGCCGATTTTATATAAAAACGTGCAATATGAAGTTAAGAACGAGTGTATCCACTCCCAGACTAAGCATGAAGTAAAATTTCGAGTTTAGAAAAGCCTGAAAATTTGGCTCGGGCGCGTAGCGAAGCGGAGCGACCATGCCAAATTAGGCTTTTCTAAACTCGAAATTTTACTTCATGCGCCACGCGTATAAAACATTGTAATATTGTGAAGTATTTATAATACACTTTAAATAACAAAATATTTAAATTTTTCTTGGTACATTTTCAATTCAAGTCAAATAATATAATATATCAAATAAACTTATTTAGTAACTTAATTATCAAAAAATAATAATGTTGCGTGTATGCATCAACGGCGCTTAATGGGTTAATAACTTCATAACGGTAATAATTCAAAAACTAAAAAAAAAAATGACAACTGCATTTTGCACTGACCCCTTTAATTAAAAAAGAAACCCTTATCGATCAGTAGATTTGATCTGATCAATAGGATTGATCTGATTAGTTAATAAAATGATAAGTTGATGTATTTGTTTTACTTTTTATCAAAAGTGAAATAGTTTTGTATTTTAAGTTTTTTGTACAAAATAAATAATACTTAATGAATTAATGAATTTTACAACGTTCACATATAATTTCATAAAATCTATTCTCTAATAACGCAGAAAATAAAATTGTGCACAACAACATTGAAGTCTGCTGGGTGAAAGGGCATGATACAGACACAGGTAACGGGAGAGCTGACGCGCTGGCAAGAGCTGCGGCTGGGATGAATCTACTCTCACCGGAGCCGCTAGTGTGGTTAGCTCCTCTCTCCCTGTGTAGCATGTTACAAGCCAATGCCCTGGAGAAATTCAGGATGCGTTGGGATGATATCGAGGGCTGCAAGCTCTCTAAGGAAACACTTGTGTATCCCAATGAGAGATCAGCGAAACGGTACCTGCAGCTGACTAGAGGGAATCTCAGGCGCTTAACTGCCATCCTTACTGGTCACTGTGGACTAACCGGGCACCTCTATAGGATGGGGATAGCTATGCCTAAACAAGGTGGGCTGGCTAAACTGAGGATGGGTGATCTACGGGAGGTGGCACAATGGGCCTAATGAGGCCTAAGTGCAGTGCAGAACTGCACACTCCCCTTTGAACCAGAACCAGAACCAATTACAGCGTTTTATAAATTTGCGGGAATTCGTTGTTTAAAAGCGGTTAATTTAAGGCTATTAACGAGTGTTTTCCACTCCCAGACTAAGCATAAAGTAACATTTCGAGTTTAGAAAAGCCTAAGATTTCGATTGGCCGCGTAGCGAAGCGGAGAGGCCAATCCAAATTAGGCTTTTCTAAACTCGAAATTTTACTTCATGCGCCACGCTTAAAAACACTGATTTACAGTGAAGTTAAAAAGACACACACATACAACAACGATTATAGGCAACCTAATATACGTCAGAGTTCAGCGCAGAATTTGACTTACGTTTTATTCACATCTACATATTAGATTGCTAAAGCCGTATATTTTAAACTTTGCGATATTTCAGTGTTTTATACGTGTGGCGCATGAAATAAAATTTCGAGTTTAGAAAAGCCTAATTTGAATTGGCCGCTCCGCTTCGCTACGCGGCCAATTCAAATTTTCAGGCTTTTCTAAACTCGAAATTTTACTTCATGCTTAGTCTGGGAGTGGAAAACCCTCGTCTAAAAATTCAATTTAAAATCTTGTTATAGATAAATCAAACAATTTTCTACGAAATGTCCATTGTTAAAAGGACCTAAACTTGTTAGAACTCTTTAATTTAGCTTTCAAGTTTAGCTAAAAAAATACTTACATTATAACATTTTCGCCAAGTTGGTTTTTCGGCTTAATTATTTGTATTATTTATTTCAGAAATGTGTTTTTAATTCTAACCACTGTTCAAATATTCGGCTTACAGCAGATTCATAGCCACCTTGTATTGCAAGATTGAACAATTTTGAGTGGGTCATGGTCATTATTTATAAATTTGAACAGTTGTTTATATGCCAATTGCCTTTGACTGGAACGACTAAACCAGTCATACGTTTCTCGAATTAAAAATTCTAAATTTCTTGGCAAAAATGTAGCAGCTGCCGAAGAAACTGACAATTGCAATGAGTGGCACACACATCTTACAAGTATCAGATTGGGTACAAAACGTTTAAGTTTTGTGTACACCCCGTTATTAACTCCTGTCATTACAGACGCGTTATCGGTGCCTATACCCTTTAAATTTTGCAAAGGCAGCTTATATTTTTTTAGTACCGCTAATAGCGTTTGAACAATACTTTCTGCATTACAACTGGCAAGTTCTGCTAATTCTAAAAACGTGCTAACTATTCTATTATTATTTTTACTAAATTAATTAATAATAATACCTAAATATTTATGAACACTTATATCAGTTGACTCATCCAATAATAAACTAAATGAACTTTCTCCAATATCCAGAGAAAGTTCACTCATAAAGTATGGTCCCAACACATTTTGAATAATATTAGAACACTTAGTACGTTTTAACTTAATATTCATACTAATATCGTCGGGAAATATACTTTGGCATAAGGGCGTTAGATGATCTATATGTCTAATACTACCATGCATTGCTATACCGGGTGTTGACTTGGCGGACGCAACATAGGAAATCCCATGTAAATTTTGAAATGTTCAAATTTTGGCTCCCCTATTTATTTTAGAAACAAAATGTATTTACCTTTTTTCTAGAGGGAAAAATTCTGAATTTATTTCTGTTAACGATTATCACTTTACGTTTCTCTAAGTTAAAATAATTAAGAAAAAGTAATGTGATTTTATAAAAATAATGACATGCCATGGAATTGAAACAACAATTGCTGATGTCAAAATGGCAAAAGATATCGCAGTCACTTGATTAAAGTAAATGTTTTCGAAATGATTTACAGTATACAAGAAAAACTCCTCCTAATAAAGTGGTATTATGCAGACCAAGACAAAAAACATAAATTATATTACTTTTTCTTAATTATTTTAGCTGTAAATTTTCTGCTGTTCGTTGATTTTTAAAAGTGTCCAATTTGAAGTGTTTTCCGCTCCCAGGCTAAGCATGAAGTAAAATTTCGAGTTTAGAAAAGCCCCGTGAAAATTTGTCATAGGAAATCGCATGTTAATTTTAAAGTATTCAAATGTTGGCTTCCGTATTTGTTTTAGAGACAAAATGTATTATACTTTTTTGTAGAGGGAAAAAGTATAAATTTATGACTGTCATAATATAAGCTTTGTGATTTAAAAATGCATGCAAAGTCAAAAAAACACATTGCGCATGAAAATGTAATTACTGGAATTACAACCAAAAAACAATTAACAATTATACTTTGATAAAACGTCGGAAGAAAAAAAAACAAAAATATGTGAATGTAAACTATCATTATATACCGGGTGTTGACTTGGCGGACGCAACATAGGAAATCGTATGTTAATTTTAAAGTGTTGAAATGTTGGCTTCCCTATTTATTTTAGAAACAAAATGTATTATACTTTTTTGTAGAGGGAAAAATTCTAAATTTATGACTGTTCACTCTTAACACTTTAAGTTTCTTTAAGTTAAAATAATTAAGAAAAAGTAATGTAGTTTTATAAAAATAATGACATACCATGGAATTGATACAACAATTGCGGATATTTCCTGGTTTTTTAAAGTTCAATTTTAAGCTGTAAACAAGTGTTTTCCACTCCCAGACTAAGCATGAAGTAAAATTTCGAGTTTAGAAAAGCCCCGTGAAAATTTGTCGAGGGTCGCGCAGCGACCCGAGACAAATTTTCTGGGCTTTTCTAAACTCGAAATTTTACTTCATGCGCCACGCGTATAAAACACTATAATATTGTTAAATTTATGTATATTTGAACTATTTTAAAATCTGTTTTATACGCGTGGCGCATGAAGTAAAATTTCGAATTTAGAAAAGCCCAGAAAATTTGTCTCGGGTCGCTGCGCGACCCTCGACAAATTTTCACGGGGCTTTTCTAAACTCGAAATTTTACTTCATGCTTAGTCTGGGAGTGGAAAACACTTGTTTACAGCTTTAAATTGAACTTTAAAAAACCAGGAAATATCCGCAATTGTATCAATTCCATAGTATGTCATTATTTTTATAAAATTACATTACTTTTTCTTAATTATTTTAACTTAGAGAAACTTAAAGTGTTAAGAGAGAACAGTCATAAATTTAGAATTTTTCCCTCTACAAAAAAGTATAATACATTTTGTCTCTAAAATAAATAGGGAAGCCAACATTTCAACACTTTAAAATTAACATACGATTTCCTATGTTGCGTCCGCCAAGTCAACACCCGGTATATAATGATAGTTTACATTCACATATTTTTGTTTTTTTTTTCTTCCGACGTTTTACCAAAGTTTAATTGTTAATTGTTTTTTGGTTGTAATTCCAGTAATTACATTTTCATGCGCAATGTGTTTTTTTGACTTTGCATGCATTTTTAAATCACAAAGCTTATTGTTAAGCATCACTTTGCAATATTTGCATTTCGGCATTGGTCCAGAAGTGGATTCGACAACATCCAACCACTTTTTTAAATCCGGATCTTGCAACCATGCACTCCTGAATTTTTGAATATATTGTGGTTTTGGCATTTTCACTTATTTTGTGTACTGTCTCAAATTGTTTTAAGTTAATTTAACTATTAAATGTATTATATTTAAATATTATTACCGAAAATATATATGTAGATCTATGAAAATTAAACTGAACTTGTTAGATTCCGATCATTTCATTACTAGGAGACATCACGTATCTATTTAATCACCTCGTTATTAATAACATCGATCACGTACTATTTTTATTTTTGGAGATTTGCGTGAGTGCATTAGATATTCTAAACCCTAAACATCCCTTATGTAATACGGATGTGTTTATTACGGTGCACCCGCCAGTACACGTGCAACCCTAATTATGAATTCAAGGGACAGATCTTCCGATTGTACTTCAAATCTAATTATTAATTCAAAGGGAAGATCTTCCAAATTTTAACTTGATTATAAATTTAAAGGGCATAGCTTCCAGGTACCTCAAACTCAATGTGAACGTGACAAGAAGGGTACCACCCTTCGGACACGCCCACATCAAAAACTTTAAAGCTGATTGATAAATACATGTCTCCACCTCCAGTTTCTAACATCTCTTCCCAATAGAAATTAAGCTATCAAAACTTACTTTTCATTTTAAAACTAAAGAACAGAGCAAGTTTAAGTCAGTGTTAAGTCAGTAATCGAGTCTAGCTATTTCCAGTTAACAATCGTGTCGCACTATTTCCTAAAAGTCAAACTCCGCTATAAACGTCTAAGTACTAGTTCCAAACAAAGTGACTTCAACTTGTTCCGAACTATATTACTGTTAATCCGAGTATTACGCAAAGAATTCGTTGTAAACTGTTATTTGTGATTGTGAATATATATTGGTTAGTTAAGTGAACTACTGTGTTTAATTTCGACGTGTCAACATCCCAGGAACACAACATAAAATTGGCGCAGTCGGTAGGATCTCGTTGACAAGAATACCGAGCTGAAACCTTGTTCAAGGAGCATCGTCATCTTGGTGGAATCCATTCCTTCGCAACGGAACGATGAAAAAACATACACCAGATCAACAATCCGGTAAGTGTTTTCTTATTGTTTTCTTGGTGAACGTAATTGACGCAAAATGACCGAATCCACAGTGTCCACCTCTGACAAATTTCCGATCACATTCTTGTGTTCACTAATTCCACAATCTTTCACTGGCAATCGCTACGAATTAGGGCAATTTATTGCAAATTGTAACAATGCTGTTACACTCGCAACAGATGACCAACAAACCCCTTTACTATATTTTATTCTCTCAAAAATATCTGGAAAAGCAAAAGACCAATTGGCTCAGCACTCATTCGACACTTGGGATCAATTAAAAGATAAACTAAAAATTTTATATCAAGACAAAAAACATTATTGTCAAATAATGGAAGATCTAAATAATTGCTCCCAAGGACGAAATCAAAGCATCTCTGAATTTTACCAAATATTAGAAACCTTAAATTCTCGTGCTATTTCAGCAATTAATCAATATACAACTGAAAAAGGTGATATCCCTGGTAAAATTAAAGCCATAAACGAAATTTCATTAAACAGATTCGTATATCATTCAAAATCAGAAATATCTCAGATGCTTAGATGGAAAGATTCGATTCTTTAAACTCCGCTTTTAGTGCAGCAATTTCAGAGGAACGAGCCCTCTCAATTAATCAAAAAAATCAAAATTATTCTTCATTTAACAAAAAACAATTTAGTTATCAAGGACGCTCGAATCCTAATAATCAAAACCTCAATTCTAAACCTATTAACTTAATTAGAAAATGTGACATATGTAATAAAACTAATCCCGATACAAACAATTGTTTCTTAAAAAATAAATCAAAATCATGTAATTATTGCAAAAAACCTGGTCACACTATTCAAGAATGTAGAAAACGTGAGTACAATAATAAACAGAAAAAAGAAGCTGAATCACAAGTTCATTTAAACTTCAAAACGTCTCTCGAGTCCAACACCACTCCGAGGGACTTGTCTCACATTCAGGTGTTTCAAAACTAAAAATACTACTTTCTGATGAGGATTTAAATTACGTCATTATTCATTGTGATAATGCACGTAATGAAAATAAAAAATTAAAACTTTTAATCGACACAGGTGCAGGTGTTTCGATAATTAAAGCAGGCAGAATAAGTCCATTCATTAAATGCGATTTCAATGATAAACTAATTCTTCAAGGTCTAAGCCCAAATAATCCATTCGAAACACTTGGAAGCTGTATCATTCCTCTAAAACTTCAAAATCAAATTCTATTATCAAAGTTTCAAGTATTAAATTCCGCATCTAATGTTCCATTCGATGGACTTCTAGGTAAAGATTTTTTCGAAAAAGAAAAAGTCACCCTAAACTATTTCGACAAAACTTTAACTCTTAAGGGAGTAAAAATTCTTTTGCAAACAGAATCTTCTCATTCGGTACATAAAGTACTTCCTATAGTACTTACTGCTAGGTCTGAAACTATTGTAGAGATAGGAATTATGAACCCTGAGATCAAAGAAGGTATAATGCCTGAAATAGAAATTGAAAAAGGAATATACTTAGCTAAATCTATTGTAAAAGTAAACAAAAACAAAAAAGCAATTACTACAATCTTAAACACTAAAGTAACTAATGAAGAAATACACCCATTTTCTGTAACTCTTGAATCTATCCCCAGTGATTATAAAATACTTAATTTTAATACAAATTTTGCAAAAAATAATTCTAACAAACTAAATCTCTTACACGACAACTTAAGATTAAATCACCTAAATCCAGAAGAGAAAAATTCTATTACTAAAATCTGTAACAAATTCGTTGATATATTCCAACTGCCTGGTGATAAACTAAGTCAGACTGATACAATTAATCATCAAATTAAGGTAACAAATCCGAATCCTATTTATACAAAAACATATCGCTATCCTGAAATTCACAAAAATGAAGTAAATAAACAAGTAAATAAAATGCTAGAGGATAAAATAATTGAACCATCAAATTCCCCTTGGTCTTCTCCCCTCTGGGTTGTCCCAAAGAAGTTAGATGCATCCGGTGAACGTAAATGGAGAATTGTCATTGATTATAGGAAGTTAAATGATATCACAGTAGGTGATAAATATCCTCTTCCTAACATCGAAGACATTCTTGACCAATTAGGTCACTCAAAATACTTCACTACATTGGATTTAGCTTCTGGTTTCCATCAAATCCCCATGAATAAAGTCGATCAACAAAAAACTGCATTTACCACTCCACTAGGTCATTATGAATTTAAAAGAATGCCATTTAGATTAAAGAACGCCCCCGCAACATTCCAAAGACTGATGAACAATATCTTAGCCGGTCTTCAAGGAATTCAATGTTTTGTTTATTTAGACGATATCGTCATATATGCCTCTTCACTCCAACAACACGAAGAAAAATTAGAAAAGGTTTTTCTTAAACTAAGGCAAAATAATCTAAAACTTCAACCAGATAAATGCGAATTTTTAAAACGAGAAGTCGCATATCTAGGTCATATAATTTCTGACGAAGGTGTTCGACCTAATCCAGATAAGGTTAATGCCATAAATAATTTCCCAACTCCAAAAAACGTAACTTCGATTAAATCATATTTAGGATTAATCGGTTATTACCACAAATTTATTCCGAATTTTGCAAATATTGCAAAACCTTTAACTCTTTTATTAAAGAAAGACACTCCTTTCAATTGGACAGAAATTCAAGAAAATGCACTTAAAGAATTTAAGAACATTTTAACTACACAACCCCTGTTACAATATCCTAACTTCAATAAAGAATTTGTTTTAACAACTGATGCCTCAAATGTTGCAATCGGCGCTGTTTTAAGTCAAGGTGATATTGGAAAAGATTTACCAATTGCATACGCATCACGCACATTAAATGCATCTGAATCCAATTACACTACCACAGAAAAAGAACTTCTCGCAATTATATGGAGTATTAAACATTTTAGACCCTACTTATATGGTAGAAAGTTTAAAATTGTTACTGACCACAAACCACTCACATGGTTATTTAATTGCAAGGATCCAGGTTCCAGATTAGTGAGATGGCGTTTGCAAATAGCAGAATATGATTATGAGATTATTTACAAACCCGGAAAAATAAATTCAAATGCAGATGCTCTTTCTCGAATCGCACCTGTAAATTTATTAACAGATGATCAAACATTCGAAGAATTTATTCAATTCCATTATAAAACTATTGATATACCTTCAATCGAAATCGTATATTCTAATAAATTAAATCATTTTCCTAATATATTGATATATTCAAAGGATCTAGACGAACATAACGTATTCAGTGAAGAACTTAAACAATCTTTTGATACACTAAATCTCTCTGAACCAAACTCACTACATTCATTTATAAAATTGACTAACAATAATAATAAAACGAGTTTCTTATCTATTGCCAAGAACTTTCACTTTGATAAGTTAACATACAAGGATCTTTTTTATAGTCTTAAAACTATTATAATAGATTTACTTAGTGAACATTCAAATCATGACCTTAAAGTTTATATTTATAGTCCCACTAAAAATAATAAAAATATAAAACCAAAGATGTTCTCTTAAATGATTTACTTTTTATTCAAAGACATTAAAATAACTCCGATAATCGTAGAAAATAATAGACAAGTTAATTCAGATGAAGAAATTAAGAATATTTTAGCAGAAAATCATGATTCAAAATTAGCAGGACATTCAGGATTTTCTAGAACCTATAATAGAATTAAGCAAAATTATTATTGGCCGAATATGAAGAGCGATATAAAGAAATATATAAAAAAATGCCAATCGTGTCAAATAAATAAAACCAATTTTAAGCCAACTAAAGCACCTATGGAAATAACTTCGACTTCAGACAAACCTTTCGATAGGCTTGCAATAGATATTGTTGGACCACTCCCTCAAACTGAAAACAACAATCGCTTCATACTCACGATGCAAGATGATTTGACAAAATATTCATATGCAATACCTATTCCAAATCACGAATCCAAAACAATAGCTGAAGAACTTGCTAAATTCATAACAATGTTTGGTATCCCTAAAACCATCTTAAGCGACCAAGGTACGGATTTTACTTCTAACCTAATAAAAGAATTAACAAAATTATTTCATACTAAACATATCCTATCCTCTCCGTATCATCCTCAAACAAATGGCGCACTGGAAAGGTCTCACCTTACTTTAAAGGATTACCTAAAACATTACATAAATGAACAACAATCTAATTGGGATGAATTTATACCTTTTGCGATGTTTTCGTATAACACGCATGTGCATAAATCCACACATTTTAGTCCGTACGAACTCCTTTTCGGTAACAAACCATTCCTTCCCTCATCAATAATTCAAGAACCTCAGATTTTATATACCTATGATGCTTATGTCAAATCTTTAAAACACAAACTAAATATAAGCCATCAAATTGCTAAAACTAATATTGAAAATTCAAAAACTAAATCAAAAGAATATTATGATAATAAAATACAAATTCACGATTTTAAAGTTAATGATTTAATATTACTAAAAAAATCATAAAATTAAATCCGGACTTACTAAAAAACTTCAGTCTAATTTCGCCGGACCTTTTAGAATAATCAAAATCAACCAAAATAAATCAGTTGTAATATTAAAGAAAAACAAACATATAACTTACCACATTAATGAAATTAAACCTTTCATTACAAGTGATACTTGACTACACGATGAAATTCAGTCTCATCCTACTTTTTATCCCTTTTATCCATTCTTTACTTAATGATGATTATGAAATAACATACCTAAATAATAGTTCAGGCTTATTTTACCACCAGCTAGGAAAAACGAAATTGAGTAATTCTCATTTTACATTATTATCTTATTTCAATTTAAAAATAATCGATGAACAATTTGTCCAAATTCAAAAATTTTATAATATTACCTTGTCGAAATGTTGCATTAATACAAACTATTTAAACTTACTATTTTATAGAAAAAACTCACTAAATTTAGTAGAAATTGAAATGAGGAGATTAAAGGACAAAATCCAATCCGTCAATCATTTAACAGGTCATACGTTCAAAAATGAACGAGCAAAACGAGGTTTGTTTAACGGTGTTTCGTATGCTGTCAATTGGCTCTTCGGCATTCCAGATGCAGAAAATGCTAGATTTTATGACCAATCAATTAAATCACTTTTTGATAATAACAAAAATATTCAAAAATTAATGTCTCAACAAATTAAAGTAGTTTCAGGGGCAATCACTAATTTTAATGCATCCATTCAAAATTTGAGAATTAACGAAGAAAAATTAAACGATAATATTAACCTATTTAATAACTTTTCAAAGAAAATGTCAGATAACCTTAAGGAAGTAAAAATACAACAAGTAATTACCGAACAAGTAACTATTTTGACACAATTAATTTCAGAAATAGAACATTATTGCGATCAATTAATATCTTCTATTACTTTAGCCAGAAAGAATATTTTCCATCCTCATGTCCTCTCGCCAGGAGATCTTGTAAATGAATTATCACAGATAGTGATTCCCAATGGAAAAGCATTGCCCTTTGCACTAACATTTCCAGAAATACATCAATATTTCGAAATATGTAAACTTGATGTTGTATACATAAACAAAAAAATAATTTTTGCAATTAAAATACCATTGGTCGACGATCTAGAATACAATTTATATAATATTTTACCTTTGCCAATTCGACATAATATGACTCAAACCTATTCGTTTACAAACCCCACATTTTCCTACATCCTTCTGAGTGTCACTCGTGTCTATTACGTTCCGCTGAGAAACTTGGGAAATGCACCGAGACATCGAAAAATGAATTTATTTGCACCCAACTACAAACTACGAGGACATCAGAAAAACCAATTTGCGAAACAATGATTCTAAATTCCCATCTTCGCAAAATTCCAAGTTCCTGTGACGTGCGCACCAGCCAGTTCGAGCTAGAGATATGGCATCCTCTGGGCAACAACGAGTGGTTATTCGCAGTCACTCTTCCAACCGAAATCACGATCAGCTGTCCATCTAAAAACGTCGTTAACAAAGAAATAATGTCGACAGGACTAATCCAACTGAATTCACAATGCAAAACATACACTCCAACTATGGTTCCAATAAAGCTAGCACCAATCAAAATCGTCAACACTGGGTTAGATGAATTAAAACTTGCCAACTTTAAATTACACCAAATGGACCAAATTCTTGAGAAGAACTCGCAAAACAACAACTACAGTTCCGCATCAGGATTGTTTTCGACAATCTTATCTGCAGTCTTCAGTATACTCGCACTTCTTCTGCTATATTGCATTCTTCGTTGCTGTGGAATCCCAAGATTATTTAAACAAATATGCTGCAGTACTCCAGATTCCAGATGTTTAAAAATTTTCAACACTAACATTACGGCTCCAGTAACCCGAGAACAGCTAGCCAGAATAATTGAAGATGAGGACCAGCAACACATGAACATTGGACCAACAATCGAACTCCAACCGATCTCTAATTCCAGATCTAATAGAGATACCCAATACAGGACCCAATCCTTCTCGCGATCAGCAGGTATCGACATGGAATAAAATGTGTAGTGAGTGAAAAACAAAAGATCAGTCGTGTGAATTGTGATTTCGAAACCTCAGACTATCATGAACGATTAAATTAATTAACATTTTATCACTATTTCTATTAATTTCTATTTTTCGTATTTTCATAATTTTAATTAGCATTTAACTTTTAGTAATTTCTAATAATTTTCGTATTTTATTACCTTTACTAGTTAATCAATTCTGTGTATACTTTTTATAACTTTATGTTTAATTTAAAATGTTTATCTATTTTATTACTTTATGCAAATTCATAAGGCCATTTAACCCTTATAAATTATTTTTATGGGGGAGGTGTTAGATTCCGATCATTTCATTACTAGGAGACATCACGTATCTATTTAATCACCTCGTTATTAATAACATCGATCACGTACTATTTTTATTTTTGGAGATTTGCGTGAGTGCATTAGATATTCTAAACCCTAAACATCCCTTATGTAATACCGATGTGTTTATCACGGTGCACCCGCCAGTACACGTGCAACCCTAATTATGAATTCAAGGGACAGATCTTCCGATTGTACTTCAAATCTAATGATTAATTCAAAGGGAAGATCTTCCAAATTTTAACTTGATTATAAATTCAAAGGGCATAGCTTCCAGGTACCTCAAACTCAATGTGAACGTGACAAGAAGGGTACCACCCTTCGGACACGCCCACATCAAAAACTTTAAAGCTGATTGATAAATACATGTCTCCACCTCCAGTTTCTAACATCTCTTCCCAATAGAAATTAAGCTATCAAAACTTACTTTTCATTTTAAAACTAAAGAACAGAGCAAGTTTAAGTCAGTGTTAAGTCAGTAATCGAGTCTAGCTATTTCCAGTTAACAATCGTGTCGCACTATTTCCTAAAAGTCAAACTCCGCTATAAACGTCTAAGTACTAGTTCCAAACAAAGTGACTTCAACTTGTTCCGAACTATATTACTGTTAATCCGAGTATTACGCAAAGAATTCGTTGTAAACTGTTATTTGTGATTGTGAATATATATTGGTTAGTTAAGTGAACTACTGTGTTTAATTTCGACGTGTCAACATCCCAGGAACACAACAAACTTAATTCAATTAATTCCTAGCTGCTAGTAGTATACATGTACGGTATATTACTAAAATAAAAGATATCATTATATTTATCCCAGAATAAAAACAACAGACTTACCAATAACTAAATAAGCTATTGAAATTGAATTATAAATTACTTCAAATAACAGCCGGCTTTTAATACTAAAATAATAGATTTTATTGACAATTGTATCCCTCAAAATAAAGTAACAAACTTACCGGTAATCGTAAAGTACAACGAAAAAAATGATAAAAAAGTCCAATTAACACTAAAGAAATACACAATTCAAAAGTTCAAAACAGCACAGACACAACTTCACACAACGAGTACTAAATGATTATGGTAATCCTTTTAAGAATAATTTTGGAATTAGATGGAAGGAGAATGATAACAAATCTCGATTGTGCTAATTTTGTGCTTAGCATTAAAAATTGAGTAGTGTTTACATTTTTTCAGCTAAAGAGGAAATTCGATTAATCAGGATTTTTGTAACATCCTCATTCTAAATGACGGTTTATTTATTTTATTCCGTACTGGGCATCGCCTGTTATTCAATATTTCCCGTGTGTGAAGATGTGTGTTATTTTTACTAAGCGGAAAAGAATAATGTATTTAGATAAACAAGAAAATAATCTTGGTTATTACATTTCGTTTAACCTTTATTGAAAATAATGAAGTTTACAAATTTAAATCAAATTCCGCTAGTTTTTTCGACAATTCAAAATAATTCCGCTAGAAAATCCGCCAGCCGCTAAAATGAAAAATATTCCGCAATCCGGTTTGAAAATCCGCCAGATCTAGCGGATTTTCCGCTGACATGGTAACACTGTGTACTACCGCTATCTTCCTTCTCGTCTTGATCCGCTCAGTCAGATTCACACGAGTGGCGTATCACAGGTCTCCACATTTATCATAGTGTATTATTAGTAATACCTCATCACCCAGGAGCACTGAGTAGATCAACTAAATATATCGAATTGTTGCTTTAAAGAATTTGAAAATATCCAAATAAAAATGTAACCGTAAACTGTGATCAGTTTGTTGAAAACGTCAACGTGCTTTTCTTAAAAATTAATGGAACCAATTTAAAACATCAATTAGTGAAAAATCATGAAAGACGGTGCAGAAGACGAGCTGAGTGAATATATTTCTCGGTGGTGATTTTCAGCGGCGCGTTTGCATCTTCTTCTTTTTCCCACCTTTGTCTTCTATGCCGGCTCAGCTAATTTTATCACGTTATCATGCTGTGGACTAAAAAAGTTGGTATTGAAAATTCGATGTTTTCATAGGGTATGTTGGTAATCTGAAAAGTTAGAAAAATGTTGATATACACGTCATGATCAGGGCATCGTCGTAATTTATTTTGAGATTATTAAAATTGTGGTAGATTTCGAAATTTCATACTGCCCAATTCAACAAATTGACAGAGGCAACACAAGCAGCTCGGCGTACGATTAGATAAGATAAGCGTTATCGACCGTCCAAAGGCGCACTCACCGGACGTGACCCACCAGTGGCAACGGAGCTCATCAGCAGCAGCGCATTGTCTTGTTCTTAGATACCATGTAGATTAGGCGTTTTATGTAAATACGAATTGTACATAAATAGTGTATAATTTAGGAAATATATCAGAGTTAACCAACTTTCATTGCGAGTCACTTGTACCTTACGAAGAGCCTAAAACACTCCGAGTGCAATTTCTCCTTTTAAACTAAGTTATATTCTCCACTGCATTAAAGCAGCATACATACTTGTCATTGCGAGTTACTTGTACTTCACGAAGAGCCTAAAAACCTCCGAGTGCAATTTCTCCCTTTACAAATATAAGTTACACTCTCCGCTGCCTTACAACCTGCGTAAAACTATCATCTCAAGCAACCAGTACCTAGGAGCCATCAGTCGCTCCACTCATACCGAGCGTTCTCGTCAGCAGAGCGCCGTCAGCGTGTACACATACTCTATGTATTTGTATATGATTTTGTCCGCATTGCTCTAACATATAAAAGCAGTGGAATATTGAATATTTCATGAAATGCAAAACAAACGGAAATTTCGCCAGTGAACTTAATTGTAAAGTTAATTTCAATCAAGTATATTTCTAACTACCTTGTTATAGGAAATTGCTACATGTACAGGGTGAACGAAACTCGATGTCTCAGCTCTATTATGAGAAAAGAAAAAACGATAGAAGAAATCTGAAAAGAGGTTCATAAATGGGATTGAGTAAGGTCCATTATAAGCCAAAATTGCATATTTTTCTAAATTTGGAATCTAAGGTGATGACGTCATCGAATATTTTTTCCTAGAAACATACCTATATTTTTAGTTATTAAAAAAAATATTTTTTCTGAATAAACTTTGTAAAGAAGAAAATTTAGTACCTTCTTCCGTTAAATTTTTTTTTTTATGTCTTTTATTGTTTTTTTATTGTGTTGCCGAGTACAATTCTCTCCATTGTTTCCTGTCTTGTGTTTTGTCCTTTATTCCTTTCCACGGTATACCTTTCTTTTCTGCTCCTTCTTTAACTCCATTAATCCATGTTTTTCTTGGTCTTCCTTTATAGTTTTTTCCTGTTGTTCGAGCTTCAAATATTTTTTTGTCGTTCTCGTGTCCTCCATTCGACATATATGTCCGAACCATCTTAGTTGTCCCTCGATTATTTTTTTCGTTTATATCTCCGATCTCTAAATTTTGTCTGTACGTTTCGTTCCTTATTCTGTCTTTTCTTGTTTTGTTTTCGATTTTCCTGAGGAACCTCATTTCGCTAGCATTAATTTTTGTCTGCTGATTCTTTGTTATCGTCCACGCTTCGCTGCTGTACATTATTGTTGGTCTTATGACTTTTTTTACGATTTCAGTTTTGATTTTGCTGGGTATTTCTTTATTTCCGAAGAAAGTGTTTTTTGTCATATTAAATAATTTACCTGCTTTCCCTATTTTGTCCTTAATCTCATCATCTATCTTTCCATTTTTTGATATTATTGTCCCTAAATATTTATACCTATCCACTTGTTTTACTCGTTCCCCTTGTATTTGTATGTTGTGTGTTTTGTCTTGTTTCGAGATTATCGTTTTGGTTTTTACCGTATTTATTTTCATGTTAATTTTGTTTAGTTCGTTTGCTAGTATGTCTATGTTATATTGGAGGTCTGTTTCCGATTCTGCTAGAAGGGCCATATCATCAGCAAACATAAGTTCCCCTATCTCTATTTTATTCATTTTCCAATGTCCTACTTTGATTGGCCGCATCTTAGTTTTTGCAATTTTTATGGCTTCGTCGAGTACGAGTGAGAATATTAGAGGGCTTAGTATGCACCCTTGTTTTACTCCTGACTCAGTGCTAAATTCCAGTGATTCTTCGTTGTTAGTCCTAACTATATTTTTATTGTCGTTGTACAAACTTTTGATTAGCGCTATTGTTGTTTTATTTATCCCTCTTTTCTTTAGAGTATTCCATATATCTTTCCTCCTTATTCTGTCAAATGCCTTTTCCAGGTCAATGAAACACATATGGATATCTCTATTTTTATTTATAAATTTTTCGCTCATCTGACGTATTACGAATATTAGGTCTTGCGTACTTCTTCCTCGTCTAAATCCGCCTTGGGTATCCTCTATTGTATCCTCTATTTGGTCTCTAATTCTTTTTTCCAGTATTCTTGTCAGAATCTTAGCTGGCACACTCGTGATTGTAATCCCCCTGTAGTTTTGGCAGTCTCTCTTGTCTCCTTTCTTGTATATGGGTAGTATTATCCCTGTTTTCCAGTCTGTTGGTATTTTGACGCTTCTAATTATACTATTAAGATATTGTGTAAAGTATGTGATTCCTTCTGGGCCCATATATTTTATCATTTCGGTGGTTACTTCGTCTATCCCTGGAGCTTTTCCGCATTTAAGTTTTTCCATCGCTTCCATAACTTCTACTTCTGTTATGTTTTCCATTTCATGCAGTTCGTTATTATCATCTGGGTCTTCTATTGCGTCTGCCCCCTTTTCGGTTAATTCTTCAAAGTATTGCTTCCATCTTTCCATGATTTTGTCCTCTTCTGTAATTATGTTTCCATTTTCATCTTTTATATTTACCATATTATGTTCTTTTTTTTGTTTTAGTTGTTTCAGTGTCCCGTAAAATAGTTTTTGATTCTCTCTGTAGTTTTCGGTAATTTTTCTTCCAAATTTGGTCCATGATTCATGTTTAGCATTTTTAACTAATATTTTGACTTCATTTCTCTTTTCTTTGTATTTTTCATAGTCCATTATTTTTTTGGTATTTAGGTATCTTTGCCATGTTTCTTTTTTGTCCTTGATTTTTTGTTGTATATCTTCCGTCCACCATTCCGTTCTCTTAATGACATTATTTGTAATTTTTGTTATACCACAGGTTTCTTTAGCAGCTTCTAGGATATGTTTTTTTCGTATTGCCCATGTTTCCTCCACATCGGTATTTATTTCTCTCTCTTGTATTTTAGTTTTTAATATCTCCTGATATTTATTTTGATAATCTGTCTCTTTTAGCTTATATGTTCTTATTTTTTCTTTTATCTTCTTTCTTCTTTTGTCGGTGTATTCCTTCATTCTTTGTTTTATGTCTATTTTCAACAAATAATGATCGCTTCCTATCTCAGCTTGTCTAGAAACTTTTATATTTTCTACTATATTCCATTTATTGCTGCTAATTAAAAAATAATCTATGATAGACTTTTCCTTCCTTGCCGGTTCCTCTCGAGTGTATTTGTGTATGTTCTTATGTTTAAACTTAGTGTTGGCTATTACTAGATTGTTTTTTTTTTTTTTTATTATTAGTTACGTGCCAATACAAAAATGTTTACACAAGTCAAAAAAAAAACATATAAAAGTATAAAATGCATTAATATCAAAAAATCTAAAAACGGATAATAATACTTAAATATCTAAATACATAAAAACACTACAAAATATGAACAGTAAATTGAAACATGTTCAACTGATTATAGCATTGAGCTATTTAAGAACTCATCGTGTGAATAAAAAGCTGATGTTACTAGCACAGTTTTAATTTTCTGCTTAAAATGGCTAAGATCCAGTTCACGATAATGCATTGGTAGATGATTATAAAATCTGCTGGCATAATATCTTGTGCCGCTTCTGGTAATGGATAGTCGTACATAATCTGGACATATATTCATTTTATTCCGCGTATTATAGGTATGTCTGTCTTCATACATAAGGTATTGATCTTTATGTTTATGTATATGGATTAAACATTCGTAAATATAAATACAAGGGAGTGTAAGTATTTTAAATTGTGAAAATATTTCTCTGCAGTCGGCTGTATAACTAGCCTCAGCAATAATACGAACAGCTCGTCTCTGGAGTGCAAAGATATCATGTCTGATGGAGGAATGGCCCCATGATAGAATGCCGTATGATATATTACTTTGAATTACTGCGAAGTATACGGTTCTTAGAACTGTTGTAGATATATTATTACTGAGGTTTCGAAGCAGAAAAATATTGTTGTTTAATTTTGATCTTAAATTATGCCCATGTTCGTGCCATAACAATTTATTGTCTACATACACCCCCAAGAATTTAGTGGAACTACCAAAATGTAAGCTCTCATTCAAATCAAGATTCCGTAGACTGAACATTAGGTTAGTTGTCTTAGATTCATTTAGTTTCAGTAGGTTTGACTGGAACCATTTACTGGCCTTCGACCGTGCATCCTCACTGAGGTGTAGAGTTGTCTGCAGATTATCATCAGATGTTAATATGGTGGAGTCATCGGCATATAACACGACTTTACTGTCAGTAAAACAATGGGGAAAATCGTTAAAAAATATTAAAAATAATAGTGGCCCCAAAATGGAACCCTGGGGCACCCCAATTTGTGTATCAAGATGATCAGATGTTCGACCATTTATTGATACACATTGCTTTCTGCCTGACAAATATGATAATAATAACCTGCAGCTTTCGGGATGGATATTGTACATATATAGCTTTCTCAGCAAAATAGTATGAGATACACAATCGAAAGCCTTCGACAGGTCTAAGAACGTTACATTCTGGTACTTCTTTTCATCCATACTGTTCATACAAATACCTAATAAATCCTCGATTGCATGTGCCGTAGACCGTCCAGTTCTAAATCCATACTGTGAGTCATGAAATAAGTTATGCTTATCTAAAGGCTCAGACAGTTGATCGTGCATAATCTTCTCAAATTCTTTCGATATTATTGGCAATAGAGCAATAGGACGATAATTATCTGGATTATTTTTATTGCCATTTTTGAGAATGGGAATAACCTTAGCAGTCTTTAGGCAGTCTGGAAAAATGTTGCTTTTGATACATTCATTCAATAGTTTGCAAAGAGGAGGAATTATAAGGTCCTTGATGCAGATAACAATGTCTAGTGACAGACCATAAATGTCTTTTGCTTTTGATTTTTTTAGATTTACAATTAAATTTCGAAGCTTCGCTTCCGACACATATTTAAAATTAAAAACAGGGACTGAACACGACATGTTAATATTGTTAAAATATGACAATGGATCAGTTCCACATTTTGGAATTGCTGACACAATGTTTTCCGCTACAGCAGTGAAAAAAATATTAAATGCACAGGGTTCAATATCACAGATACTATGTTGAGTTTGAGGTCTGTACGAATTTACAATTTGCCACATCGCTTTGGGACTGCAACCAGATGACCGAATGAAATTGTCTGTTGCACTAATTTTAGCTTGTTTCAGTTGAGCACTATACACTTTCCGTAATCGCTTGATTTCACAATTTACATAAGCACTGTTAGGATTTCGTTGGTGAACTTCATCTAGGAACTGCAGCGTTTGCCTAAGATCTTGAAGGTTTTTGTTGAACCAATTTATTGATAGCGTCTTTGGTTTCATCACATACGATTTAATCGGAAAAGCAGATTCCATTGCAGTCGTTATTTGTTTTAAAAATGAATTACATTTTTCGGAAACTGACAATCTTCCATTATCCAGAAAATCCCATTTATACGCCTCTACCATATTATATAAGTGAAATTTGCCGATTTGTGTGATTGGTCTAACGTGCATTTTTTGTGTAGTTGTATCGTGGTTTAGGTTACAGGTCACTTCAATTCCTATTCCTGTATGATCAGCTAGTCCCCAGTGTACTGGGTATACATAAATGTCGTCGACAGCGATGTTTGTAAAGACATTGTCCAATTGATTAGTATTTCGTGTATTGAATGATACTATAGAAGTAAGTCCATGGCTTTTCATAAGTCCAGTAAGTAAAATCGCTTGATTATCGTAAGTTGAATTAAAATGCACGTTAAAATCACCCCCTATGATGATTTTGCAGGTTTTAATACAATTACTGTTTAACAGAAGTTCCACATTTTCAATAAATCTGTTATAATCACCCGATGGTGGACGATAAACATTGATAACTCGCAGACATGTTCAATACTAAATATTTTTAAATTATCCAGCACATTCTGATTGGTTTCTATTTGATTTGCAAGGATTGCGGAGCCTTCATATGGTGTTGATCGACAGAAACTATCAGCTACCTTATAGTTAGTAATAACTAGTGAGGCCATCTCAATTTTTTGTAACCAGTGTTCTTGAATAGCAATAAGATTAAATGGGATGTTTTCATTAATAATATGTGCTTCTATTTGCAAAATTTTGTTTCTAATAGAGCGTAAATTTAAGAATAATAATTTTAATTTAATTTGTTTAGACGTTTTGTGGGATTGCAGTTTTTTGGTGTCTCTTACGAAAAAAATATCTATCAAGAATAATGTTTTCTCGCCAATTTGATGGCGAATTAACTATATCATAGTCAGATAGTTCAATACCTAACTTGAAACTAGATTTATTTGTAGAAATTGTATCAAGTTTTTCACAAATGAAGTCTGTTTTATTAATTAAATTTGCCACATGATCGTGAATATCATTGACATTAGTTGATTTATGAGCGTTCCCAATAAAGATCCATGCCTTTTTTGTTTCAGCAGTAAAAGATGTTTTTGTGTTGCTACCAGTGCAAATAACTCGGTGTTTGTTTTTATTAGTTTTGAGGCGCGAGCGATGGGAATCGACTCCGCTCTTATCAGGCACCGATTGTAGAATGTCAGTTTTTCCGTGTTCTACGGAATTAATTCGATTTCGATTTAAATTTGCAGGCTTTGGATTGCTCGGACATATATCTGACATCTGGTGATTTTGCATTGAAGTCAATGCCTCGCCAGGTGCATGTTTATCATTTTGGTTTGCAGATGTCTTGTTTGAAGTGTGAGACACCTATGATTTGTTATTAACATTAGAAATTACTCGTTCGGTATTTTTAATTTCAGAAACCTGCAGTTTAGACGAATAGGTTAGGATTTGTTGATTTTCAAGTAAATCAATTTTCTCCTTGAGTAATTCAACGTGATCAACGAGGATCTTATTTTTATGTTCAATTTCTCTAATAAGATGACGTAGAGTATCGTTTTCACGTTTAAGATAATATGCATTGTCGGACGATATTACAGCTAAAGTGCACTCACCTCCTTCCTTCCTTCCTTTAAACAGGATGGATGGAAACACAGGTCGCAGATATCACATTTAGTAAAATCAACTACTTTAGATCTGCATTTACCACACAGAGTTTCAGAAGCACCTTCGTTGGCTGCCATCTTTTTCTTACTGTATGTATTTCAATACTCATATCTATTATTCTTTTTCCATTATTGTTTTTAACGTTTTCTCCTTCTGTTCCCATTACTTCTTCTATCCCTTCATTTTTGTTACCCACTCGTCCATTTAGATCTCCCATTATAATTATGTTTTGTGACCCCTCATCTATTTCATTCTGTAGTTTTTCAAAAAAAATATCTTTTTCTTCTTTTTTTGCATCCTCGTTTTCTCCGTATGCGATTATTAGTGACCATGTCTCCTTACCTATCATGTCTATTTCTATTGACAGTATCCTTTCGTTTACATATTTTTCCCTTTTTATATCTTTTAGTCTATCTGGTGCGATTATCAGTCCCACTCCCCCTTTCGCCCTTTCCTTTTCTCCTACTCCTGACCACATCATCCAGTATCCTTTATGAATTCTCTTTATTCCACTCCCTTTCTTTTTTGTTTCTGTTATACCTAATATTTCTATCTTGTATTTTATCATTTCTTCTATTAGTTCTTCTTCTTTTCCCGTAATGCTTCTTATGTTCCACGTTCCTATTCTCATTTTTGTTAATTCTTTGTCTTCTTTTCTTATTTCTCTTTTCTTTTCTTTGTCTTTATTTTTCTGGCTGTTCTATTTTCTCGTGTCCTTATTTATTGCTATTGTTGTCCAATTACCACTGCTTCCCTCGAGTATTAGTTTTTTGTTTTCTCATTATCTTCTTTCTCCATTAGTCCATTTTCTTTGTGGTTCCAGAAGTATTTCTTTCCATTTATAGTCAGTTTTTTGTATGCGACACTGACTCTGTTTCCCTTTTCTTTTTCTTCTTTTGCGATATTCCTAATTTCTCGTTGGATCCTTCTTTCATCTATTGTCATATCGTTATCGATGTGTATTTCGGTGGACTTTAGTTTCTTGCTCTTGGCTTTCATTATTTCCTCTTTTTTTTTCTGTTGATTCTAATTCTGCTACCACCATTTCGGTTTTTTCTCCTTTATTAATTTTGTACGCTATGTTTATTTTCGTTTCAATTTTCAGTTCATTCGATATAAATTCTGTTAAAGCTTCCTTTACATTTTTGTTCTCTGATCTGAATCCTTTTACTATTATGTTCTTCCTTCTCTTTTCTCTGTCTTCTTTTTCTAATCTTCTCTCTACTCTTTCTAGTCTTTCTTCTATTTTTACCTTTTCTTGTTCCCACTTTTCCTCTTTATTTTGCATTTCTATTCTCATTTAATTTATTTCTCCTTTTAGTTCATTTGTATTCTTTTTTTTCATTTCTTGCATGATGTCCTGAAACATTTTTTTTTAAGTTCTTCCATTTCTTTCTTGTCTTCGTTTTCACTGCTACTTATTGTTGTTGTTGAGTTTTCTTGTATTTTTGTTTGTTCTGAACCCCTTAAGTGTTTGTTATTCCTTTGCTCCGGTGATCTGATTACTTTCTTGCTGTTTCTGAAGATGTTATCTTCTTTATTGCTTTCTATGTCGTCTCTTCCTCTTCTTTTACTCATTTGAGTTTGTTTCTATCTTTACTTACTTAAATTACGTTTATTATTTTATTAAATTTATAATATTCCTTATTTCCGCTACTTTTTGGCGATCCGGCAACCTCGGATTTAATTTTTAACGTGGATTGTCGTTGTTACTGTATGCAACTTGATCTACGCAGCCGCCTAGGCTAAAGGTCATTCACGGGTCGTCCCCTCGGATGTCTAACCTTTTTATTTATCCTACCTGTTTTGTAATATCTTATTTGTCCTTTAGTCCACTAACTCGCACCCTTTGCTCGATTTTGCACGAGATGTTCATATTCAATTATCGGAGCTCACGATGCGCATTACACTCGCACTTACAAACTTTAAAAAAAAGTATTGTCAAACATTCACAATTGTCACGACTTAAACAAGTAGCCTTTGAAAGCAAATAACAAAGCCGCATTTGTCAATAATTAAACTAATGGTTGACAAATATTATTTTGTTGTTATTTGATTTTGAAAAATGTTTAGGCACAACGAAAATGTCGACATGTTATTAGTTTATGGAGAATCTTAAAAGAACCATAGAAGAGCAGTTCAGTTATACGCCCAGAGATACCCCGAACGTGTTATTCAAACCCTAAAAATATTTGCAAGATTGAAACGCAATTTACGTGCAAACAACGAGGTATTTTCTGTTCGAAAGGGATGACAAATTGCTAAAAGGATCTGACAATATTCCTGCCACTGTTTTGCAGTATTTTCAAGACCATCAAAGGAACTCGATTCGGCAAGCCTGTCGTGAGTTGAATTTAAAATATTGTTCGGTACGAGAAATTTTGAAAGGAAATGGTTACCACGATTATAAACTTTACAACTTAGAACATATGTCAGATCCACATCAACGAAGAATAAATTACTGTGTCCAAGTGATGGTAAACTTAAAGATCAATGACAATCGATTTTTTCAGCATGTGTTGTGGACGGATAAAAGCCGTTTTGTTAGTAACGGTAAGCCCAATAAAAAATAAACATTTTTGGGCTACTGAAAATCCACATTTTGTCAATCTGATTAAAAACCAAGGACACTTTGGTATTAACCTTTGGTGTGGTACTATTTATGGACATTTGATTGGTCCATATTTATACTAAGGAGATTTACGCAGTGAGCAATATTTGTAATTTCTTCAAGAACAACTTCCTGTGCTTCTCGAAAATGTGCCATTACAGCTGCGAGCAAACATGTGTTTTCAGCATGACGGAGCTCCACCACATAAAGCACGAGTTGTCTAACAATATTTAAATGAAACTTATGGAGAAAATTGGATAGGTATAAATGGACCGATACAGTAGGCGCCTAAATCACCGGACTTGACCCCACTAGACTTCTCCTCGTGGGAACCTTTAAAAAACAATGTTTACAAAACACCATCTGTTAACTTGGAACATTAAAAAAAAATGAAACACGCTTGCGATGAACTATCTAGAGAAGTGTTATTTAGTTTAAAACTCTTTGTTTTAAAACAGTGTTTTAAACATGTTTAAAAACAGCCGCCGTGTCTTTCATTTATTTCTAAACACTGTTGAACTGTTCTGGTCCTAATACGAGTGGCCATAGGTATCTACTTTTAAAATAAGGTAGCCATGAGATATTGATATTTGGTAACTTCAAACCAAAATTACTTAAAACAAACGCCAGTTACAATAGAATTGTTCCTACAAAAGTTGACTATTTTTTAAAGACCTTTTGAATGATACCTATCATACCAGTTAAAAATCTTGAATTTTTAACATTTTTAAGCTAAATCTCAGGGATGCTAACCTTTTTTAGAAAAACAATATCACCATTTGATCCAATATGGCTTTAGTAATATTTTTTTATCCTAACTCTCTAAGACTAGCCGTATTCTCAAAATATGCCTGATATGGGTGGTCTGGGACACCCTGTATAACATTTTTTTTTTTCACAAAGGTACATAAGTGGCACATCGTTGAAATCGGCATCAAATGTTGTTCAATGATACGCCAATAAGAAAAAAGTAAAAATGGTGTTGGAAAATGAAAACAAAACGTCCTTGAAATAAAACACGTACTTTATTTTAATTGGCATAAAAAGTTGTTAAAACAAAGTTTTTACAGTTTGGTTATAACTTTTAAAGCAAAGATCTACAGTAACTCCATAAAAATGACATTTTATCAACTTACGGTTATAGAGCGGAAACGATTAAATATAGATCAGTTTTTTTTTCGCCATTGATTAAAACAAAGTGTTCTATATGTGGCACTCCCAAAATGCACCACCCTGTACAATTCATGTACATTTTTTAGTCCACAACGTGATAAAATGAGCACTCCTGTGAGCTTGTTTAGAAGGCCTATGTGGCAAGAAGAAGATGCCATCGCCCCGCTTAAAATTACCACCGGGAAATACACTCAGATTTTTGATGATTTTTCATCAGTTGATGCTTTAAATTGGTTACATTAGTTTTTAAGAAAAACAGGTTGACGTTTTCAACAAACTGATCACAAACCAATACAATTTACGGTTACATTTTTATTTGGATATTTCAAAACTCTTCCAAGAAAAAAATCGATATATTTAGTTAACATACTCAGTGCTAAAATGCCAGGTAATAAATTATTACTAATAATACACAATGATGAATGTGGAGACCTGTGATACGTGCGGAGTGGGAAATGACTAGTGTAAATCTGACTGAGCGGATCGAGACGGGAGGGGAGTCGGCCGGCAATAGCGGCAGTGAGCGAGTATAGCGTAGTTGTGTAGTGCAATTCTTATAGAATTAATCTTAAGTTTAGGGCAGGTGGTGGGCGAGCGGTAACGTCGTCGGGCTGTATCGCTCGGCGAGCCACAAACTCGGGTTCGATTCCCGTGCACGGGGAGACTTTATTTAAAAATAATTTCTCGTCGTGACCCTGGGTGTGGTATGAATGTGAGTGTTTGTCCGTATAATAGCATACTACAAATTGTAATGTTAAACAATTAATTAATACAAAATATATATAAATAAATGATGTTGGCTAATGGGCTAGTTCCCAAGGCCAGGCAAAAGCCAAATACAAAAAAAATCATAAGTTGATTTAAAAAAAATAATAGATACATTACCGATAGCAGTGCTTAATTTAGGCTACCACAATGTAGATCCTTAAAATGTATGAAACTGATCACATTTATTACTGAGCTATGTGACGATTTTCCTGGTCTAGTATACCGGGAAATACGGATTACCGATCGTCAAGAAAGTCACGTTTAACGCATTTAATTCGGTAAGTTGAAAAATGTATTTGAAAACCGTATGATGATTTATTGTAATAATTTCAGAACTAATGTGGTAATTTGAGTTACGTGAAGATTTCAAGTCACTTGATTAAAACGCAGTTATATTCATTTCTTTACTTTTATTTTTGATGCTGCATGTACATTTCAGGTACTATGTACCTATTATTAATAGCTAACTGAATACAATACGTTTTGTATGAAAGCGATCTACCGCCAGTTTATAATCAAAATCTCAAGATAACAATCGTTTCAAAAGTATATTTTAAACTAGACAATATTTTAGTTAATTTGACGAATAAAGCACTAATAACCTTTCTTCACACTTTTGTTTGAAAGTGTGAAGTAAGATTATTAGTGCTTTATTCGTCAAATTAATTTGATCCTCACGTAACTCACAATCAATTTAATATTTTAGTTGTTTAATAAATAAAACTTCAAAATAAGTTTTTGGTTCCTTGTCTAACGAGGGTTTCTACTCAAAAATCCAAATTTGTAGGCTTTTCTAAACTCGAAATTTTACTTCATACATCATGAGTATCAAACACTGTCTTTATGTGAAATCTTCAACTAATTGGTTTAAGTGAATGCCAACATTTTTCTTACGTTTATCATTAATATATTTCTCCACCTACTTTAATTTTATTCAAAATAAGTTTACCAAATACGTTACAAAATTAACTATTGTATATTATCAAGATATTTTTCTACTCTACTTTATTTTTTTACAAAGTAAGTGTAACAAATACGTTTCAAAATTAGCAATTACAGAAAATTACAAATACAATGCGCAGGCGAAATTAAGGTTTATGCAAGCTTAACAGGGTTTAATTATTATAAAACATCTGGCACAGAGTAGGACATGTCTATTAATTGAAACCGAGAAGAAGTGAATAAGGAAAAGTTCTATGAGTTCCAAATCAGCCCTGTTTAAATTTACACGTTTGCTATATTGCAACCGCTAAGAATCATTTAAACAATTGCTAAATTAGTGAAAAGTTAATTAATGGAAATTATGGAAGCTTTAAAGCTCGTGGTGTTTTTAGTAAAACCAGAGAATTTAGTGTTTGTTATATTTTGAAATAAAACAACACAGTTGGGAGGGTTTCACTTTTATTATTGAACAAAAAAAGTGAAACCCTTCCAGCTATGTTGTTTTATTTTCAATTGAATTATGGGGTTTCATCATATATCCGCCGTTTCAGATAAATATTCTTTATGTTTGCTCTCGATAGTATTTAACTGCCACTAATAGCTTTCAAAAGATATCATGCAGAATATATATTAAGCCTATTACAAAATGACCTCACTTAACGAAAAGCTGAGAAGATTTTTTTGTACCCATAAAAGCACAAGGAAAAGGGGACAAAAAAAGCTCAAGAAAATTCATGAACCAGAAGAGCTGATCGAGATTCGCTCAGGGGAGCAGCAGACATACTCTCCACCCCATAGTCCGTGTTTCATTCACTTCATCCAATTAATTTTTATTTGGTACCATGACTACCTTTTTGGCTCAAAAAAGCTGTTAAACGATGTTTAAAAAATCATATCTACCAATTTCAATAAAACTAAAAGAGCTACGACAATAAGCATGTACTCATTAAATGTTTATTTTTTGTTTCTCTACAATTTTTATTTGAAAGATTTTTCGACCATGTTAATAATTTACAAGATACGAAGAAAACGCTAAGAGTAGACATCCACTTCCGGTTTCCAGTCTTTATCCAGATATTATGGAATAGAACCCAATTACAAAATTGTATGACAATCCCATGAGCTATTTTCGTTGAAATCGTGCCACAGACTGACCGACCGACAGACCGACGGCCGATATCATTGAGATAACACTTGATTGGGTCTCCTGGGACCCAAAACGGATATTTCCGTAAAAAAATGGGGGGTAAGTTTTTGGCCGGTAAATATGTGGGAGGGAAATCGTGTGCAAAAAAGTAAACACATTCGAGAGAAAAAAAATAATCTGAAGACGGGATTGAGAAAAGTCTATAAAACAAAACAAAAAACAAATCCCTCTAAGTATCTTGATTTTTATATGCATCTAAACAGCTGCATTTATTGCGGCGTGATCTCATAAATTATTTATCAAAAATGTTTTATTGTTTAGTGATTTTGCAAAGAATCAAATTGCGAATGATTTTATTAAAAAGAAAAATATAAAAACTAGAATATAGTTTTATGTTTCATACATTTTGTGCATTACTCTATTAACAATTTCTGTATAGTTTGATATATTCTGCATATGATAATAATTGCTTAATTCTTTTATGTTTTTTGTTAAATAATTCACCGACTTATAATTTTTATAAAATATCCTATAAATTACTTTTTATTAATCATATCTACATATAATTTTTTGATCCATAGATAACAAACCGTGCATTGGACAGCATATGTTGCGATATCCTGTTTCATCTGAGGAATAGCATTATAAAGTTCTTTAGTGATTTTCCCGATTCACCACAGCAAGGAAAATTGTCTAGCAATTTTATTGTAGAATTGGAAAAGTTTACGGTTTATGTCTAAGTACTTTAAGAATAAAGCTCAAACAACGCAATATTTGCAGCAAGGGGAAATTACAGTAAATCGAAACAATACTGTATCGGTATTAGGTTTTCATAAAGACCAGGCCGCATCGTAACTTTGAAAAGTTTTCACTCGGAATTATTCGAAAGACGGTTTTCCACAATTTTCACCGAATGCTTTTTAATATTAAATAATTTTAGGTCACCGACATCGATAATTAAATTTATCATTATTGAAATATAACAAACAAATTATTAATAATTATTTAACGAACCAATTTGTTAAGTTATTCTTTCGATAATACATTTATCTATGTGTGTGAAGCTGGCAATATTTACAGCAATAACCCGGCGCATCCACCATCCACCAAAAAAATATTATTAAATCAAAAATAATTATTTTAACATATTTCTCGACTATAATCTTGAATTCATTTTTTTACGTATCGTTTCTAATATCGTTGCTGTAAATAATACACAAATAAAATTTCAAATTATTTGAAATTATTAGGAACAACTGGTCATCCGTGTCAGGAAATTAATTATTTAAACATATTTCCAGTCACCCGACGTGCATTTTTTTGTAGTTTTAAATAACTAATAGTGCTATTGTTAGAATACAATAACAATTTTTACTATAGGGAATGTATCTCCCGATGATTTTTGAACATTAGTGAATGCATTGGAAAGTCAGTCATTCCGCGATGAGAAATTAATTGTTTAAACATATTTCAAGGTGGCCGACAAAGGTTTTGTTTATTGTTTTGAGTAACTAATAGTGTTATTGTTAAAATATATTAACAATTTTAAATATAATGAATGTATCTTTTGACGATTTTTGAACATTAGTGAATGGATTGGGAAGTCAGAAATACGCTATGAGACATTAATTGTTTAAACATATTTTAAGGCGGCCGACATAAATTTTGTTTATTGTTTTAGGTAACTAAAAGTGTTATTGTTTATATACAATAACAATTTTCAATATGAAGAATGTATCTTTCGTCGATTTATAAAGGTTAGTGAATGCATTGGGAAGTCAGTCATTCGCGATGAGAAATTAATTGTTTAAACATATTTCAAGGTGGCCGACATAAATTTTGTTTATTATTTTGAGTAACTAATAGTGTTATTGTTGAAACACAATAACAATTTTCAATATTGGGAATGTATCTTTCGTCGATTTTTAAACATTAGAGAATGCATTGGGAAATCAGTCATTCGCGATGAGAAATAAATTGTTTAAACATATTTCAAGGTGACCGACATATATTTTGTTTATTATTTTGAGTAACTAATAGTGTTATTGTTGAAATACAATAACAATTTTCAATATGGGGAATGTATCTTTCGTCGATTTTTAAACATTAGAGAATGCATTGGGAAGTCAGTCATTCGCGATGAGAAATAAATTGTTTAAACATATTTCAAGGTGGCCGACATAAATTTTATTTATTATTTTGAGTAACTAATAGTGTTATTGTTGAAATACAATAACAATTTTCAATATGGGGAATGTATCTTTCGTCGATTTTTAAACATTAGAGAATGCATTGGGAAATCAGTCATTCGCGATGAGTAATAAATTGTTTAAACATATTTCAAGGTGGCCGAAATAAATTTTGTTTATTATTTTGAGTAACTAGTAGCGTTATTGTTGAAATACAATAATAATTTTCAATATGGGGAATGTATCTTTCGTCGATTTTTAATCATTAGAGAATGCATTGGGAAGTCAGTCATTCGCAATGAGAAATAAATTGTTTAAACATATTTCAAGGTGGCCGACATAAATTTTGTTTATTTTTTGAGTAACTAATAGTGTTATTGTTGAAATACAATAACAATTTTCAATATAGGGAATGTATCTTTCGTCGATTTTTAAACATTAGAGAATGCATTGGGAAGTCAGTCATTCGCGATGAGAAATAAATTGTTTAAACATATTTCAAGGTGGCCGACATAAATTTTGTTTATTATTTTGAGTAACTAATAGTGTTATTGTTAAAATTCAATAACAATTTTCAATATGAGGAATGTATCTTTCGTCGATTTTTAAACATTAGAGAATGCATTGGGAAGTCAGTCATTCGCGATGAGAAATAAATTGTTTAAACATATTTCAAGGTGGCCGACATAAATTTTGTTTATTATTTTGAGTAACTAATAGTGTTATTGTTGAAATACAATAACAATTTTCAATATGGGGAATGTATCTTTCGTCGATTTTTAAACATTAGAGAATGCATTGGGAAATCAGTCATTCGCGATGAGTAATAAATTGTTTAAACATATTTCAAGGTGGCCGACATAAATTTTGTTTATTATTTTGAGTAACTAGTAGTGTTATTGTTGAAATACAATAATAATTTTCAATATGGGAAATGTATCTTTCGTCGATTTTTAATCATTAGAGAATGCATTGGGAAGTCAGTCATTCGCAATGAGAAATAAATTGTTTAAACATATTTCAAGGTGGCCGACATACATTTTGTTTATAATTTTGAGTAACTAATAGTGTTTTTGTTGAAATACAATAACAATTTTCAATATGGGGAATGTATCTTTCGTCGATTTTTAAACATTAGAGAATGCATTGGGAAGTCAGTCATTCGCGATGAGAAATAAATTGTTTAAACATATTTCAAGGTGGCCGACATAAATTTTATTTATTATTTTGAGTAACTAATAGTGTTATTGTTGAAATACAATAACAATTTTCAATATGGGGAATGTATCTTTCGTCGATTTTTAAACATTAGAGAATGCATTGGGAAATCAGTCATTCGCGATGAGTAATAAATTGTTTAAACATATTTCAAGGTGGCCGACATAAATTTTGTTTATTATTTTGAGTAACTAGTAGTGTTATTGTTGAAATACAATAATAATTTTCAATATGGGGAATGTATCTTTCGTCGATTTTTAATCATTAGAGAATGCATTGGGAAGTCAGTCATTCGCAATGAGAAATAAATTGTTTAAACATATTTCAAGGTGGCCGACATAAATTTTGTTTATTTTTTGAGTAACTAATAGTGTTATTGTTGAAATACAATAACAATTTTCAATATAGGGAATGTATCTTTCGTCGATTTTTAAACATTAGAGAATGCATTGGGAAGTCAGTCATTCGCGATGAGAAATAAATTGTTTAAACATATTTCAAGGTGGCCGACATAAATTTTGTTTATTATTTTGAGTAACTAATAGTGTTATTGTTGAAATACAATAACAATTTTCAATATGGGGAATGTATCTTTCGTCGATTTTTAAACATTAGAGAATGCATTGGGAAATCAGTCATTCGCGATGAGTAATAAATTGTTTAAACATATTTCAAGGTGGCCGACATAAATTTTGTTTATTATTTTGAGTAACTAGTAGTGTTATTGTTGAAATACAATAATAATTTTCAATATGGGGAATGTATCTTTCGTCGATTTTTAATCATTAGAGAATGCATTGGGAAGTCAGTCATTCGCAATGAGAAATAAATTGTTTAAACATATTTCAAGGTGGCCGACATACATTTTGTTTATAATTTTGAGTAACTAATAGTGTTTTTGTTGAAATACAATAACAATTTTCAATATGGGGAATGTATCTTTCGTCGATTTTTAAACATTAGAGAATGCATTGGGAAGTCAGTCATTCGCGATGAGAAATAAATTGTTTAAACATATTTCAAGGTGGCCGACATAAATTTTATTTATTATTTTGAGTAACTAATAGTGTTATTGTTGAAATACAATAACAATTTTCAATATGGGGAATGTATCTTTCGTCGATTTTTAAACATTAGAGAATGCATTGGGAAATCAGTCATTCGCGATGAGTAATAAATTGTTTAAACATATTTCAAGGTGGCCGACATAAATTTTGTTTATTATTTTGAGTAACTAGTAGTGTTATTGTTGAAATACAATAATAATTTTCAATATGGGGAATGTATCTTTCGTCGATTTTTAATCATTAGAGAATGCATTGGGAAGTCAGTCATTCGCAATGAGAAATAAATTGTTTAAACATATTTCAAGGTGGCCGACATAAATTTTGTTTATTTTTTGAGTAACTAATAGTGTTATTGTTGAAATACAATAACAATTTTCAATATAGGGAATGTATCTTTCGTCGATTTTTAAACATTAGAGAATGCATTGGGAAGTCAGTCATTCGCGATGAGAAATAAATTGTTTAAACATATTTCAAGGTGGCCGACATAAATTTTGTTTATTATTTTGAGTAACTAATAGTGTTATTGTTGAAATACAATAACAATTTTCAATATGGGGAATGTATCTTTCGTCGATTTTTAAACATTAGAGAATGCATTGGGAAATCAGTCATTCGCGATGAGTAATAAATTGTTTAAACATATTTCAAGGTGGCCGACATAAATTTTGTTTATTATTTTGAGTAACTAGTAGTGTTATTGTTGAAATACAATAATAATTTTCAATATGGGGAATGTATCTTTCGTCGATTTTTAATCATTAGAGAATGCATTGGGAAGTCAGTCATTCGCAATGAGAAATAAATTGTTTAAACATATTTCAAGGTGGCCGACATACATTTTGTTTATAATTTTGAGTAACTAATAGTGTTTTTGTTGAAATACAATAACAATTTTCAATATGGGGAATGTATCTTTCGTCGATTTTTAAACATTAGAGAATGCATTGGGAAGTCAGTCATTCGCGATGAGAAATAAATTGTTTAAACATATTTCAAGGTGGCCGACATAAATTTTGTTTATTATTTTGAGTAACTAATAGTGTTATTGTTAAAATTCAATAACAATTTTCAATATGAGGAATGTATCTTTCGTCGATTTTTAAACATTAGAGAATGCATTGGGAAGTCAGTCATTCGCGATGAGAAATAAATTGTTTAAACATATTTCAAGGTGGCCGACATAAATTTTGTTTATTATTTTGAGTAACTAATAGTGTTATTGTTGAAATACAATAACAATTTTCAATATGGGGAATGTATCTTTCGTCGATTTTTAAACATTAGAGAATGCATTGGGAAATCAGTCATTCGCGATGAGTACTAAATTGTTTAAACATATTTCAAGGTGGCCGACATAAATTTTGTTTATTATTTTGAGTAACTAGTAGTGTTATTGTTGAAATACAATAATAATTTTCAATATGGGGAATGTATCTTTCGTCGATTTTTAATCATTAGAGAATGCATTGGGAAGTCAGTCATTCGCAATGAGAAATAAATTGTTTAAACATATTTCAAGGTGGCCGACATACATTTTGTTTATAATTTTGAGTAACTAATAGTGTTTTTGTTGAAATACAATAACAATTTTCAATATGGGGAATGTATCTTTCGTCGATTTTTAAACATTAGAGAATGCATTGGGAAGTCAGTCATTCGCGATGAGAAATAAATTGTTTAAACATATTTCAAGGTGGCCGACATAAATTTTGTTTATTATTTTGAGTAACTAATAGTGTTATTGTTGAAATACAATAACAATTTTCAATATGGGGAATGTATCTTTCGTCGATTTTTAAACATTAGAGAATGCATTGGGAAATCAGTCATTCGCGATGAGTACTAAATTGTTTAAACATATTTCAAGGTGGCCGACATAAATTTTGTTTATTATTTTGAGTAACTAGTAGTGTTATTGTTGAAATACAATAATAATTTTCAATATGGGGAATGTATCTTTCGTCGATTTTTAATCATTAGAGAATGCATTGGGAAGTCAGTCATTCGCAATGAGAAATAAATTGTTTAAACATATTTCAAGGTGGCCGACATACATTTTGTTTATAATTTTGAGTAACTAATAGTGTTTTTGTTGAAATACAATAACAATTTTCAATATGGGGAATGTATCTTTCGTCGATTTTTAAACATTAGAGAATGCATTGGGAAGTCAGTCATTCGCGATGAGAAATAAATTGTTTAAACATATTTCAAGGTGGCCGACATAAATTTTGTTTATTATTTTGAGTAACTAATAGTGTTATTGTTAAAATTCAATAACAATTTTCAATATGAGGAATGTATCTTTCGTCGATTTTTAAACATTAGAGAATGCATTGGGAAGTCAGTCATTCGCGATGAGAAATAAATTGTTTAAACATATTTCAAGGTGGCCGACATAAATTTTGTTTATTATTTTGAGTAACTAATAGTGTTATTGTTGAAATACAATAACAATTTTCAATATGGGGAATGTATCTTTCGTCGATTTTTAAACATTAGAGAATGCATTGGGAAATCAGTCATTCGCGATGAGTAATAAATTGTTTAAACATATTTCAAGGTGGCCGACATAAATTTTGTTTATTATTTTGAGTAACTAGTAGTGTTATTGTTGAAATACAATAATAATTTTCAATATGGGGAATGTATCTTTCGTCGATTTTTAATCATTAGAGAATGCATTGGGAAGTCAGTCATTCGCAATGAGAAATAAATTGTTTAAACATATTTCAAGGTGGCCGACATAAATTTTGTTTATTTTTTGAGTAACTAATAGTGTTATTGTTGAAATACAATAACAATTTTCAATATAGGGAATGTATCTTTCGTCGATTTTTAAACATTAGAGAATGCATTGGGAAGTCAGTCATTCGCGATGAGAAATAAATTGTTTAAACATATTTCAAGGTGGCCGACATAAATTTTGTTTATTATTTTGAGTAACTAATAGTGTTATTGTTGAAATACAATAACAATTTTCAATATGGGGAATGTATCTTTCGTCGATTTTTAAACATTAGAGAATGCATTGGGAAATCAGTCATTCGCGATGAGTAATAAATTGTTTAAACATATTTCAAGGTGGCCGACATAAATTTTGTTTATTATTTTGAGTAACTAGTAGTGTTATTGTTGAAATACAATAATAATTTTCAATATGGGGAATGTATCTTTCGTCGATTTTTAATCATTAGAGAATGCATTGGGAAGTCAGTCATTCGCAATGAGAAATAAATTGTTTAAACATATTTCAAGGTGGCCGACATACATTTTGTTTATAATTTTGAGTAACTAATAGTGTTTTTGTTGAAATACAATAACAATTTTCAATATGGGGAATGTATCTTTCGTCGATTTTTAAACATTAGAGAATGCATTGGGAAGTCAGTCATTCGCGATGAGAAATAAATTGTTTAAACATATTTCAAGGTGGCCGACATAAATTTTGTTTATTATTTTGAGTAACTAATAGTGTTATTGTTAAAATTCAATAACAATTTTCAATATGAGGAATGTATCTTTCGTCGATTTTTAAACATTAGAGAATGCATTGGGAAGTCAGTCATTCGCGATGAGAAATAAATTGTTTAAACATATTTCAAGGTGGCCGACATAAATTTTGTTTATTATTTTGAGTAACTAATAGTGTTATTGTTGAAATACAATAACAATTTTCAATATGGGGAATGTATCTTTCGTCGATTTTTAAACATTAGAGAATGCATTGGGAAATCAGTCATTCGCGATGAGTACTAAATTGTTTAAACATATTTCAAGGTGGCCGACATAAATTTTGTTTATTATTTTGAGTAACTAGTAGTGTTATTGTTGAAATACAATAATAATTTTCAATATGGGGAATGTATCTTTCGTCGATTTTTAATCATTAGAGAATGCATTGGGAAGTCAGTCATTCGCAATGAGAAATAAATTGTTTAAACATATTTCAAGGTGGCCGACATACATTTTGTTTATAATTTTGAGTAACTAATAGTGTTTTTGTTGAAATACAATAACAATTTTCAATATGGGGAATGTATCTTTCGTCGATTTTTAAACATTAGAGAATGCATTGGGAAGTCAGTCATTCGCGATGAGAAATAAATTGTTTAAACATATTTCAAGGTGGCCGACATAAATTTTGTTTATTATTTTGAGTAACTAATAGTGTTATTGTTGAAATACAATAACAATATAACCATAAAACTCCTGACAGCACTCTCATGCACCTTTTTTACTTACTTTTTCTAAGATTCAATGCCCTAAATACTGATTTGCCTTTTGTACAAAATGTTATTTAATTTAAATAGGTATTTACTACTGTATTTTACTTAAAACTCCTAACAGCACCTTTACGCACCTTCTTCACTTACTTTTCCTGAGATTCAATGCCCCAAATACTGATTTGCCTATCGTACAAAATGTTATTTAATATAAATAGTTAGTTACTACTGTATTTAACTTAAAACTCCTAACAGCACCCTCACGCACCTTTTTTTACTTACTTTTCCTGAGATTTAATGCCCCAAATACTGATCTGCCTATCGTGCAAAATTTTATTTAATATAAATAGTTTTTTACTACTGTATTTAACTTAAAACTCTTAACAGCATCTTCACGCACCTTTTATACTTACTTTTCCTCAGATTTAATGCCCCAAATACTGATCTGCCTATTGTACAAAATGTTGTTTAATATAAATTTTTATTTACTACTGTATTTCACCTAAAACTCCTAACAGCACCTTCACGCACCTTTTTCACTTACTTTTCCTGAGATTTAATGCTCTAAATACTGATCTGCCTATCGTACAAAATGGTATTTAATATAATTAGTTATTAACTACTGTATTTAACTTAAAACTCCTAACAGCATCTTCACGCACCTTTTTTACTTATTTTTCCTGAGATTCAATGCCCCAAATACTGATTTGCCTATCGTACAAAATTTTATTTAATATAAATAGTTATTTACCACTGTATTTAACTTAAAACTTCTAACAGCACCTTCAAGCACCTTTTTTACTTATTATTCCTGAGATTTAATGCCTCAAATACTGATCTGCCTACCGTACAAAATGTTATTTAATATAAATAGTTATTTACTACTGTATTTAACTAAAACTCCTAACAGCATCTTCACGCACCTTTTTTTACTTACTTTTCCTGAGATTTAATGCCCCAAATACTAATCTGCCTATCGTACAAAATGTTGTTTAATATAAATTGTTATTTACTACTGTATTTTACCTAAAACTCCTAACAGCACCTTCGCGCCCCTTTTTTACTTACTTTTCCTGATATTCAATGCCCCAAATACTGATCTGCCTATCGTACAAAATTTTATTTAATATAAATAGTTATTTACCACTGTATATCACTTAAAACTCCTAACAGCACCTTCACGCACCTTTTTTACTAACTTATTTTGAGATTCAATACCCCACATATGGATCTGCCTATCGTACAAAATTTTATTCAATATAAATAGTTATTTACCACCGTATTTTACTTAAAACTGTTAACAGCACCTTTACGCACCTTTTTTACTTACTTTTCTTGAGATTCAATACCTCACATACGGATCTGCTCTGCTTTATTAGTGGAAAGCTGCTTTTCACTCAGTGTTGTAAATATTGGGTAAAAAAATCTGTGGTTTGTTGCACATAAATTGAAAACAAATTCTTAACTTCAAATGAATCATCATCAATTGAATGAATAGATTAACATGTTTAATGTTTTATGTGACAACAATTGTCATTTCTAGAATGTTTAAAATATTTAAAAAAAGTAACAATTTTAATTGAATGAATAAAAATAAAGCATTTGTTATTTTGGGTGAGGCTAGGATTTTGGCCCACGGGTGGAGCAACCCTAGGTCAAAATCCATACTAGCTACACCGAAGATGTTATTTATTTTTAGTTTACAAATGTATTTTACGTGCTGAAGAGTAATTAAAAACTCTTATATTATGTTATTATGACTTTATGGAGTTAGGATAGAAACTGATGGTGCATACTGCTTTGACCATGCACCATCAGTTTGTATTCCAACACCAATGAATATAAAACTAGATAAACGCCAGCTACTTTATGTAAAATGTTCTTACGCCATATCTTTTGCTTAACGATTTTAGTTTATATCCGGGCCGTGGAAAATATTAGGAAAGATCAAAATCAATGGAAAAAGGTTAGATGAACTCGGCACGTTGAAAATAAAATGAAGTGAAATGGAAACGTTTGCCTCTTATTTACGAACTTTGTTAAGATGGGAAGGGAAATAAAAACACGCAAAGCTTCTTAAATTGATGAGTTTTGTCAAAGTATTTCAAACAAAATTAAATTATGATGTATTATGGAACAAAAATACATATATACAGGGTGTTTATTATGTATGGATCCGGCCTAATATCTCCAAAACTACTTGTCGGATCAACGTGAAATTTGAATTGTATATTTAATTAAGTAAAATCTGTTGATGATATTTTTTTAAATACTTTTAGTAAATAACACACTTGGCTGGTTTATTTAAATGTTTATGTCACGCTTTTCAAGATACATCGCTAACTTGTTTTTTTAAATAGCACTCCTAATCAAAATTGTTATCATTCTATAGCTTTCTTTTTTCTGAATTCTGGAGTATAATTATTTGTGTTGAAACATTGTCTAATAAACGTCAAAAGTTATCATAAATGTCAACAGTGTAGTATCAAAAATGGTAAAATCAAGCAAAAAAGAAAATATAGAGCTTCATAATTAGCTCTATTTTTTTTTTTTTGCTTGATTTTACCATTTTTGATACTACACTGGTGACATTTATGATAACTTTTGACGTTTATTAGACAGTGTTTTAACACAAATAATTATACCCAGAATTCGGAAAAAAGTAAGCTATCGAATGATGACAATTTTGATTAGCAGTGGTAATTAAAAAAAAAATAAGTTAGCGGCAACTGCGGCGACAGAAGACGAAGTCATACAGATGTATATTTTGTTCTTTTAAAGTCTAATCAGTAAATCTTACTAAAACTTTGAAACGATTTAATGAGACCAGAGATGTTAAGGATCGTCCGAAGATAGGATGTTTAAAAACTGTAACTAATGATGAACATGCTTTAAATCTCATATTAGATGTAGTTGAAGATAAAAAAAATAAAATATCGTGCGTCAATCCAAAAACATCTTAATTACTTTTTTAAGTAACAACCTATAGCATATGACAGATTTTGGAAACCTGATTGTATTCTCTGTACAATAGTGTAACTAATGACGCAAGTAATACTAAAAACAACCCAGAAAATGTAGTTTATTGCTCAAAGAATAATAACAACAATAATCATGTTAATTGACCTACAGATGTTTTTGGATTGGCGCACATATGTTTTTTCTCTAAATAATCAACCACATCTAACATGAGAATTCTATTCTTTTTCGCTTAGTTTGCCATTTTTGATACTACCCTGCTGACATTTATAAAACCAATATTTATCGGATTGAAATAAAAGCAACCTTCACAAAGAACTCACCTAAATGATATAATTTTATCTGCTCGCGTTTCCCTCAATATAACTCTAAAAGTAAAATGATCAAAGTTCACCTTTGTCAAATTATTTATTTTATCTCTTTGCATAAAGAGGTCACATATTTCTAACAGACCCCATCGCCATATTTCTTCGGATTTAACTACGGTCCAGTTGGGCGCACACCGGGCGTTCTCTTCTTTGGGACGTATGTATCCCTTTTTTTTAGCGAAATAAATAGGACTATTTTCCAAGGAAAATTGTATGAATAATGTAAGCGCGACTGAATTATTAGGAAAAGATATGTTTGTTTTTATTTACAAAACAATAATAAATATTGAAACAAACCAAGTGTTTTTCTTAGTGGTCCTTTATTATTATTAAAATATTAAGTTTTTAAATATGGTTTAAAATTTACTAGGCAACTAAAAAGATATATAAGTATAAATAAAATTGCTTACTAAAGATATATCGGATGATTCATTTAACCTGGAATAGCGTAAATCTCAAAAAATACGCATCGTACAGAAAAAATTGTAGAATCCAGAGTTTAATATTTTTGTGCGAGGAATCCGTTTAAATTGGAACTGGACAACCATCATGTTGAAACCACATGTTCTGTCGGACATGTAAAGTCATGTCTTCAAGCAACTGTGACAGTTCATTGTTTAGGAAATCTCGGTGCATTTCACCATTTATTGCCTTCAATGATGTAAGGACCAATAAGTTTGTCGCCAATTATTCCGCACCACACGTTAACAGACCAACACTCCAGTAATACATGTTATGCCGATTAACAGTTCCATGATTTGTGAAAGTTAATTCGTCAGAAAACAATACCGAACGAAAGAAAATGGGGTTCATTTGTATTTGAGCCCGTGCCCATTGACAAAATGTTAGGCGATTTTCAAAATCAACACTATGAAGATCTTGGTGCAAAGAGCGGTGATGAGGATGATATTTATGCTTTTTAAAAATTCTCCAAACAATGCTTTGCGACACACCAGAATCGTAAGCAATTTCCCGTGTACTGACATGGTGAGTACGAGGGTTGCCTTTTATATTTCGGGATTGGGCAACCCTAGTGTTGCAATCTGGCAACTGAGAGCTCTATCGTAAAGTTTGACATTTTTACACTAACTTAAAAGATTTATATCGGCCAAAGAATGGAATTAAATCGTGAACATTTTCGTGCGATTATTTTTTACAACTTTCGACGTGGATTAACTCAACAACAGTGCATGAATGAACTTAATTCAATTTTTGGCGATGAAGCTCCATCAAGGACCAGTGTTTATCGATGGTATGGTGAATTCAACCGAGGTCGTAGTTCACTCCAAGACGAATTTCGTGGAAGTCGTCCAAAATCAGTTGTTGTTCCGGAAACCATTGATGCTGTGCGCAAACAAATATTGCAAGATCGTCATGTGACCTATCGTGAGATTGAGACAGCCTTAGGCATTAGTGGGACCAGCATACATTCAATATTGCATGAACATTTGACTGTCAAAAAAATTTGTTCGCGTTGGATCCCACACAATTTGTCAATCGCTCAAAAAAGGCTCGTGTCGATTGGTGCAAAGAAATGCTCAAAAAATACGATTGCGGTGCTTCGAAACACGTCTATGACATCGTGGCAGGTGATGAATCATGGATTTACGCGTATGAGCCCAAAAGTAAACAGCAGTCGACCGTATGGGTGTTTCAAGATAAGCCAAATCCAACAAAAGTTGTTCGCGCACGAAGCACTTCCAAGCAAATGGTCGCCTGTTTTTTTTCGGAAAAACTGGACATGTCGCAACCGTACCACTAGAACAACGCAGAACAGTCAATTCTGAGTGGTACACAACCATTTGTTTGCCAGTTGTCATCCAAGAAATCAGGAAAACCAACCGCCGAAAACGGATCACTCTTCACCACGACAATGCGAGCTCTCACACATCGGCTCAAACAACTGCATTTTTGAGAACGCAAAACATCGATTTGATGAGTCATCCGCCATATAGTCCTGACTTGGCACCGAATGACTTTTTTTTATTCCCATCCGTAAAAAATAAAATGAGAGGTCAACGTTTTACGACACCTGAAGAAGCGGTTGATGCGTTCAGAATGCATGTTTTGGAGATACCTCAATCAGAGTGGCAAAAGTGCTTCGACAATTGGTTCAAACGCATGCAAAAGTGTATAGATCTTAATGGGGAATATTTTGAAAAACAATAAAGCGTTTTTCAATGATTAATATTTATTTTTGTTCTCTAATCCCGAAATATAAAAGGCAACCCTCGTATTAGCCACTGCAGCTAATACTGCAATTGAATTAACTTTCCCAGTTTAACGAATAAAGCACTAATAACCTTTCTTCGCACTTTTATTTGAATTACCAAACGTACATTTCCCACACAAAGTGACCATTATCAATGGATTAACACTAAATACAAAACAGAAATTTTAAACTATATATAGGTAGGCAGATTATAAAACAAAGGCGGTGGGAGTGGAAAAAGAGAAAAAACGTAAATGAAGAGGTGAGCCGAGGGAGTGAGGGTGGCAGTACAACCAGGTAAAGTGGATTAGGGAAAAAAACACAGATTAAGGTGGTGCAATTAAATCTAATAATGTGTTGTGAAGTGGACTTAAATTAAAATTCAATAATTTATTTTCCTGTTTATTCATTTCAATGGCTTCTAACATGTATAATCGATAATTTGATGATTGTTTTAATAACTTTATGTTCTTTATTGTGATTTTGTGGCCAGTTTCTAGTAAATGGTTAGCCACTGCAGATTTTTCATAATTAAGATATTTGGCGTGTGCTAAGTGTTCTTTGAATCTGGTATTTAGATTAAATACCAGTGATGTTCTCTTTTTAGATTGAACACTTCCGTTTGCAGTAAAATGCCTAATAGTACGGAAAAATAATGTACGCATTCGGGGCTTGTCTGGAAAACGCTGAGCGTAAATGTTGACAGCGTCATCAAAAATTTCCAATTTTCCAAGTTCCAATTTTATATATTAAACTTTGGATCCTGCTATTTTTTCTGTACGGTGCGTATTTTCCGAGATATACGCTATTCCAGTTTAAATAGTATGTTCACAATATGTACCGAAAACGAGATTTAAGAGGAAATTACAAAATACAAATAACAAAAGAAAAAACATTTGAAAGAATTACCAATGTAATTCTAATCTCCCAAAATGGAATTCTATAGAAATGGTTTTGCTTTGGTAAAATTCTTTTCATTCAATAATCAAAAGAACAGACTATCATTTAATAAATGTATTTTATCAAAATTACATCATCTAGGTTGTTTATATTCTTTAACAATCGACAAGCAATCTGTTACGAAACATAACTTAATATATTTATTTATCATTCATTATTTATCATTCAATATTGGGTCAATCCATTTAAAATCACCCAAATTTAATAAAAATTGTTGTTCGACATATATGATTTTAATAATTTGCTTACCAGTCATTGTTCAATACTAGGTGAGTTCAAAACTATAGTTAGAAAAATTTTAAGGCTCATGATTTTTTTTGGCGAACATTTTAAGTTTGCTTCGTAACCGTTTTTCAGCCGAAAACAAGTTTTACGTAAATGTATCTTACTCTATTAATTTTATAGATATTAAGACAAAAGAAAATCAGTATGATGCTCTAGATTTTTTGTCTTTACATAATATTCCCTCAGTAGTTAGAAAAGTGCAGAAAAAATACACAACTATAAATTGAAAATTAACCTAAAACGGGAGTTTTAGTGCTGTATAATATGCAATGAGCTACGTCGACTTTTTTTTTAGCAAACTGTAGTCCTTGACCTGCTCTACAAGAATTAAACCAGCCGCGCCGCCTCCGATCTTCTACTCGGGGGTGGCAACTGTTTTTTTAAAACAAAAATTTCCTTCAAGTTTGAAAAGCTATAGCGACCAAACGAAAGCTCCAAAAAAATATTCGATTTCAGGGTCTTGTAGCCCAATAAAAGGGCTTTCGATTGATGTACGAACTTTTTAACCGGGGCCCCATTATGGGGCCCACAGCTAAGAAAATATCCGGTCCGGTCCTCCGCCATTTTGTTCGCATACGCGATGACTTATCCGATTGAAAAAAATACTCACAAGTAACCAAAAGATCACTTATTAGGGTGTGCTCCATGCGCTCTTACTGAGGGACCCAGGGGGGCCGTCAAAAATTCACAAAGTTCAATCATTTTCAACATTTTTAAAGTGCTATTTTTTTTAACGAAAAATTGAAGAAAAAAATTCACCATTCCCTGGGAGTTTATCGTAGAGGGCTAAAATTTTGATCGAATGTACTCTAGGGTAGTACCTTTTATACGCCCCGGATCGCTTCTTATTTTTTAGATATTTGCTGAAATATTTAAGTTTATGTTGGCGCAGTCGTGAAAATCACGAAAAATTACATTTTTTTTTTTTTTTACTTTCGTCATAATAATAGTAGACCGATGGCAGTTGGACAACAAATGGGCAATAGGAATCTACATAAATGCTGCAAATTTCATCGATCCAGCTCAATTAGGACGGAAATTGGTATTTTTTTCTGCGCTTCAAAACCGCTTTGCAGGCTAAAACGGCGAATTAAAAATACAATTATTATTTTTAGCGGAGCTAATTATAGTACCACAATGGCAATTAGATCAATAAATAGGTAATACTAATATCTATAAATGCTCAAAATTTCATTGATCTAGCTCAATTCAGATCGGAAATAATTTTTTTTTTGCTTTTTAAATTATTTAAAAAAAACAATTTTTATTTTTTTTGCTATAGTATTTAAAACAATGAAACAACTGCAATTGTACCAATAAATAGGAAATACAAATATGTATAAATACTGAAAATTTCATTCATCCAGCTCAATTTGGATAGGAGATAGATTTTTTTTTTATTTTTCATATTAATTAAATAAATAAATTTTATTTTTTTGTTTCAGTATTTGATACAGTAGAATAATAAGAATTATACCAGTGGATGGGAAATATAAATTTGTATAAATGCTGAAAATTTCAATTATCTAGCTCACGTAGGACCGGAACAATAAATATTTTTTACTTTTTAGCAATTCTGCAAAATTATTACGCGCTGGCTATCAAAAGCCATGAGTGGGAAAAGGACAGACTTATGCGGGTTTCAATGTTAAATTTCGAATCAAGGGGTACCCATTGGATTTTTTTGAAAAAAAAAAAAACTTTTGTTAAATATATCAAAAAATTCCTTATTTTTTTCTATGACGTTTTTGTAGCAAGTGTTTTATTTTTTTCAACCGGAAGTATTTTTTTATTAATTTAAATTTAAAAATAATTTAATTTTAATCGAAATAAATACAAATAGCAAATGTAACGATATTTTGTTAATTATGGAGAATAACCGTGGAATAATACAGAATTACCACAGAACAAGAAAAAGAAAGCTTATTAGAAACTATAAAAGATTTAAACGAGTGTTTTCCACTCCCAGGCTAAGCATGAAGTAAAATTTCGAGTTTAGAAAAGCCTGAAAATTTGGTTTGGTCGCGTAGCGCGAAGCGCGGAGCGGCCAAACCAAATTTTCAGGCTTTTCTAAACTCGAAATTTTACTTCATGCGCCACGCGTATTTAACACTGAAAGCACTGAAATTAAACACCCGGTACATTGAACTTCACTTGAAATCAGTGTCATGTACGCGTGGCGCATGAAGTAAAATTTCGAGTTTAGAAAAGCCTGAAAATTTGGTTTGGCCGCTCCGCGCTTCGCGCTACGCGACCAAACCAAATTTTCAGGCTTTTCTAAACTCGAAATTTTACTTCAAGCTTATCCTGGGAGTGGAAAACACTCGTTTAAGTCTTTTATAGTTTCTAATAAGCTTTCTTTTTCTTATTCTGTGATAATTCTGTCCTATTCCACGGTTATTCTCCATAATTAACAAATTTGGATTTTTTGAAAAAACCCTTTGGATTTTTTTGAAAAAAAAAAACTTTTGTTAAATATATCAAAAAATTCCTTATTTTTTTTCTATGACGTTTTTGTAGCAAGTGTTTTATTTTTTTCAACCGGAAGTATTTTTTTATTAATTTAAATTTAAAAATAATTTAATCTTAATCGAAATAAATACAAATAGCAAATGTAACGATATTTTAGCGATTTCAAAAGTGTAAAAATCAAAGCTAAGCCCGATTCAGTTTGCGAGCGCAGCGAGCAGGCAAGGGAGCGAAGCGAGCTGGGGTGAGCGTTAGCGAGCAGCAGAGTCCTTTTAATATACAAACTGCTTTCTCCATCCATCGCATTCTCACTACCTCAATAACACATCATTCTCCAACCACAACATTCGGCTTACGTACCCTCCTCCTTCCCCCCCGTCATCACTCGATTGTTGCAATTATTGCATTGTTAATGCATTAAAAAAATTTTAGTTTTGATTTGAACAATCCCTCACGCTTTCTGCGGGCTTTAGCTTGGTACCCGCAGGTAGTTCCAGCGGAGCGGAGTACTAGATACATTCTCGTTGAAAATTAACCTAAAACGGGAGTTTTAGTGCTGTATAATTATTAGAAGGAACACTCACCTTGATTTTTAAGGTTAAGAACTTTGTCACCGCAACGAACAATTTTTGTACAGATTGATAGAAATTTGGGAGAGTATGGATCGTTCAATCAATGCCGCAAAGCATACGGAAATAAAATTTCTGAAGAAAACTGTAATAATATTTTGGAAATGGTAATATTAAATTTATTTTGATTATTTTATTTAAGGTGTACTACTTACAAACAATATTTTCAAAACCCATCACTCTCATGCCGTGCAGTAGCAGCTGATTTAAATTTGCCATCAGAGCAAGTATGGCGATTTTTAAATAAATTCAATTACAAACCACACAAAATTCATTTAAGCCAAACTCTACTGCCTGGTGACAATATAAGAAATATTATATTTTGCAATTGGTTGTTGCAAAATTGGTATGAAGATGATATTTTTATTAATAACATTATTTGGACAGATAAATGCAAATTCACAAATAGTGGCATATTTAATAGAAATAATGAGCATTTTTGGGCAACGGCAAATCCAAAACAAGTCCGTAGTGTTACGCTACAGCATTGATTTGGGATAAATGTTTGGGCAGGAATCTATGAAGACAATTTAATTGGGCCAATTATGTACGAAGAGTCTCTAAACAGTGAACGATATTTATACCTTCTTCGTACAAACATTGCCAATTATTTGGATAATGGTCCTCTAAGTCAACACCAAAACTTCTACAAGACGCAGCAAGACGGTGCACCAACGCACAATGCCAGAAATGTTCGCAACTATTTAAATGCAATGTACCCAAATCAGTGGTTCACGAACTGTTACCGGGGATTATTTTAATCTCCGGCAACAAGAATTGTAAATATTATTTACAATTCTTCCTTTATTTAAAATGAGTTCGTACCCAGCAATTAACTAATTGACCGGTCCAAAGGATTATCTCCGGCGGTTTAAACCGTGCCCGGGCCACCATCTACCTGGGCAGGTGTGGCGGATTGTCCCTCGGGGTTTTTCGAAATCGGCAATTAAGGGAGAGGACTAATGACCACCGTTGCAATTTGAAAGAAGAGAGATTATAAATTTCTATACTTCTTTCAAAATGCAGCTTAACGGTTGTTTGGATTTGAGGGTTCGCTGGAAGTAATTATGTTGTCTGCAATAATTACTTTCTAGCGAATTCTTTGCCAACGGTCACGTAGTCCTCAAAATCATCCCTTCTCCAAGCCATTTTTCGTGGCATAAATACCGGGGGACGGCATCCAGGAAGGCAGTCCACTGTTGTGCTGTACAGGGGCAGCATGTGGATTCAGGAGGAACTACCGTTCCTCAACTCTTCTTTCTGAGCCAGAAAGTTCTGACCGACGTCCTAGCCGTCGTTCCTGCCGCCAGAAGAAGATTCCAACAACAGGAAACACCTGACGCCGACGTTAGCCGTCCCTGTCGTCGTTCCTGTTCTTGGACCAGGACGCCGAGAATCCGATTGCCAGCGCAGTCGCCTCGACGCCACAACGACGCTCCAGTGCAGCGTTCGTTGCTTCCGCCGGATCCAGGCCAGGCCAGCAACCCACCAACGCCAGGAAACTTTGCCCGATGCCAACGCTAGCCGTTTCGCCGTCGTTCCTGACGTCCCGCACTACGAGCGTAGTGTTTGTTGCCCCCTCCGGATCCAGCCAGATGCACCACCCCACCGACGCCGTCTCACACCGAGACGCCGTCTTGGTACTTGGACGCCGCCTCCATCCGGAAGCCACCACTAGCCAGACGCCACCGCTGGGCTAGTAGATATCCCGATCGCGACGCCGACGCCACACCAAGTCTGCCCTGTAACTCGTGCACTGTGCTTCTCTTGTTCTTATTCAATTTGTTGTTTTAATGTTTTATTTGTTTTATTTTGTTTAAAATAAATAATTTAAAACAGCATATGTGTTTCAAAAGTTAGTTGCTCATCTGTCTTTAACTCAACCAACCTAAGCTAGTTGGTAATCAGCGTGGGGTACCTTCCCTCCCGTTGATAAATGGCGCCCAACCTAGTGGCCGTGTTAAGCCCACGCCTTGAGAGAGCAACTAACTTGTTGAAGGATTGAAACACAAAAAGAACAGGAACACAGTCGTACGGGGCCGACAACCGACCAACAATCAATCATGTCCACCAGATTATCGTTGGAAGAACATCGTCACGTCAAATTTTATTTTGAATTCTTCGACAAAACCTTCAAAACCTACGCGAAATGGACGGACAGGATGAAGGTGGATTACGCCCTCAGCGCACTCGAAGGACCAATAGTCGACAGGTGTAGGAGCACGTTGAAGAACCGGTACACAACGTGGGAAACTCTTCGCCCAGTACTGTTTTGCCTCTTCGCGTACAGAAAGGAAGTTTATTACGTTGCACCAAGAATACTTTGGCAACGGGTAAACTACGCGAAGATTTGCACCGAAGATGGCGACTGGGAAGAAGTAGAAGAGCTAACGCTCGAGAAGCTCCCCGTTGTGTACCCGTGCAACGCAGCCCAGGAACGTGTGTTGGAGGAACCAGCCTGGGAAGAAGCTCCCGGAATTCCCGCGGATGCTTGGAAATTCGAATTCATCACCGTCGACCCTAACACCTACGAGTTACCGGAGCAGTCCACCGTTTCTCGGCCCAACATCGCTAAAGGAACTCGCGAGAAATTAGTGTCCTGCGCCTCGATAAAACCGGGTGATGCCTTGCTCGAAACTCGCCAGCCAGTCCAGCTAGTTTCAAAGCCTCGACGAAAGCCACCCTGGCAAGTAGAGGACCCCAAGCCAAACAAAGTACACGGAACCCGGCACGAATACGGACAGGAAACCCGAAATATCCATGGCCGCCGACCTGAACTCCACCGCCTTTCGAGACGACCCCGGAAACCGCCCTGGAGAGCGAAATATCCCCAGCATATGAAACCCGGATTTCACCGCCTCTCGAGACGACCCCGGAAACCGCCCTGGAGAATAAAAACTCCCCAGGACAGGAAAACCGGACTTCGCCGCATCCCAACGCAGCCGCCCCGAGAGCCGACCTGGAAGCCTCCCTGGAAGCTGCCCTGGAGGACAAAATCTCCCCAGAAAAGGAAACCCGGACGTCGCAGCTTTCCAACTCGTCCCTGGAAACCGCCCTGGAGTACGAAACCCCTCCAGGCCAAGGCAGAAGGATTTCACCGCCACTCACGACCGCAAAGAAAACCTCCTTGGACTTGCTAGTGAACGGACACTTTATGTGCATTTACCCCGCGAAAAGACGCTCAATTTAGTTTAGTTAAGTGTAAATATAGTATAGTGTAATTTTAATAAACAGTGCCACCCATGGACGCTTAGTGCGCAAACACAGGACTACAGCAGCCACCACCTGGACCTCCAGGAGAGCAGCATCGCCGTTTCTTGCTGGGTAGAACTCATTTTACGGGGCCGTTTGTTACCGGGGATTATTTTAATCTCCGGCAACAAGAATTGTAAATATTATTTACAATTCTTCCATTATTTAAAATGAGTTCGTACCCAGCAATTAACTAATTGACCAGTCCAAAGGATTATCTCCGGCGGTTTAAACCGTGCCCGGGCCACCATCTACCTGGGCAGGTGTGGCGGATTGTCTCTCGGGGTTTTTCGAAATCGGCAATTAAGGGAGTGGACTAATGACCACCGTTGCAATTTGAAAGAAGAGAGATTATAAATTTCTATACTTCTTTCAAATTGCAGCTTAACGGTTGTTTAGATTTGAGGGTTCGCTGGAAGTAATTATGTTGTCTGCAATAATTACTTTCTAGCGAATTCTTTGCCAATAGTCACGTAGTCCTCAAAATCATCTCTTCTCCAAGCCATTTTTCGTGGCATAAATACCGGGGGACGGCATCCAGGAAGGCAGTCCACTCTTGTGCTGTACAGGGGCAGCATGTGGATTCAGGAGGAACTACCGTTCCTCAACTCTTCTTTCTGAGCCAGGAAGTTCTGACCGACGCCCGACGTCCTAGCCGTCGTTCCTGCCGCCAGAAGAAGATTCCAACAACAGGAAACAACCGACGCCGACGTTAGCCGTCCCTGTCGTCGTTCCTGTTCTTGGACCAGGACGCCGAGAATCCGATTGCCAGCGCAGTCGCCTCGACGCCACAACGACGCTCCAGTGCTGCGTTTGTTGCTTCCGCCGGATCCAGGCCAGGCCAGCAACCCACCGACGCCAGGACACTTTGCCCGACGCCAACGCTAGCCGTTTCGCCGTCGTTCCTGACGTCCCGCACTACGAGCGTAGTGTTTGTTGCTGCCTCCGGATCCAGCCAGATGCACCACCCCACCGACGCGGTCTCACACCGAGACGCCGTCTTGGTACTTGGACGCCGCCTCCATCCGGAAGCCACCACTAGCCAGACGCCACCGCTGGGCTAGTAGATATCCCGATCGCGACGCCGACGCCACACCAAGTCTGCCCTGTAACTCGTGCACTGTGCTTCTCTTGTTCTTATTCAATTTGTTGTTTTAATGTTTTATTTGTTTTATTTTGTTTAAAATAAATAATTTAAAACAGCATATGTGTTTCAAAAGTTAGTTGCTCATCTGTCTTTAACTCAACCAACCTAAGCTAGTTGGTAATCAGCGTGGGATACCTTCCCTCCCGTTGATAGAACGAATCAAGAACGGTGGAATCGTAGCTTGGCCAGCTAGATCGCCAGATTCTAGCGTAATGAATTATTTTTTATGGCTACATTGCAGAACTCAGAGATGAGATTATTAATGTATTTAATACGATACCCAGAAGAGGTGTTTATAGGGCGGTAAATTATGTAAGAAAAGCGCTTAATTATGTATTAATGAAAACGGTTTTTTTGTTTGAACACAAATTATAATTTTTAATGTTAAAAATTTCACTGTTTTTGTTATTAATCATTTTTATATTATTTTACTTGTTACATTCTCTAAAATTATTGTTCATTTGCACAAACATTGTTCCATGCTATTGCCTTCTTTCTGGATACATTTGTAAATATTTTTGACTAATTCATTAATTAATTAGCTAATTCTGTATTTCTGTTTAATAAATAAAAAAAAAGTAATATATCTCGTTTATCTGAATCACCGAACTTTATTTTTATTTAAAAAGAATAAAATGTTTGATAAACAATGAGATATTTATATTTTTTTATTGTTTTAAATTCCATGGCAAAGATAAAAATCATCTTTGCCATGGAATTTAAAACAATAAAAAAATTAGAACATTAACAGACTGTTAGCAAAACATTTTGAACAATAGTACGTTGGTTTATGAAATTAGATGTATGTTGTAGTATATCGTAGTCATCACAATAAATAAAGCAATGAGATGTGATAAAAATAAATATAACGTCCATAAGAAATAAAAAAATTGATGATGGTCCAAAAAAAAACGAAACATGTCATAAAGAAATAAAGTACGTCATCTGTTAGATAACAAAATACCGCTATAAGAAGGTCTTTACAGTTTTTTTAATATTGTCCTAAATAACAAAAACATAAATAAAAAAAGAAAAACAGTTTATTCAGTTTTATTGAACTCTACTCGAAAACAAAATAATTTAAATACATTTTTTCAACCAATTATTACTCAGCATAAAATTCTGCAAAAGTGTCGAATTTAAACCTACCATCTATCTCCTATAATAAGCGAGATCTCCATGGTGAGGATCGAATTTGAAACATCCTGTATATATATATATATATATATATATATATATATATATATATATATATATATATATATATATATATATATATATATATATATATATATATACCGGGTGTATCATTTAACCTGACAAATCAAAATAACTCGAAAAATACGCATCGTACGAGAAAACGTGCCCTGACAAAAAATTAATAATACCATGCCCCCTTAGGTATTATTAAATTTTTGTCAGGGCTAAATGTTCTAAATTCAGCGCTATGCTTTACCCCCAATAGGTGAAGCATAGACTCTGGCGCTTTGTACAAGAACTAAACTAAACGAGAGTATTTGGCGATAGATGTTACGCCTTTTAGCGGTGGAGGTGGACATAAAACTAGTTCCCAGTGATTTCTTTTGGCCACTTTCACTTTGCAATTTTTTACTTAACCATGCTACGCTACATTGTTTCTGAGATACAGCCGGTGGCCACGCTTAATTAAACACCCGGTACATGCATATATTTATAAATCTCCGGAATTTGCAGGTATAAAACTCTACAATATTCTTCCAAAAACTCTTACAGAACTTAATTATAAAAAGTTTAAATCAACTTTGATCTTAATGTTATTAGATAATGCCTTCTATGATATCAATTAATTCAGATCTTTTATTAATAACGCAAAGTTCCTAGTAGTCAAAGGTTTATGCTAAATTATACGTAATAAATGTATCGTGTTGCTAAATTGTACCTGACATATGTAATGTTCGCAATTGTAAACGTAATACATCAATAAAGAAATGAAATAAAATGAAATCAATAATATTTATTGTAAATGCACCTTTTGCGGGTGCATTTTTCATATATCTCGGTAAGTATTGAAAACACCAAAACATGTTTCAATTATAAGTTGTAGATCTTGTTGAAATACTTAACATTCATATATTGTATTCACTTATGTTTATATCACTCTATATTAAATTTTAGAACTATCTAGGTAATATTTTACAGAAAATTGGCTGATGCGCAGTATTATAAAACGTTTTATTCTCTAAATAAAATGTACTTTAGGAATAAATTAATTTATTTCAAAGATTTCGGTATTATAAACACAAAATAATTTTATTTGGCTAATAAATCTCCCCAGTTAATTATTTGTTTGTTTTTCTACGAAGTAAATTTTATTCTCTAAATAATTTGACAGTTAAAAGTCAAAAGTGTATTATATTATTATAATTACTTTAGATTCTACTACTTGTATTTATTAATTTCATTACGGTTATCATATCTACCATACCATCCGTGTCAGATTTAAGTTCGCTCATAGTATCTTCCCTGACGAGTGATTAATTCAAACCACTAGACGTTCTAGGGAGTCGAAGACCTAAAGTTTTTCAAATCAGACATATCCAGGGATTTTTGTACTTATGCATACGCTTTTTAAAATTAGTACCATTTATAGTTTTGAACGAGTGTTTTCTACTCCCAGACTAAGCATGAAGTAAAATTTCGAGTTTAGAGAAGCCTGAAAATTTGGTTTGGTCGCGTAGCGCGAAGCATGGAGCGACCAAACATTTGTAAACTAAAATCAAATTGCGTATTATAAAGCAAGCCTACCAAGTAAATAGCAATTCTAGAAATAAATAATTTAATTCGTAGATTACAGACCGAAATTATACATTTTCATTGTGGCCATAGCTGGAACCACCAATTTGTTAATTATGGAGAATAACCGTGGAATAGGACAGAATTACCACAGAACAAGAAAAAGAAAGGTTATTAGAAACTATTAAAGATTTAAACGAGTGTTTTCCACTCCCAGGCTAAGCATGAAGTAAAATTTCGAGTTTAGAAAAGCCTGAAAATTTGGTTTGGTCGCGTAGCGCGAAGCGCGGAGCGGCCAAACCAAATTTTCAGGCTTTTCTAAACTCGAAATTTTACTTCATGCGCCACGCGTATTTAACACTGAAAGCACTGAAATTAAACACCCGGTACATTGAACTTCACTTGAAATCAGTGTCATGTACGCGTGGCGCATGAAGTAAAATTTCGAGTTTAGAAAAGCCTGAAAATTTGGTTTGGCCGCTCCGCGCTTCGCGCTACGCGACCAAACCAAATTTTCAGGCTTTCCTAAACTCGAAATTTTACTTCATGCTTAGCCTGGGAGTGGAAAACACTCGTTTAAGTCTTTTATAGTTTCTAATAAGCTTTCTTTTTCTTATTCTGTGATAATTCTGTCCTATTCCACGTTTATTCTCCATAATTAACAAATTGGTGGTTCCAGCTATGGCCACAATGAAAATGTATAATTGCGGTCTGTAATCTACGAATTAAATTATTTATTTCTAGAATTGCTATTTATTTGGTAGGCTTGCTTTATAATACGCAATTTGATTTGCCCATTAGTTTACTAGGTAAATAAATTTATTTTACAATTAGTTATCTAATGATTTATTAATCGTTTATAATACCGGGCATAAATTAAATAATACAAAATATAATTTTTGCGATTACATATCCTAATGTATACGCTGTGACTCTAAAAGCATGCAATGTTCTTGTAAAAAATTCAATTTGAAGCTTTAAACGAGTGTTTCCAATCCCATATTATGCATGAAGTAAAACTTAAAGTTGTAAGGGTATACGCATCGCGCCCTATTTAGTTCAAGAGCGCTCCGCAACTACCCTCTCCGATAGCGCCACCAACATACCCGACGTACCGACCACCGCAACTCCCACCAAACACCACCACCGATTAAGGGAAGGGCACAACACAAACGACATAAAAGTAGCCGCAACACCCCAGAATCGGCAGAGCAACACGAACTCTCATCTTGGACTCTTCCTGCATCTATGTACGGTCTCGAAGTTTGCCAAGTCTGAGAATAGTACGCTCGAGATATCTGCGACGAAGTGCCGTCCTATATCGCCTACAGCTCCAGACCGAGGACCACCCACCTGTTAGACACCCGACACCTCCACCTGTTGGACACCCGGCACCTCCACCCGTTGGACACCCGGCACCTCCACCCTCTGGACACTCGACACCTACACCGACGATTTTGACATTCTGTATATATATTTCTTAACGTACCCACTGTATATATTGAAATAAATCAGTTTTACTAAGAACTAAAACATTTGGAAACAACCCGCCCCACAAATTGGCGCCCAACGAGTGGGACAGTGGGAAGAAAAACGATAAGAATATAGAAAAGCAAAATTCCGGTAACCAGAAGTCAAACATCCGGCAAGATGGCAATGACAGCAGATCAACTGAAGGAACTCATCGACGCCATCAAACCGAAGGAACACACCAAGCAGTTCACGGACTTCCCGGGCCGATTCCATGGAACCAGGAACCAAGAAAACGTTCAGGACTTTATGGACAACCTAGATTTCTTCAAAGAAACAGAAGGAATAACCGATGCAGCCGCCATCAAAGGATTCAAGATGCTGTTAGGAGGCCCCGCCAGCACGTGGTGGAAAGGCATCAAAGACAGCATCACGACCTGGGACGATGCCAAGAAAATGGTATTAGAAGAATACGCTCCAGCGATGCCAGCATACAAGATTTATGCAGAAATCTTTTCGAAACCCCAAGGACCGAATGAACTCACAAGCACCTTCATTGCAGGGAAAAGAGCATTGTTCGCCCGCCTAGAGAACACCCAGTCGGAAGAAAACCAACTAGACATGCTGTACGGGTTATTGCGGTACGAAATCCGAGACCGAATCCTGAGAACAATAATAAAAACGTTCCGGGACCTTCTGGATCAAGCAAGACCACTAGAAACACACCTAAAAGAGAAAGCAATTCCAACCCGTGGGATGCTAGAATCTAAAACCCGATCCAGATGCGATTTCTGTAGGAATTTCGGACATACGGAGAAAAAATGCAGAAAGAGAAAAGCAAAGGAGCTACCCCCTACGAAACCACAAGAAATAAGGTGTTACGGATGCCAGGCCCCCGGAGTCATAAGAAGAAATTGCCCTACCTGCAACCAGAAGACGAGCAATGAAATCCCGCCTGCTGTAGGTTTCTGCTCAACAGATATTGGCCTTCGAGTGAGAGATAGACCTGCGCTAAACATCCACATCGGAAACACCTCAGGAACTGCTTACCTCGACACTGGAGCCCGTTCAAGCCTCGCTAGCCAAGACCTGTACAATGAACTCCAGAAACAGGGGTACCGCTTCAGCGAGAAGGCAGTCAAGATCACTCTAGCCGATGGATCCAGCAGAGTCAGAACCACCAAGTTTACCGCCACTTAAGTCCAAGTTGGAGGAAGAACAATCCAAACCACCTTCGTACACGTACCAGATACACCGCACGCGAAGACCCTGCTCGGGATCGATTTTATCGAAGATGCCGGACTGATACTGAACATGAAAAGGAAGAAATGGTCATTCTGGGACGAAAAACAGGAACGCCCATTCATCCAGAAGGAGGAGACAGTACTTCCAGCACCTCCGGAAGAAATGGACGAAGAAATGGACGTATCCATGGCCTGCGACTACGCATCGGAATTGGAAACGGGATATGGACCGATTATCACCCCTATTCCGGACTCTCCGAAAAACCCAGGATATCAACCAAACCCGCAGCATCTGGATCAATTCGACTTTATGTTCCACGATGCCATCGAGCAAATAAATATGTATTGGAATTTACAATTCGCTTCCCTGGACTTAGAAGAAATCTACCTTCAAGAGGGAAAGGAAGCAGAATCATTAAGCCCAGAGGAGGAAAAAACATTAAACCACCTCTTAGAAGAATTTAGGACAGCGTTCGATACGAAGGGACCACCGACCGATGCTGTGGAATACCACATCGACACCGGAAACCATCTCCCAATTGCTCAGCCGCCCTACCGACTTTCTCCTAAAAAAGCCGAGGATCTGCGAGCCGAGATCCAACAACTGCTGGAGGACGACATCATAGAAGAATGTGAGAGCGCATGGGCCGCGCCAGTCGTATTAGTACCGAAACCTGAAGGAAAGATCAGGCTTTGCATCGACTACCGCCGATTGAACGCCATTACTAAACCAGACACGTATCCCCTACCAAGGATAGATGACCTGCTCCACTCGACCAAGGAAATTACCCTGATGTCTACCCTGGACCTCCAGTCGGGATATCACCAAATCTTGGTAAAACCCCAAGATAGGGACAAAACAGCCTTCATAACGCCATTTGGACTGTACCGCTATAACAGGATGCCATTCGGCCTCAGAAATGCTCCTGCTACATTCCAACGGTTGATGGACCGCGTTAAGACAGGAATTCAACCGACAAGAGTCCTAGTCTACTTAGATGACCTCATTATTTTATCCGGCTCTGTCGAGGAACACATCCAGGATTTAAGGAAGGTGTTCCAAAACTTACAGAAGTACCAGCTCAGGATAAACCGGAAGAAGTGTAGGATTGGCTGCACCTCAGTCAAGTACCTGGGACACATCATAAGCCCGGAAGGTCTACAGCCAAATCCCGAGAAGGTCTTAGCCATCACCGAACGCCCAGCTCCGAGAAACATCAAACAACTACAAAGTTTTGTACAAGCTTGCAGCTGGTACAGAAAATTCATCAAGGATTTTGCGATGATGGCCAAACCTTTAACCGAGTTAACCAAAAAGAACGCCACCTGGAATTGGGGACCACCACAGCAGGAAGCCTACGAAGCGCTAAAAGGAAAATTAGCAACTACCCCGATACTACAACAAGCAGACCAATCCGCCCCATTCGTGCTACGAACTGATGCTAGTGCCTACGCATTAGGAGCAGCTCTCATGCAGGGGGATAAAGGGGAAGAACGTCCAATAGAATACGCCAGTCGCCTCCTCAACAAGGCAGAAGTAAATTACAGCACTACGGAAAGAGAAGCACTCGCTGTCGTATGGGCTGTTCAGAAATTTAGAGGATACATCGAAGATAGCCCAGCGGTTATCCTCACCGATCACCAACCTTTGAGATGGCTGATGACTCTAAAGTCTCCAAGCGGACGCCTTGCAAGATGGGCTCTTCAACTACAACCATTCAATATAACCATTGAATATACCCCAGGAAAAGCAAACCTGATTGCAGACTTCCTCTCAAGACCACCCATCAACAACACAGAGATCGACTTGATCACCGTCGATCTCCCAACGAAAAACCCCGCCATCATCCGCCAAAGACAACTCGAGGATGAAGAAATTCGGAAAATTATTGATACTTTCGAAGCAAATCGCCCCGAGGAGATAACCCAATGGACGAACCGAGGCTACATCATAAACCAAGGAGTGCTGTACCGCTACTCCCCGGACGACGACACCGAAGATCCCCAAATTATCATTCCAAAGAATCAAAGGAAAGAGATCTTACAAAGATTCCACAATGATCCAAGTGCAGGACACTACGGAAGCGAGAGGACTCTCCGGAAAATTCTCCGCACACACTACTGGCCCGGCATCAGAGGAGACGTCGCCAACTATGTAAAACAATGCCAAGAGTGCCAAAAATACAAAGCCGCCAATTATAAACCCCCAGGCCTTCTGCAAACACCCACCATGAACAGAAGATTCGAAGTGATTGCGATCGACCTTTTCGGACCACTCCCAGAAGGACCACAGAAGGAGAAGTGGATACTTATCATCGAAGACACAGCCTCCATATGGGTTGAGTTATTTCACTTAAAAGACGCTACAGCAGCAGCCTGCAGTACCATCCTAATTGAAGAAATATTCTTAAGATTCGGACTACCTCGCCGTATTATAAGCGACAATGGAACCCAGTTCATTAGCGCCGTGATGCAGCAGATAACGCACTGGTTCCAAATAGACCATAGTTTCACTCCAGTCTACCACCCCGCCGCAAACCCCGTCGAAAGGAAAAACAGAGACCTGAAAGCACAGCTAGCTATACAGGTTGGGACGAATCATACAAGCTGGCCCAACAAACTACCAGCCATCCGGTTCGCGATGAACTCAACCACATGCAGCTCTACAGGAGTTTCGCCTGCATATCTAACATTCGGACGAGAACTTCGGACTCCTAGCGACGTTGAGCACGATCTTCGAGAGATTATGAAAACAGACATACATCTTCCGGAAATCACAAAAAAATTAGAAGAAATGGTCAACACATTCTACCTGGCCCAAGAAAAACACGAAAAATCTCAAGACCAGAGGAAGATACAAGCTGACAAAAAGAGGCAACCAGCGGAGACATACCAGCCAGGAGACCTAGTTTGGGTCACCTCCCACACTCTTAGCCAAGCCGAGAAAAAGAAGTCAGCCAAATTTACGCCAAAAAGGGACGGTCCCTACGTCATACTAGCAACAAAAGGACCATGCTCGTATGAAATTGTTTCCAGGGACAACCCGTCTATACCACTGGCAACATACCACACTTCAGCTCTAAAACGATGTGTGGAAAACGAAGAACTAGGACGCCCCACTTATCCCATTCGCAAAAGGGGAAGACCAAGAAAGAATCCAGAACCCTTTGCCGGGACGTCCTAAGGGTCCTGAGGGGGAGAATTGTAAGGGTATACGCATCGCGCCCTATTTAGTTCAAGAGCGCTCCGCAACTACCCTCTCCGATAGCGCCACCAACATACCCGACGTACCGACCACCGCAACTCCCACCAAACACCACCACCGATTAAGGGAAGGGCACAACACAAACGACATAAAAGTAGCCGCAACACCCCAGAATCGGCAGAGAAACACGAACTCTCATCTTGGACTCTTCCTGCATCTATGCACGGTCTCGAAGTTTGCCAAGTCTGAGAATAGTACGCTCGAGATATCTGCGACGAAGTGCCGTCCTATATCGCCTACAGCTCCAGACCGAGGACCACCCACCTGTTGGACACCCGACACCTCCACCTGTTGGACACCCGGCACCTCCACCCGTTGGACACCCGGCACCTCCACCCTCTGGACACTCGACACCTACACCGACGATTTTGACATTCTGTATATATATTTCTTAACGTACCCACTGTATATATTGAAATAAATCAGTTTTACTAAGAACTAAAACATTTGGAAACAACCCGCCCCACAAAGTTTAGAAAATCGGGAAAATTTGGTTTGGCTACGCAGCCAATCCAAATATTCAGGCTTTTCTAAACTCGAAATGTTACTTTATGCGCCACGCATCTAAAACACTGAAATATTGTGAAAGCAGTATATTTTAAACTGCTCACGCACATATAATATGAAAATACTATTTAGTAAGTAATATGCAGAAAAATATTCTGAATCAGTTTCTTGAATCTAAAGTATACTATTGGGTTGAAAAAATGTACAGTTAGTCTAGTCATATTAAATTCACGTTTTTAAACATACAGTCATCAACAAAGAAATATACGATTGATGAGCTACTTGGGATACGATTTCTATCGAATCCATCCTGGATAATAGGTGCTATATTATCATCGAAATCAACAAGTACTTCTTGTCTATTAAAATCCAATTTCCGGAGTTACATAATTTAAAATTAAATTATACATTGGAACCTTATCGAGAATGCTACAAGCAAATGCAGGCATGAAAATATTGAACGCTAATAAACATTTTTGAGATAATTATAAATGTCTTTACAACCGCAGCTGCAGCCAATCAATCGCACACCTGTTGTTTTCAATTTTTATTAAAATCCAACAATTCGTTAGATTAAACTGTCACAGTTAAAATGTTAATGAAAATTATTTTCCGAAGCCCGAATTATAATTCACACTATAAATCGGGAAGAGCGTATAATTATTACAGCGCTCGATATCAATTATGCATACGGCAGATATATCAAATTTCAATTATAAAGCTTCTGCGGGTATCAGATGTTGTTTTGGTACGAGACATACAACACATATGTATATTTCATGGATTTTAGATACATATATGTATTCACAATACGGATGCACGGACAGATGTTTTGTATGGAAATCGGAATGTTGGATTTATATTTATACAAATTTCCAAGCTAGGAAAACAGGTTGCCTATTGATCTTTTTCAATTGCCGTTGAGTTTTCTCTTCGTAGCATTTAGTGATTCAAAATAAGCTGGATTAAAGGCTTGTCCTTTCTAGAAATGCATTATTTGACAGAAAACCCAATTTCTATCCCGATTGTTTAAATCAAATAATAATAATATATAAAATTACGAAAAAACTATTCGTGAAAATGCAAACAGTGTCTTAATTAATAAGACAATTTAAGACGATAAATATCCATTGAAACAACTACTTCCCGTGCAAATACACCTCCGGATATTGAATTATACAATGAAATATTTAAAATCTTATTTAATTTGATTTGTTACAACGCTCTATTAAAGTATATGTAACGTTTAGGTCAAATTCTCTTCAAACCAACTAACAATACAATTTAAAATGAAAGGAGAGATAGCAACAAATTAGGAATGAAAGGACTTGGAATAAAACTAATGTCTTAGGCCATCTATAGACGCGTTTCGAGATTTATCTCTCTTCAGTATAGCTTTGCTTATGACGTTTAAAAAATTAGGAATAAAATTAAAACAAACTTACTTAGAAAAAGTGTTGTGTGTGGAATGAACAGGTACACAGAAATGGAATGAGTGAAAATGATGGTCGGTATTTATAGGTAAAAAAGGGGATTATGTCAATGACATAATCCCCTTTTTTACCTATAAATACCGACCATCATTTTCACTCATTCCATTTCTGTGTACCTGTTCATTCCACACACAACACTTTTTCTAAGTAAGTTTGATTTAATTTTATTCCTAATTTTTTAAACGTCATAAGCAAAGCTATACTGAAGAGAGATAAATCTCGAAACGCGTCTATAGATGGCCTAAGACATTAGTTTTAATCCAAGTCCTTTCACTTCTAATTTGTTGCTATCTCTCCTTTCATTTTAAATTGTATTATTAGTTGGTTTGAAGAGAATTTGACCTAAACGTTACATATACTTTAATAGAGCGTTGTAACAAATCAAATTAAATAAGATTTTAAATATTTCATTGTATAATTCAATATCCGGAGGTGTATTTGCACGGGAAGTAGTTGTTTCAATGGATATTTATCGTCTTAAATTGTCTTATTAATTAAGACACTGTTTGCATTTTCACGAATAGTTTTTTCGTAATTTTATATATTATGTTTAAAGTGTGCAAACTATAAGAAGCGTAAGCTTATTTTCTCGAATTCAAATAGTTTTGAATTTGAATTTATCTTGTTCAAATAATAATTTGAATTTTGTTTAAATATGGAAATTTATTAACACATAGCAAATACTCTACAATAGAAAAAATATCTTTAATTTTATTCACATTATTCATTTAATGAAACATGTTTACAATATTGATAATTGGAATAAAAAGGAAAAATATTCTGCGCGGGAATCTATATTTTTTGCAGTTTGATTTAATGTAGGTGTCATTTTTTTGCGTCAATCTCGCTTAACGAGGCGCATTGCCATAGATCAATTATCTGTCATCAGATAATGACTAATTTGATTGATAAGTTCAGGAGAGTCAGATACTGTAACCGAAATCACGGTTACAGTTTTAGACTTGTGTGGATAAACAAGCGTCACTGTATTTCACAAACACACACACCACATGAAACAACGACATTAATACGAACATTACTCTGTTTACCATCGACATTGATGCTCATCGATCTATACTAGACTAGAACATGAGAGGATATTATTCAATAGATAACGAGTTCTATTTCCCAATTCACTTTCAAAATTTATCTCGATTCAATGACAAGCAAAATAAAATCTATCGAGATAAAAAATGGTATTATCCACCCTAACATTAAGTTAAATAACACCATTATTTGACTGGTAAAACCCCCCTAATCAGACTCTTAAAAATTCCGCTCGGCCGCAGGCGGTATTTTAATTTTTGCCGCCGATAAGTGCTTTATCCCTGATGATTGCATAACGAAGTGGAAACTGGTGTCGGCGACCAAAAGGCGTTGCGAAACGGCAATAACTAAATTACCTCCTTCATTTTCATACAGGATGGGAGGTTAGGAAGTACAAGCGAGGGCTAGGGGCCTTGGGCCCGCTGAAATATTCAATAATCGGTTCTATTGCGAATCTAACAGCTAGTAATTTAGACATATTGGGGGGGTTGTTATAGCGGTTTCAGCTCTATAAGCCTATAAATTACACATTTTACGGGCGTGCACGTTAAGTTGTTGGCTTAATTAATAGGAGCTGTGAAATTGCGATGAAATAGATTTACAGTGTTATAATAATTGGATTATTTAATGGTATTCCATTTTATTTTTACTTATTTTTGTGTAACTACTTCATTATTAATAAAAATAATAGTCCTAATTTTGTCAATAGATATATACGTGTATAACAATAGACCGAAGTTTAGACATGTTGGCTACTCCTACACTTAACATAAGCAATGTAATAAGTTATAATAATTAATATAAAAATTGTTGACACCTATATTACCTGGTATTCTATTTTAAATTGTCTGTAACTGCAGTTTATTTTAATCGTGGAACCTGAAGCATGTCAATCACTTTAAAATGGCACTAAAAATATCGAAACCTAAGTAGTGCTCAATAAAATATATTGTGGTATAAGACATAGTACAACTTTTCTATTGATAATTTCTATTTATAATTTATTATAATTAATTAAATTATATAAAATTTTTAAATTATAAAAAACATCATATTGCTAATGATAATTAGATAAATATAATATATAAATATAATATATAGAAAACAAGAATAGTAGAAAAACTAAATTCAAGTAACAAACATTGAAAAATTATTGTTTTTAATTTTCGCTAAGGACAGTAGTCGATAGATAAAAGTGGACATAGTGTGCGTTATAAAGTTTGACACACATGTAGTTAATAGTTTTTGTAAAGAATGAAGTATGGTGCTTCGAAATATGTACCATCCCTAATATTAACTTAGTGAGTATTTAATTTTGTGAAGAAAGACACAAAATTGTAACTGTTACTGTTGATCCGTATGCAACCAATTTAGATCTTTATATTTTTCGCTCACATGATCATATTTACTTAGGCCATAGATAGTTCTACAAACAGAATTTTGCATGATTGAATAAGTCGCTTGCCATTTTAGTTTGAAAATAGGTAGTGCACTAGCCAGTAGGGCACTACACGGCCCGGGCTTTTACCCAGGGTTGTTGGCAATCTGCACAATTGGAATCTGTTCATTATCAATGACTAGATTCAGTATTGGTTGATTGATAAGGCGGTGAGACGTTGAAAATCCATTTTCACTTTTTATAAATAAAATCATAATTAACTTTGTTATTTTTAAAAAACGGTGTTTATTTTCACAAAAATTGCTTCTTCAGTGGAATGAAACGCTTTCATTCACCTGAAGAAGCAATACATTTGCGAAGCAATTGTGAAAATAAACACACTCTTTTGAAAATCACAACGTTATTCATAATTTTATGTAGATTCAGTACGTTTAAAATTGCATTATCAGAATTTTTGTTTAAAAATAGAAGTTCTGCAGATTTACTTGTATTTAACTTAAAGTTAGGGTTATTGGCATATTAATACTGCTGTCAATTTTCGTTAACATATGATATATTAATCAATAAATACGCTTTTACCACAAAATGTTGGGTATCTAACAAATTGAACATATTAGTAATTGAATCTTAAAATGCGATGTGTGATGTGTTTTGCTTATTCGCATTTATTTTATTACATGTTAAATCCCGTATATGGTAATTTTTATATCATGCTTATAGAAAACAAACTTTTTGAAGGAAATCTTCGATGTTTTCATCAGTTAATATTATTTTTCTATATTTTCATTTTTGACATACCGGGTAATTCAGAGATGGCGGATCTCAGAATTACCCGGTATGTCAAAAATGAAAATATAGAAAAATAATATTAACTGATGAAAACATCGAAGATTTCCTTCAAAAAGTTTGTTTTCTATAAGCATGATATAAAAATTACCATATACGGGATTTAACATGTAATAAAATAAATGCGAATAAGCAAAACACATCACACATCGCATTTTAAGATTCAATTACTAATATGTTCAATTTGTTAGATACCCAACATTTTGTGGTAAAAGCGTATTTATTGATTAATATATCATATGTTAACGAAAATTGACAGCAGTATTAATATGCCAATAACCCTAACTTTCTAACTTTTTTATTATAAGAGTAAAGTATAACAACCCATATATACTCAATGACATTAGAAGCGTAACACCAAGAAGGAATGATTTTATTGAATTCATATTTTAGCAACAAAGTGACTATATTTAAAGCATACATTGATAACAATTTCAACCTTGTGCCTTTTATATTTATTGTGAAAAGAAAATATTTCACTTTTTCTTTTTTGATAAAACTATTTATATGAGCTGTTTAGTACAGATGTTTTTAGTTTTCGTGTTTCTGTTGAGTGTGTTAAGCTTAAATAAAATGCCTCGAGTCCGAAGACGTCCACAATATCACCATTTGAGCGATTTTGACCGGGGTCAAGTTGTTGCTTATCGAGATATCGGTATGTCCTATCGCGAAATTGCCCGCCGTATTGATTCCACTGCAGCAACTGTAATACGTGTGTATCAGGTATGGACAGAAGAAGGTAGAGGGGCAAGAAGAAGACCAATTGGTCAACCAAGGCGTACCACAGAACGTCAAGATCGGCGCTTAAGACAAATAGCCCTGCGAGACCGTTTCGCTACTACGCGTCAAATCCGTGATCAATGGATTGGAGAAGAAGGTAGGCCCGTTAGTATGCGAACCTTATATCGCCGCATTCAATCCTTTGGGCTTCTTTCGTACCGTCCAAGGTTAGTGCTTCCTTTAACAGCGAGATACTGTCGCCAAAGGTTGGACTGGTGCAGAGAACGGCAGCATTGGGAGGCAGAATGGCACGATGTCGTATTTAGCGATGAATCACGATTTTGTCTAGGCACGCATGATGGTCATAAAAGGGTACGACGCTACCGTGGAGAACGACCTGATCTTAGGTTTGCTATTGAGAGGCATGTACACAGGACTGCTGGAGTAATGGTTTGGGGGGCTATTGCTTATGGTAGTCGATCACCTCTTGTATTCATTCGAGGCAGTATGACAGTTGCGCGTTATGTTGAAGACGTCATACGACCAACTGTTGCCTTATTTAGACGGCCGCCCAGACGTACTTTTTCAACAAGATAACGCACGTCCCCATATTGCTCGTCGAACTATGAACTTTCTTAATGAAGCTGGTGTTAATGTTTTGGCGTGGCCGCCCCGTTCGCCGGATTTAAAACCCATTGAAAATGTGTGGGATATCATGGGAAGAAGAATATTCTCTTTGCACCATCCTCCACAGACTCTAGCACAGTTGATCGATGAAATTTAAGTTGCTTGGAACGAGATGCCTCAAGAAGACATCGACCATCTCATTTTGTCGATGCCCAGACGTCTACAGGAGTGTATACAGCAAAGGGGTCGCCAAACACATTATTAATTTTTTTTAGATTGTTTTTTAATAAAATTTCTTGAAAATGTAATCATTTTATTCTTAATGTAAGACTACCATACTGGCAAAAAATCAAGTTAAAATAATAACTCTTTCTGGGTGTTACGCTTCTAATGTCATTGAGTATATATTTGTAAACGGCAGGAAATTCTCTATAAAACAATGTCACCGAATTAACGATGACATATGTCAATTTCAAATGACACCATGCCTATTTTTTCATTCCTGCATCTGAATATCTATCACAAGTATATACTTAGATAACAAAAAAAAAATAATAAAATAATCCAAATCGGTTTATTTTATATAAAATCTTGTGTAGCCATACAATTTTCAAACAAATGGTTAACCTATTGTCATACAGGGTGTCCCAAAAGTTTGGAAACGGTTGAATATCTCGTGAACACCTCATCGGATCAAGATGGTATAAAATACGTCTTTCTTTATTTTTAAAGCTCTATTTATATTTATGATCGGATTTTGCACATCATGTAGCCCTGAAAAGGGCTGATTGGTGCACTTCTGGTGGTTTGATGTTGCATCTCCGCCGCCAAATCGTCTTCTTCCTTATCGCAAATGTTCAAACTGACCGGCATTTTGGCCTTGGCACTGACCCAGTCGGCTGTGAAAATCGTTGATCACGTTGGTCCTCATTTTCGGTATAACTAATGCAGCCTGGTCCATGATGCGATTCCGCAAGTCAGCTAAATTAGCAGGTCTGTTAGTGTACACGCTGTTCTTCACAAATCCCCAGAAGAAGAAATCCAGTGGGGTCAAATTCGGCGATCTCGCAGGCCATTCAAGAGGGCCGCGTCGTGCGATCCAACGGTTGGGAAATGTACGGTCCAAAAACTGCCTCACTCTCACGGCGTAATGGGGAGGGGCTCCATCTTGTTGAAACCACACATGGTGCACGTTTCCATGGAACAAATGATTAATTGCTGGTACAACTTCATCTTGCAACAAATCTAAATACTTTTCGCCAGTTTAGAAAAACCTGCCCAAACGTTCAGCTTCTCCGGATACTGGCTGTGAATGTCGCTCATCCAATGTGGATTCGCGTCACACCAATAACGACAATTGTGGCGATTTACTTGATCATTCAGCTGGAATGTCGCTTCGTCGGAGAAAACCACGTTATCCAGGAACGCACGGTCGGCAGCACAACGACGCACCATGTCTCTGCAGAACTCGTTCCTCCTTCGAAAATCATCCTCCAAAAGTTCTCGCACAAGATGAATCTTGTAAAGGTGCCACTTTTCCTCCTGCATTATGCGATGTACTGAAGTCTTGCTGATGCCTTGAGCTTGCGACACTTTCCTTGCAGAAATATGAGGGTCTTCCACGAAATGCTGCAACACTTCCACCTTCTGATCTTCGTTTGATGCCGTTCTTGGCCTGCCACTGCGTTCGCGATCCTTCACTGCTCCAGTATTTTCAAATCGTTTCACTGTTTTTTGAACCATCGATTTTGACACTGGATCACGATGCGGATTGGATGCATTAAACATCCTTGCCACCTCCTCGTAAGATCTCACATTTACCCCGGACCCACGCATCATTAATAATGATATGCGTTCACTTTCCGATAACCTCCACTCAAAACGACAGATAGCAGATAGGACTCTTCTGATTGACTCCAGAAAATCCACTGACAACATTAGTTTTAAACTTGCTTCTGAACATTACTTATTTTGATTTTGTAAATTTAGCTTTAAAGTTTCTGAGCTATTACCCATTTCTTAGAATTTCACGGAGTCGTCGAGAACGTCAACATTGACAGTCCGAAATAAATGTTCAATAACTACACTTCTGTGCTTTCATTTAAAATTGTAAACATGACAAAATGAAAAAAAAATTTCGACGATAAACTGAGCGAAAACTTCCTTTTTCCACCCTCCAAAAAGGGGTTAAGGTGTGGATATTTTGCCACTTCATAAGGAGTTTTTGATAGACAATGAAACTCTGCAAAAAAAATCATTTTGGTGGTAATTATTTTTAAAATACCACTTTTTCTACTTTTAAAGGGTGTGTGTGTGGGGGGGGGGGAGTGGCAATTTGAAAAATGTATAAACCGTTTTTGATACAAAATGCAACAGTGCAAGCAAAATATTTTTTTTCGCAGAAAAATTCAAAACTACCCTTTCCACCACCGAACGGGATTGGGGAGGGAGTGATAAAACATATCGTCCACTACGCAGTAGAAAAATTGACTCCTCACTCGTTTCGGAATACGATTTTTCCTCTTGAGTGGTTAAATGTACGATTTTGATCTTAAAGAATCAAGACTTCCCTTTTCCAGCCCCAAAGGTGGTGAGGGTATTCTTTAAATCCGTGAACACTTTTGTTTATGATGAGTGCAACAGAGCAAGCAAAATAATTGTTTTCGCAACAAAAATCAAAACACCCCCAAAGGGGGTGGGGGGTGGGCGTGATTTGCAAATTCATAAACAGTTTTCGATGGAGAATGCAACAGTGCAAGCAAAATAATTGTCTTCGCAACAAAAATCAAAACCCTCCCTATTTCCACCTCTACAAGGGGTGGGGGTGGGGGTGATTTGCAAATCCATAAACAGTTTTTGATGGAGAATGCAATAGTGCATTAAAAAATAGGAGTTTCCATTTAAGTTTTCTAAACTACCCCCTCGAACCACCCCCCAGAGGGGTGTGGGTGGCTATCGCACAGCATGCCTAATTAGGGCTTTAAAAATAAATAAAGACGTATTTTATACCATCTTGATCCGATGAGGTGTTCTCGAGATATTCAACCGTTTCCAAACTTTTGGGACACCCTGTATATCAATAACAGGTTTATTGTTTCTATTAGCGTTTTATAGTTTTCATTAATTAGCGCGTTAACAAATATAGAATATTCTAACCTAACCTGACAATATAGTAACATTTAGCATATATATCGCCAATCTATATTAATAATAACATTCTGTAATGGAATGCCATTTTCAACATATGGATTAAATGACTATATAATAGATGATTGAGTTACGTGAAGATTATAATAATAAAAAGAAGTATCAATAACCTTTCTTCACACACTTTATTTTAATACCAGATGTACATTTCTGTCACCAAGTGACCATTATCAATGGATTTTTAATACTAACTTATATAAACAAAAATAGGAGTATATATACAGAACAGATTAACAAAATATAATGAGCGTTAGGCGGTGGAGTTTAATGTGGGGAAAAAACGTACATTAATGGGTCGGTTTATGGAAAGGGGGATGAGCGGTAGGTAAAGACAGGTATATTCGGGTTAAGTAAAAGGAGGTATTAAATCTAGTAATTTGTTATTGAGTGGACTTAAATCAAAATTCATTAAGTTGTTTGCGTGTTTTTTCATTGCAATCGCTTCTAACATGTTTAAGTGATAATTGGATGACTGTTTTATTAATTTCATATTATTGATTGATATCTTATGGCCAGTTTCTAGTGAATGATTTGCTACGGCTGATTTTTCATTATTAAAATTTCTTAAATGGTTCATGTGTTCTTTAAAACGTATTCTTAAGTTTCTTTGCGTTTGCCCGACATACACCTTATTACAATTGTTGCAGTTAATTGAATAAATACCTGATTTATCAAGATATTCTGGTTGAGAAAAAGTATTACCCAAGGTTTGTCCTAATTTAGTTTTGATATAATATGCGGGAGTTAAATTGTAATTTTTAAATAATTTGTTTAAGGGGTTTTCTAGGTTCGGATCGTAAACTATTCTTACAAATTTGTTGTTTAAGGTAGGGGGGTCTGGAAGGAGGCGTGATGAGTTACAGAGATTAATTTTAAATTTATGTTTATTTATTAAATTGTTTATAGTATTGGGATTGTATTCTAACTGTTTTGCAATCTTGTGGATGGTTTGGATTTCTTTATTTCTATTCTCCGTTGATAATGGGATGTTGAAGGCTCTGTGGATTAGGTAATTAAAGGAGGCTAATTTATATTTCATTGGGGCTTTTGAGCTAGCATGCAAGTAATTAAATGTATGTGTGGGCTTTCTATATATTTGGAAATCTAATTTGTTTTTATTTCTTGTGATAAGCAGATCCAAGAAGGGAAGAGAATTGTTTACTTCGTATTCATAAGTGAAATTAATACTGTTATGAAAGGAATTAAGCGATGAAATAAAAGGTTGAATGTTGAAATCTGTTTGAACTATTGCGAAAATATCATCAACGTATCTAAACCAGACGCATGGAAAATTTTTTAGTACGTTTTTGGCTTTGTTTTCAAACTCGTTGAGGAAAATGTTGGCTAAAAAGGGTGATAGGGGGTTACCCATGGCGGTCCCGAAAGTCTGTTTATAAAATTGATTGTTGAACTCAAACACATTACAATCCATTACGAGTTCTGTTAATTGTAAATAAATATTAATGTGTTCGGTAGGTATGTTATTTTGAATTAAAATTTTTTTGAGGATTAAGATGACTATATACTGTACAATATACAGGGTAGAGCATTTAAAGTTTGAGTCAAGGAGGGTCTGGTGTGGTAGTCTTACCCATTTTACATTTTCATCATGTTTTCAAGGTCATCGAAGGTCAACTTCATTTTTTCACATAGAAACATATATTTTACATTGACTATTCTTAATCTACGATTTAAAACAAACAACTTTTGTCTGAAACAATTTTTTTCTTAGTCATTGCTTTTTATAATATTGAATTTTCAAAGAAAAAATGCACAATGTCATTTTAGCGGATAAAATCATGTTATTTATGATGAACGAAGTGAATACTTAATTAAAATCAAATGAAAAAGGAATAAATAATCTAAATGAATAATTATACGACAGAGCCATATTTTTTCATTACAGTTTCTTAATCTCCGATTTGAAGCAAATAAGTTTTATTTGAAACTTTTATCTCCGTCGATTGTTTTCTTATAATTGGCTTTATTAGTATAAAATATTATCAATTAAACGGAAAGGCCTTGCAATGCAACTTAATTACAGAAAAATGTATGTGTTTAACAAGTGTTCAAAATGTCGGCCTTGTTCCTGGATACAGTTTTCAAGACGACTGATAAATAAATTATGGCATAGCAAAAGAATGTCCGCCTGAACGTTATTGCAGGCATAATACGGTCTTTGATGTTCTCTGGTGTCGTTGGTACTTCTTGGTAAACTTTATCTTTAAGGTAACCCCATACAAAAAAATCCAAAGGGGTTAGATCTGGCGATCTAGCGGGCCACTTTATTGGACCGTCTCGCCCTATCTAACTATTGTTGTAATCATGATCCAACTGCTGTCGAGCGATGCGTGAGAAATGCGCCGGACAACCATCATGCTGATACCACATATTGATTCGCAACCTTAAGTCCAGTTCGTCAAATAGTAGCAGTAGGTCGTCACAGAGAAAGCGATAAAAATAGTATATTCTTGACAAAAGGTACGTACAGTTTGTAATTAGGTCCGCCTGAGTAACGTTTTCTTATAATCTTAAAAAATTAATTTTAATTTAATCACGAATTAGAGACATTTCACTCCCAGATTAAGCATAAAGTAAAATTTCGAGTTTATAAAAGCCTGAAAATTTGAAATTGTCGGGGCAGAAGTTTCACTTTAAATGGATGATTTATACGCGTGGGGCATGAAATCAAATTTCGAGTTTAGAAACGCCTGAAAATTTGAATTTGCCGGGGCGCGACTCGGCCCCGGCAAATCTAAATTTTCAAGTTTTTGTTAATTCGAAATTTTTCCTTATGCGCCACGCGTATCAAACACCGATTTAACCTGAAATTTAAAATATAGATCACTTATACACCGTGTTTGAGATAAGAATAGCGATCTTGAATACGATAAAAGATACAGGGTGGCTCGAATTAGAGAAAAGTTGCACTATTTAGAGAATGTTTACATATCGATCGCAGAAATTCATGATTGTTTATCGTTTTCGATATTTTCAAAAAAATGCAATTTTTCGTAATTTTCATTTTTCCAATTTTTGTATTTATTTTAAAAGATAGTAAAAAACTAATGACATTTTGTCATTGTCACTTTTTAAGCTCTACAATATGGCGTCTTCAAATTTCTTTTGTCTCCGAGAAATCATCAACTTAATTTTTTTAATATGCCCACAAAAGTCGAAACATCTTGTACACGGTAGCATTTTTTATTACAAATTCAACGATGTATCACACACTATGCTTCTAATGCCAAAACAAAACAGAGAAAAATAAATTGTAATATTTTTGTAGGTTTTTAATCTAGGAGGCGTTTAAATAGTATGCATTGGATAAATTTAAATATTTCTATTTGATCTGTCACATTATTCTTAAAAACCTTCTAACGTATTTTGAAGTTGTGTGTTTTGTTTATAAGAAGTTAAAGTATTAAATTATTTGTAAGAGTTTCCTCAAACGTAGAAAAATTTTATATGTTGACGTGTTACATCTTGTGCCATAGAAATTGTGTAGTTGCTGAGCAGATGTATTCTGATAATTATCCTGAACGAAGATAACCTGAGAATCTATGTTTAGACGTTTGGTATATAATTTAAAGAAATTTGGTTCATTCAAAAAAACCGTTTTCATTTAGTAAAAAACAATCCAACGAAGAAAAATTGAATACTGTTCTACTAGCCGTTGTTGAAAATCCCAAAATATCGACAAGACTAATTGAACGTCAGACTGGCGTAGCTAGATATTTACAGCCCACTTCATTTTACAAAAGAATAAATTTCATCCATATAAATTTAGAATTTGTCAGGGTCTTAGATTTGGTGACGAGAAGGCGAGCAAGTTTTTGTGAATGGTATACCAGAAAATATCAGGAAAATCAATCTTTTCCTTTTGAGATAATTTGATCTGACGAAAGCATGATAACCAACAATGGCATTTTCAACCTGCGTAACAAACATTGCAAACATTGCATTGCAACAGACAATCCTCATTTTAAAAAAGATGCAAGGCATCAACGACGATTTAGATTTACGATTTAGATTTAATATGTGGACAGATATTTTAGGTAGCAGAACAATAGGACCCTTTATTTATCACAATTTAAGTTCCGAGCAGAATCTTGACCTGCTGCAGACTGAATTGAAAGACGCCTTGGACGAATTCCCTCTAGCAATTAACAACTGCTGGTTTCAGTAAGATGGTGCCCCGATCATCAGATTTGAGTCCGGTAGACTTTTTCCTGTTGGGTTATGTAAAAAATCAAGTCTATGACTTAACTTTTGAAAATAACGAACAATTATTGGTATCGGTTATAGCAGCAGTTAACACAATCTCTTCAGAAATGTTGGACAAAGTTTTAAGTTCAACTGTACAAAGAGCATACTTGTGTCTAGAAAATAATGGGGACTTATATGAACACTTGCAATAATCTTTGAATTATTTTTCCAATGCCTACTAGATCAAGAACCTAAAAAAAAAAATATAAAATCTAATTTTCTCTATTTTTTGGCTTTAGAAGTATAATGTGTGTGTAAATTGCGCGGTTCTCGCGACTTTAATAAAAATTACTTAAACCAGTAAGTTAAACAAAAACGATTTATTTAAATACTGACATATATGTATACGTATAAATGAAATTGCCAATTCTTGGTTGCAGAATACTTCAAACAATAAAAGTGCGATTCTTTTCGCAATCTACAATAAGTTAGTCTTACAAAGACTATATCAAACACTCATTGAAACAACTACTTCCCGGGCTAATACCCCGACGGACATTGAATTATACAACAAGTGTTTGCTGTTACATACAGCAACCTACTGCAAATGTAACAATTTGGGTCAAATTATTCAGGCCATCTATAGACGCGTTTCGAGATTTATCTCTCATCAGTATAGCTTTGTCATAACCTCTAAACAATTTGACACCTTAGACTGGCGGTCACGTTACCGTTCAAACATAAGTATAAATGAAATTGCCAATTCTTGGTTGCAGATTACTTCAAACATTAAAAGTGCGATTCTTTTCGCAATCTACAACAAGTTAGTCTTACAAAGACTATACCAAACACTCATTGAAACAACTTCCCGGGCTAATACCCCGACGGACATTGAATTATACAACAAGCGTTTGCTGTTACATACAGCAGATGGTCTGAATAATTTTACCCAAATTGTTACATTTGCAGTAGGTTGCTGTATGTAACAGCAAACACTTGTTGTATAATTCAATGTCCGTCGGGGTATTAGCCCGGGAAGTAGTTGTTTCAATGAGTGTTTGATATAGCCTTTGTAAAACTAACTTGTTGTAGATTGCGAAAAGAATCGCACTTTTAATATATGTATACAAAACAATTACCAAATAATAACAGAAAAAATAAGTGAAATTAAAAACACGTGGAAAGAAAGTATCAGTTAAAAAACACAGGTTGAAAGAAAGTTAAAAGCGCGGTACGACCGAAAGAACGATGTTGTTGAAACGGTGTTCAAGACAAGACTCTCTGATGGTTTTGTTAACAGAAGAAACGGTTTGGGATAGGAAAATCTGATTGGTCAGGATTGATTCGAGAGGGATTCTAGAAGAGAAAGCGAGGGATGATTTTTCAGTGTGAAAAATAAGGACAGAGGGTCAGGTACTGGAAATTTCTGGAATTTTTGGGCATGGTGAAAGGGACAAGTCCGGACGCTTCGCTCGGTCGCGGATTAACGTTTATGGGCCCAGTTAGGCACGTTTTGGGCCCGCTCTTTAGAAATTGAAGAAATTTTCTTGACAATGATTAATCGTTCTTTCGGCCGTAAAGCGAAATAAATGAAATCCCGCCAAACATTTGGCTGTCAGGTTTCGCTTTAGAAATCACAAGCACAAAGAGTAATAAAACTGGTAACAATTTTTTTTTGTCCTTCCTGTTGTAAAAAGTTTCAACCTTTCGGTTACTTCAAGTTTCCATTCTTGTCCTGGCTTCAAAGGTGTGGAGCCAGTAGTATCTTTTTTCCTTAAAGGGTGTTTTCTTTTAATTTAGTTTTAATCCTAAATTTCTAATGGCGAGGTCCGGGTGATTTTTCAATCGGTCAATCATATTTTGTTTTCTCTCCTGCGCTGTTTCCAGTGGATCTTTTAATTTCAGGTCTTTTAGAATGTTTTCATTTCTTATGAACCATGGCGCGCTCATTGCTCTTCTTGCCAGTGTGGAGTGGATTTTCCTCGCTTTTCTGTGTGCGGTTTCTCCTCCGCTGATGTATATTTCTTGCCCGTAGGTGGCCGTCGGGATGAGCACGGTTTTTAACAATTTCACGCGGTTTCGAGTGCTGAGTGGGTTGCCTTCGTGTAAAACACAGCGTAACTTTCTTGCTCTTGATTTTGCCAGCGCCGCCCTTCTGGCAACGTGTTTCGCTAGAGTTAGCCGTCTGTCTAATGTTATCCCAAGATAAGTTACGCTGATTTTTAGTTTTATTTTCTTTTTCTCCACTATTATGAAGTTTTTGTCTGGTCGTTTCTTTCCTAGCAGCATCACTTCCGCTTTTCCCTGGTTCAGCTTTATTTTCCACTGCTTGGCATAGTTATTAATCTCTTGGATTGCTTTCGTAATTTTTGGTTCGGTCGTGTTTTTATTTCTGCCGTGGGCTACAATTGCTGTGTCATCGGCAAACTGGAACAGCGACACCCATCTGCTTTCATTGAACTTTGGAATATCTGCCACGAAGATGTTGAAGAGGCTTGATGAAATCGGCGATCCCTGGGGGAGACCTTCTTCGGCGGTTTTCCACGACGAGAAAATGTCAATCGTCGATTAGCCTGATTAGCCATTTCGGAAAGCCGAAGAGCAGCAGCTTGTGAATGAGTCCGGCTCTCCAAACTCGGTCGTAGGCTTTCTCGACATCCAGCAGTGCAATCATTGCTGTGATGCGTGGTTTCATTTTTCTCCTGATTTCTTCCACCAGGTTTGCTGCTTGTTGCACTGCTGCGAGTTTGCTGCGAAAGCCAAACTGATTCGGGGCTATCAGTTGCTTTTCCTCGCATACTTTCTCGATGTCGTTCTTAATTTGTTTCTCGGCGACTTTCGCTACACTGGAAATCAGGCTAATCGGTCTTCGGTTTTCAACTTTCGTCGGGTCTTTGTTTCCCTTCGGGATCGTGATTAATATTGTTTTTTTCCACATCTTCGGGAATACTCCGTAGTTCCGGATTCCATTGATTAGTCGTGTCAGCCTTTGAATGCCGTTGGAATGCATGCATTTGAGCGCTTGGTTTGGAATGTTGTCTTCACCGGGTGCTTTTTTCGTCGAAATTGATTTTATGAGGTTCCTAATGTCTTCCTCCACGAGGGGTGCTGGTTTCATTGTTGTGCCGGCTCTGAATACCTGCAGCGTGTGATTAACTGCGAATTCGGTTTGTGCGTCCGAATTGTCTTCGTTGCTGAATTGGTTTTCGAAGTGTTCGGCAATCAATTCAGCACGTTCTTCATCTCCGTAATATTTTACGTCGTTCTTGGTAATCGGAGAATTGGGATTATTCCTCCTGCCGCAACTTTTGAGTAATTTCCAGAAGAGGCCCTGGTCTTCGTCCGCTTCTTGGATTGCGTGGTCCCAATTTTCGTTTTTCTTGTTTTCTAGCATTTTTGTGATTTCTCTCTGCAGTCGGTTCATCTCTTGTTTGTCTTCTTTCCGGTGGAATTTTGCGTATTTGCGTTTTACTGCATTTTTATTTTTAATTAGCTCTTTTTCGGCGAAGTTCAGTCCGTGTTTATTGTTAAAATTGGCTTTCTGTTCCGACTGGCAGATTTTAATCACATCTTGGATTTCCGCTGTGAACTTTTCGGCTTCCGTTTCGATTTCGTCTTTGTTGATTTCGTCGTAAGGTGCGCGTAGTCTGCTGCTCCAGTACGCGAACTGAACCCAATCCGTTTTTATCCGCAAATTTGATTTTTGCGAATATTCTCCCCAGTTGATAACGACTGGGAAGTGGTCTGAGTTAAGTTCGTGTAAGGTTTGAATTCCCCACGGATCGGTTGTTATGTTAGTGATGAATAAGTCGATCACGTCTCCTCTTCCTCCTGGTCTGGTCGAGGTTGAAGTTGCATCCTCCGGGCCCCATACTCGCATTTCGGTTTGTTGTTTCCAGACAGCAGCTAGCGTTTTTCCGGCATTGTTTGTTGCGCGGCTTTCCCACGCAGGATTTTTGGCGTTGAGGTCGCCGCCGATTATTAAATTGTCTAATTTGGTAATTTCAAGCAGATCGGTTTTTAGAAGCGTTTTCGAGGGGCTTTTGTATACCGCTACGAAGCGCTTTTTTACGTTGTTCACAATAGTTTCGATCCCAGTCGCCTCGATCGAACTTGTTGTGAATTCTAGCTTGCTGGCGCACAAGCTGTTTCGGTATAGAACTGCCACTCCTCCTCCTTGGTTGCTTTCTCTGTCGTTTTTCACACATTTAAAACCAGGCACGAATGCTTTCACCCCCGGTTTTAAATGTGTTTCGGATATCAGGAATATCGAGATGTCGTGTTTTTCAGCGAAGATCTTGAGTTCGTTTGTTTTCTTCACCAGCCCGTTTACATTCCACGTAGCTATCTTTATTGGTTTATTTCCCGTTTCTCCGTTGAACATTACAGCTCGTTGTTTTCCCTAAGTTGGATTAGCATGTTGCGGACGATTTTTGAAATTAACATTTCCAGATTGTTGTCGTTTGGCGGTGGTGCATTGTTTTTAGCTCTCTGGGCGAAGCTTGTTCCTTCTCTCGGGCGGCTGTTCTCCAGCTTCCTTCTGTTTTCTTCGTCGCGCGTTTTTTTTATGTTCGTCGGGTGTTTCCTGCATTTGGTTGAATAAGCGGGGTGTTCTCCTCCGCAGTTAAAGCATTTTCTGCATTCTTCCTCCTTCTTTTGGCAGTCGAACGAAGGGTGATCGCCGGCGCAAAAGGTGCAAACGTATTTTGCGGTGCAACGGAATTGCACGTGCCCGTATTGTTGGCAGCGGAAGCACTGCTGGCTTGTTGTGGATCGGCGTTTTGGTTCAACGCTGATTACATGGTCGAACAGGTATTTTAATTGAAAAAATTTCTTCCCTTCCTCTGTCTTGGGTAGATTTACCAGCGCTAGGCTGTAAACCCGCGTCCCTTTTCGTAGCCGGCTGACGGAGTTTGCCGGGAAGCCGTGCAAGAGCAGGTCTTCCTTGATTTCGTCTGTTGTGAATTCCTGTGGGATGTTTCTGATCACCACTTTCAGCTCTTTATCCTCGCTCAGCATGTAATGGTGCTGGGCGGCATTCAGTTCATCGAGTATTCTGACGGTTTTGCGAAAATCGTCCGAATTTTCGGTAAAAATGTTGCTCCCTTTTGCGTGGGAGGCGATTCGTGCGGTGATTTTATTCTCCTTCAGGGTAGCCTGCACCAGGCGGATCTTATCCTTGTCCACCAGGACTATCGGTGGTGGCCTTTTTGGTTTCGACGGTTGAACTTCCGGCGCCTCTAGCTCCATTTCCTGTGGGGCTGTCATGATCGGGATTCTCAGTCCGTTTATCTCTTTGAACTTCGTCTCTGACGTGTTCGTCGTGGGTGTGGCGGCTGCAGCGCTCGAGGCGAGGCCGTTACTACTGCCGTCCGAGCTGGTACTGGGCGGCAATGCCGGGGCGGCAGTTGTCGTGTAGTCGAGTTCGGTGTTTTTCGGATTTTACAAAGCAGGGAAATCCTCTTTTTCGTAGGGGTGGGCAACTGTGGAAGTTGATTGCGTAGTCGATTTCAATTTTGAAGCACTTAGAAGTGCCGGGTGAATGTTTTTAAAGATCGCTCTAGGTGGTTTTCTCCTTTTCGGCTCTGTTGCCGCGGCCAGTCTCGACGGCACCAGCGGAGGGATCGCTTTCGTAGCGGCTGTCGTTGGGGTGGTGTTCTGGGTCGGTTTCATCGACGTTAAGGATTTGTCCTTCTTCTTCCTCTTGGCTTGGACCGGGACGAACGGCCCCTCGCCGTTCTCCAGATCTTGGAGTAGTTTCTGCAAGCTTTGCAGTTGTCTTTTGATCTCCGCAATCTGTTGGGCTCTTAGCTCTTCTGCGCTTTCTTCTTGCTCGTCGCTGGAACTGCTCGGAGCTTGAGTCTCCATCGCATTGTCGTCTGACTCCTCGTACAAAACGGAGTATCCGGGGCTACCGGTTCGCTGCGAAATCATAATTTCGTTTGAACGCTACTTAATTCACGCTCAAACGAAATTATCTTGCCTATTTAACAGAACTACTAAATTCACCCTGTTAAATAAACGTGTGCTATCGCTGACTGCTCTCTCATCTGTGACTGGTAACAAGCGCCCCTTTCTGCTTTTATAGAAAAGGCGGCCAAATAAAGTAATGAAACACCCAAAAATAAAATAATGCAGAAAATACACGCAATATAAAATATTGAGAAATCCGAATGAACAGTGTGATACATCGTTAAATTTGTAATAAAACATGCTACTGTATACAAGGTGTTTCTACTTTTGTGGCTATATAAAAAAATTAAGTTGATGATGATTTCTCGAAGATGAAACATCGGATAAAAAAATTTAAGAAGCCATTTTGTAGAGCTTAAAAAGTGACAATGTCAAAATGTCATTAGTTTTTAATATCTTTTAAAATAAATACAAAAACTAGAAAAATAAAAAATCCGAAAAACTGCATTTTTTGGAAAATTTGGAAAACGATAAACAATCATGAATTTCTGCGATCGGCTTGTAAACATACTCTAAATAGTGCAACTTTTTCCTAATTTAAGCCATCCTGTATCTTTTACTGTTTTGATGATCTCCATGCTGTGCATCCTTATCTTGGACACGGTATAATTTTAATTTTTTGATTAAAATTTATGAAATTTCGGATCTCCGATGGCGCCAATGCTTGTACTTGTTTTTGTAGAAATTTAAAAAAGTACATTTATGAAACTAAAAACCAAGTCAAATACGCCCCCCTCATCACAAAAAGTTATCTACGTCACTGAATTAGATTAATATAGTATTTAGGTGAAGGGTCTAATCAATACGTGAATCAGGATGGAGGAAATGGGACTACGATTTATTTATATCGGATTCTTTTCTGGAGGCTATCGAATAGTTTATTAATGATGAGCGGCCCTTCACAAACAAAAAGACAAAATGCCGAGTTGGGATGATTGCCGCCGATAACAATCGCAAACGTTAATGGATGGGGGTTTTAGTTTTTTCTATTATTATTTGTGTACGCAGGTCTGGATTTAATAGCTCACATCAATAAAAATACTTTGTAAAAATAAATAACGTTGTACGTATTACCACAGAGTATGGAGTAACCAGAGTATTCACGCTGGCTGTGCGGGGTTAGGGGGGGCGGCTCTGTCAGGTGGCTCACCCAGCAGGCGTGTGATTTAGAGTAACTACTAGGTTTCCCAGCAGTGTTACCATGTCAGCGGAAAATCCGCTAGATCTGGCGGATTTTCAAACCGGATCGCGGAATATTTTTCATTTTAGCGGCTGGCGGATTTTCTAGCGGAATTATTTTGAATTGTCGAAAAAACTAGCGGAATTTGATTTAAATTTGTAAACTTCATTATTTTCAATAAAGGTTAAACGAAATGTAATAACTAAGATTATTTTCTTGTTTATCTAAACACATTATTCTTTTCCGCTTAGTAAAAATAACACACATCTTCACACACGGGAAATATTAAATAACAGGCGATGCCCAGTACGGAATAAAATAAATAAACCTTCATTTAGAATAAGTATGTTACAAAAATCCTGATTAATCGAATTTCCTCTTTAGCTGACAAAATGTAAACACTACTCAATTTTTAATGCTAAGCACAAAATTAGCACAATCGAGATTTGTTATCATTCTCCTACCATCTAATTCCAAAATTATTCTTAAAAGGATTACCATAACCATTAAGTACTCGTTGTGTGAAGTTGTGTCTGTGCTGTTTTGAACTTTTGAATTGTGTATTTCTTTAGCGTTAATTGGACTTTTTTATCATTTTTTTCGTTGTACTTTACGATTACCGGTAAGTTTGTTACTTTGTATTGAGGGATACAATTGTCAATAAAATCTATTATTTTAGTATTACAAGCCGGCTGTTATTTGAAGTTATTTATAATTCAATTTCAATAGTTTATTTAGTTATTGGTAAGTCTGTTGTTTTTATTCTGGGATAAATATAATGATATCTTTTATTTTAGTAATATACCGTACATGTATACTACTAGAAGCTAGGAATTAATTGAATTAAGTTCAGTTTAATTTCCATAGACCTACATATATATTTTTGGTAATAATATTTAAATATAATACATTTAATAGTTAAATTAACTTAAAACAATTTCAGAGAGTACACAAAATAAGTGAAAATGCCAAAACCACAATATATTCAAAAATTCAGGAGTGCATGGTTGCAAGATCCGGATTTAAAAAAGTGGTTGGATGTTGTCGAATCCACTTCTGGACCAATGCCGAAATGCAAATATTGCAAAGTGATGCTTAACAATAAGCTTTGTGATTTAAAAATGCATGCAAAGTCAAAAAAACACATTGCGCATGAAAATGTAATTACTGGAATTACAACCAAAAAACAATTCACAATTAAACTTTGGTAAAACGTCGGAAGAAGAAAAAACAAAAATATGTGAATGTAAACTATCATTATATACTGGGTGTTGACTTGGCGGACGCAACATAGGAAATTGTAAGTTAATTTTAAAGTGTTGAAATGTTGGCTTCCCTATTTATTTTAGAGACAAAATGTATTATACTTTTTTGTAGAGGGAAAAATTCTAAATTTATGACTGTTCACGCTTAACACTTTAAGTTTCTCTAAGTTAAAATAATTAAGAAAAAGTAATGTAATTTTATAAAAATAATGACATACTATGGAATTGATACAATTGCGGATACTTCCTGGTTTTTTAAAGTTCAATTTAAAGCTGTAAACAAGTGTTTTCCACTCCCAGACTAAGCATGAAGTAAAATTTCGAGTTTAGAAAAGCCCCGTGAAAATTTGTCGAGGGTCGCGCAGCGACCCGAGACAAATTTTCTGGGTTTTTCTAAACTCGAAATTTTACTTCATGCGCCACGCGTATAAAACAGATTTTAAAATAGTTCAAATATACATAAATTTAACAATATTATAGTGTTTTATACGCGTGGCGCATGAAGTAAAATTTCGAGTTTAGAAAAGCCCAGAAAATTTGTCTCGGGTCGCTGCGCGACCCTCGACAAATTTTCACGGGGCTTTTCTAAACTCGAAATTTTACTTCATGCTTAGTCTGGGAGTGGAAAACACTTGTTTGCAGCTTAAAATTGAACTTTAAAAAACCAGGAAATATCAGCAATTGTTGTATCAATTCCATGGTATGTCATTATTTTTATAAAATTACATTACTTTTTCTTAATTATTTTAACTTAGAGAAACTTAAAGTGTTAAGAGTGGACAGTCATAAATTTAGACTTTTTCCCTCTACAAAAATGTATAATACATTTTGTCTCTAAAATAAATACGGAAGCCAACATTTGAACACTTTAAAATTAACATGCGATTTCCTATGACAAATTTTCACGGGGCTTTTCTAAACTCGAAATTTTACTTTATGCTTAGCCTGGGAGCGGAAAACACTTCAAATTGGACACTTAAAAATCAACGAACATCGGAAAATTTACAGCTAAAATAATTAGGAAAAAGTAATATAATTTATGTTTTTTGTCTTGGTCTGCATAATACCACTTTATTAGGAGGAGTTTTTCTTGTATACTGTAAATCATTTCGAAAACATTTACTTTAATCAAGTGACTGCGATATCTTTTGTCATTTTGACATCAGCAATTATTTTAATTCCATGGCATGTCATTATTTTTATAAAATCACATTACTTTTTCTTAATTATTTTAATTTAGAGAAACGTATAGTGATAATCGTTAACAGAAATAAATTCAGAATTTTTCCCTCTAGAAAAAAGGTAAATACATTTTGTTTCTAAAATAAATAGGGGAGCCAAAATTTGAACATTTCAAAATTTACATGGGATTTCCTATGTTGCGTCCGCCAAGTCAACACCCGGTATAGCAATGCATGGTAGTATTAGACATATAGATCATCTAACGCCCTTATGCTAAAGTATATTTCCCGGCGATATTAGTATGAATATTAAGTTAAAACGTACTAAGTGTTCTAATATTATTCAAAATGTGTTGGGACCATACTTTATGAGTGAACTTTCTCTGGATATTGGAGAAAGTTCATTTAGTTTATTATTGGATGAGTCAACTGATATAAGTGTTCATAAATATTTAGGTATTATTATTAATTATTTTAGTAAAAATAATAATAGAATAGTTAGCACGTTTTTAGAATTAGCGGAACTTGCCAGTTGTAATGCAGAAAGTATTGTTCAAACGCTATTAGCGGTAATAAAAAAATATAAGCTACCTTCGCAAAATTTAAAGGGTATAGGCACTGATAACGCGTCTGTAATGACAGGAATTAATAACGGGGTGTACACAAAACTTATAAGTTTTGTACCCAATCTGATACTTGTAAGATGTGTGTGCCACTCATTGCAATTGTCAGTTTCTTCGGCAGCTGCTACATTTTTGCCAAGAAATTTAAAATTTTTAATTCGAGAAACGTATATCTGGTTTAGTCGTTCCAGTCAAAGGCAATTGGCATATAAACAACTGTTCAAATTAATAAATAATGACCATGACCCACTCAAAATTGTTCAATCTTGCAATACAAGGTGGCTATCTATTGAATCTGCTGTAAGCCGAATATTTGAACAGTGGTTAGAATTAAAAACACATTTCGAGATCTGCAGATTATCCGAAAAATGTTACACTGCCGAAATGTTATACACTATGTATAATGATGATATTAATTATGCTTATGTTTGCTTCTTAAAACCCATTTTGGCGGACATTCAAAAAGTAAACAAGGCTTTTGAAGGAAAAAATGCCGATCCAACTAAATTATTTATTGATTTATCCATGCTAATAAATTCGTTTGGAAATAAAATTGTAATACCAGGATCTATTTTCGATATAAAACAAAAAAAAGAAAGCTTTATTTGGCATTCAATTGAGTACCCATTACACCCATTGCAGTATATACAAAAATAAAAAAAACAAAAATACTTAAAACAAATATCATAAATAAATAACGTAAATTTCTCCTCGCATAACCCTTTCCGCGTCCATTTAGCTACCTCTCCCTGACTTCCACCCTCGCAACTTTTTACATAACTCAATCCCCTTTCCACTCTCGCTCAAACACTCTTCTCTGGACATTCGTCTTTCTCTCTTACTCTTACTCATCCTTTCTCTTAGCCATTCACACTCATTCATCCAATGATCCCATTCGTCCATTCCATCCTTACAGTACACACATTTCCCAAACTCTTCTCCCATCCAAACCTTATTAGCTTTCTCCTCGTTTCCACATCTAAACCTCGCTAGCACTTCCACTTCAATCCCATTCAATCGAAACATGTACCGCGGTGGTCCCATACAAACTTGTACTACCTTGTACCTCGGACACGTCTTGCTATTAGCAATGTTTTGTTGCCTTTCTTGCAGCTCTACATTAGCTAGGATTTCCGCTACTTTTTCTTCTATTTTCTGCCCCTGGGACAGCTTTTGCTCTACCAGTATCGATGACCACCCGGCTTTTCTATATAGCATCCCTCTTTCCTTTATCCATCTCACACCCTCATTCTTTACCCATTCCCTGTAACACATAACCCACCCTTCCCTCGCCACTCTCTCTTCACCCATCTCATACATCCGTCTCTCCATTTTCACCACTCTTTTAGCTGCCATCCACCCCACCGACATTCTATGGCACTCCTGCAGCACTATGTAACTGGGAGTTGTACGATCCAGCCCTAAGATCTGTTTCAAGTACTGCAGTTGTACTCGCTCTACACTCTCACTCGCACTCACTCCCCACACTTCAGCCGCATACAACACCACAGACTTTATACATGCATCCCACCATACCATCTGCATTCTCACATTTCCTGCTAACACTTCACTCCATGTACTCCGCAGTCGCCCCATTGCCACTCTCGCCTTCTTACATACAAATTCAATATGTCGGGACGTGCCTCCAAACTCACTAAACACATACCCGAGATATTTAAACTCTTTCACTCTTTCAACTATCTCTCCCTGCCACACAATCTCTTCTTCCTTTCTCCTTCCACCCGCATTTTTACATAACATCCACTTCGTTTTGTTCATATTTAAACTTAATCGCCTCTTTGCAAAGTATCTCCCCAGCCTCTTTACTATCTCTCTCAGTTCTCCAACTGTCTTCGCAAACACAACAACATCGTCCGCATATGCCAGGCTCCAATTTTTTTTTTCTGCCCACCACAATACCTCCTGCCTGACCAATTTCCAGCACCTTCTCCATATCGAACACATATAAATTAAATAGTAGAGGGCTAAGTGGACACCCCTGCCTTACTCCTCTTTCCACTCTAATACATTCCGACTCATTCTCTCCCACTCTTACATTACACCACGTCTCTCTGTACACTTCACTTATCCACTGAATCACCTGCTCAGACACTCCTTTCGTTCTCAGACACTCCACCAATATCTTTCTATCCACAGTGTCATACGCCGCTTTCAGATCCACAAACAACAGATACATTCTCTCCTTTCTCTTCATCGCCCTTTCAACCAGCCAGTTCAATGTAGCTATCTGGTCTATTGTGGACCTCCCTTTTCGGAAACCCCCCTGTATTTCTGGTAGTAGCTCTTTCTCCTCCACTTCCTCCTCAAGTCGCTTCTTTACCATACTCATAGCGATTTTATAAAGAGAGTCCATAAGTGTTATCCCCCCTGTAGTTTTCTACTTGTTTGGAAGATCCTCCCTTATAAATCGGAACTATTACGCCTCCCCTCCACTCCACCGGAAATTCCTCCTCTCCTCTCCATATGGCATTAATGAGTTCTAACAGCTTCCTTTTTCCGTCTACACTGCATAACTTCCAGGCTTCTGCTTTTATATTATATGCTCCCGCCGCCTTACCCCATTTCAATCCCTGCAATGCTCTCTCCAATTCATCCATGGTGAAGTTATTGCCATCAAACTGCCTTCTCTGTGTGTCCAGCCCTCGATATTCTTCGTCTGACCTTAGGAGACTGCGAAAGTGCATCTCCCACTGTCTGATGCCAATTCCCTCCCCTTTAACTCTATTAATTGGCTGCTTCCTCTTTATATATTCCCATAACTGTCTTTCATTTTTGAGTTCTGTAACAACATTTATTTCCTTATCTATCCACTCCTTTTTTTTAATTCACACACCTCTTTAAAGTGTTCTTCAGCCCCTTTCTTGTCTTTCCACTCCACCCTTCCATTTCTCCAGTTTCTCACCACCTCCCTGAGGTGAATTTCTCCTACTTTACATCTCTCGTCAAACCATTCACTCGTCTCCCTTTTTTCGCTCCTATACTGCTTGACCATCGCTTGTCTCACTATTTCGTTCAATTCTTTAATTGACTTGACCGCCTGAAAATTCAACGTTCCCACTTGTTTTGTATATATTTCTTTCGCCTTCTCTGTCCAACTATATTTTTCTAATATTCTCTCTTCATTTCTTCTATTTCCCAATCCTATGGACAGCGTTATCGGGAAGTGATCCGAGCCGCATCTATTCTCTATTATGAATTCCCTAACCTCCTCCCTTGTTTCTTCACCCACCAACATGTAATCGATGACAGAGCTTCCCCTTGGTCCTGCGTACGTAACTTCCCCTTCCCAGTCTCCTTCCACACATCCATTTAGTATCTCCAACGCCTGTTCCTCTGCCCAGTTCACCCACTCTTCTCCTTCCTTACTTTCTATAGTATCCTTCGAGTTTCGTCGTCTTCTTTCCTCCCCCTTTTCATTTACACTTCTTGTACCCATGCTTTCCGTTCTAAGATTCCGATCCCCCCCAATTATTACATTTTTTGTACTCCCTACCTCCTGCAGCCAACTTTTGATATGTCTCATTATCTTTTTCCCCCATTTCTGATTGTAAACTGTTACTACCTTCCATTCCGTGCCCCTCTTAACAAATGCCCTCCCCTCTATACCCTCCGAGCTTTCAATACCCCCCTGCTTACTTTCCTCTAGTTCCAGTCGCACCCCTGTTATTATCCCCCCTTTCGCCCTCTCCATCACTGTTTCCCTTGTCGCACCCTTACATTCCCATCTAAACCCTGTCGGCAATCGCCCTTTACCATGTCCCACTCCTTGTCTTCTACCCACGTCTCGATCAAACCTACCATCTCCTTATTTTCCAACCATTCTGTCAATTCCTCGTACCATTCCGTCCGACTCAATTTTCTCTTTAAACCCGCCACATTCCACATCGATACCTTTACACCATCCATTTCTTGCGCCATTTTCTTATCCTTGATCATTGCCGTGTTCGTTCGCAGTTTTTTGTAATGATGGGGTGTGATCACTTTTTTGGGGCTTTTGGTGACGCGGGTATCACACCATGTACTTCTTTATTCCATATGTGCAACTCACCATTAATTGTTATTTTTTGATACCCTATCTTCACACGGTTACCTTTCTCTCTTTGCTCCCTACCTATGCTTCTTATTTCCCTCTGTATTCGTCTTTCCTCTTGAGTCAGGTCATTATCGATGTAAATTCTAGTACCTTTCAAATTTACTTTCCCTGCCATAATTGTTTGTTTTGCTTGCCATGAATCAATTCTTGCTACTATTATAGCTTTCTCTTTATTAACTATGTGCGCTTTCTCAACTTTTGTTTCGACCACTAATTTCTCTCTAAGAAAATCCTCTACTTCTCTTTGAACTTGGGTTTCATCAACTTTTAACCCAGTTATCACTATATTGTTCTTTCTTCGTTCTTTCTCATCTCTTTCCTTCTGACTTTCTAGTCTTTCTATCCTTGCTATTAGCTCACTCTTCTCTGCTTTCCATGTATCTTCCTTTTTCTTTATCTTTTCTCGTAGTTCTCGAATTTCATCTGTGAGTACCATCAACATCCTCTTCAGTTCATCCATATTATCTTGTTCTTCTCTATTATGTGATTCGCTTATGCTTGAATTTCTATCTGTCCTTTTTTCGCTTATTCTCCTTTGTTCCGGTGACCTTAAAACTTTCTTGCTCTTATTAAAAATATCCTCTGCCTGCGTACAATTGCCTTCTGCGTCACGTTCCAGACCTCTCTTTTTACCGCCAACCATTCGAAATTAGACGTGCCTGCTGCGGGAATTAAATTGTAGATGTCGTTGCCCCACCAAATAACGCTCTTTACAATCTCGTTCTACGAACGTTCGATTACAGCCCTCTTCGATGTATAATTAATTTTTCTCGCTCTATTGTATATATCTACTTGTTTTAAATTGTATTCTCTTCTATTTTCCAGAAAATTAATTAATTCCTCTTATAAAAAGAAATTGTCATCCGCTGGATCCGAACTCGGGTTTTCTGCGTGGCAGTTCTTGCTTTAACCACTAAGCTATCGAGCTCACACAATAATTATGGGCCTAAACCGTCCAGAACTGGCGGTTTCACAGATACTCTAAAAACGGTGTGATCGCAAAAAAAAGAGATCCTTGACCGCTGGCGGAATGCACACACTGACTGCTAATACTTGTTCGCACAAAGAAACTACACCACCTGTAGACTGATTTTCACTACCGTTGCGGCACCTTGTAGAATAACGCTAGTTCTTAGCTATTGTTAGATTTCACAAATGTTCGTCCCGTAATAACTCTGTTATTTCACTCCACTTGCGGAACAACTCTATACACCCCTATACTCATATTATAATATATTTTCGATATATTTAATCATCCATTTGATGAAATTGATAAATACATAAACAAAAGCTCCTATTTTGGATACCTATTTGAAAAAAAAAATAGTGAAATGAAAGAGCACGGGTTCGTAGGGGAATATGCTATATGAGAAAGGTGCATTCATTTTATTAAACATTTTTTAAAAGAAATAAAAAACAGATTACCAGAAAACATAGATATTCTAAAAAAAATTAATATGTTTTCTGTGGAAAATACGCTAAAAACAGTAAAAAATGACATATCACAGTTACTCATACATTTTAAATATTCCGATGAAAATATATCAAAAATAGATAATCAGTGGCGACAAATTAATTTATTTACATGGCAAAACACTAACCACACAGTCAATTTTTGGATAGAAGTTTTTAATTTAAAAAATGCGGATGGTGAAAATCCATTTTCTGGAATATCATCATTAGCATTATCTCTATTAACCCTTCCCTATTCAAATGCTGAAGTAGAGCGATTATTTTCAAAAATGAATTTAATAAAAAATAAATTGCGCAATCGCATTAATGTTAAAATGTTAAATTCAATTATTGCAATTAGGTAAGGGTTGACTAGACAAACCATTTGTTGTCATGAATTTAAGGCACCAGATTTAATTTTGGATGAATTGAAATCTGCCAACGTATTTCAGGTATGGCCTGAAGACGATGAAGTAATACTTGTGGAATGTTTACAAATCCTTTAAGTATTTTATTTTTGTTATTGTTATTTATAACATTGTTGTGTTTTGTACTATATCTAGTTGTTTTATTTTAAATATAGTCAATTATTTCAGAAATTTTATGTATTTTTATTTATTTCGTACTTTTATATTTTCTGGCGGAATTCTGGCGGAATTAGGTTGGCTTTCTGGCGGAAATAACAAGCGGCCAGATGGCAACGCTGGTAGTACAGTTCATATATATCCAGTTAGCCAGTCCCCATATAAATTTTGGGTACACGCGAATGGGAGCAGAGCGCTAGATGCCAAATTGGTGTATATGGCTGCCTATATACACCAGTCTAGCTTCCTGCGGTCGGTCGGTTACGACTATTTTACTCCAGATGTCGCGAAATCAAGTCTCAGAGAGAGAGTGAGAGAGAGACAATTTCTTTCTCCCTCTATTCCGCGCTTCTCGTTGTATCATATTCCAGATGTTGATTTTTCAATCTTGAAAACACGTTTTTTTTTCTTTTAACGAGCTAAGGATGCGTGTTACATTCATTCATGCGTTTCCTTCTACAATTTTATTTTCTGCGTTATTAGAGAATAGATTTTATGAAATTATATGTGAACGTTGTAAAATTCATTAATTCCTTAAATATTATTTATTTTGTACAAAAAACTTAAAATACAAAACTATTTCACTTTTGATAAAAAGTAAAACAAATACATCAACTTATCATTTTATTAACTAATCAGATCAATCCTATTGATCAGATCAAATCTACTGATCGATAAGGGTTTCTTTTTTAATTAAAGGGGTCAGTGCAAAATGCAGTTGTCATTTTTTTTGTTTTTGAATTATTACCGTTATGAAGTTATTAACCCATTAAGCGCCGTTGATGCATACACGCAACATTATTATTTTTTGATAATTAAGTTACTAAATAAGTTTATTTGATATATTATATTATTTGACTTGAATTGAAAATGTACCAAGAAAAATTTAAATATTTTGTTATTTAAAGTGTATTATAAATACTTCACAATATTACAATGTTTTATACGCGTGGCGCATGAAGTAAAATTTCGAGTTTAGAAAAGCCTAATTTGGCTCGGTCGCTCCGCTTCGCTACGCGCCCGAGCCAAATTTTCAGGCTTTTCTAAACTCGAAATTTTACTTCATGCTTAGTCTGGGAGTGGATACACTCGTTCTTAACTTCATATTGCACGTTTTTATATAAAATCGACGAATGCCTGAACATTGACAGCGTATACATTACATTGTTGAGGCACTAATTTTTTGAAAATCCATTATCACTTTAATATAATAATAATAATAAACTATTTATGATTTTTAACTTTTTATTAAATTGACGTATACATTATGTGTATTTAAAGAAAAAATTCACAGTATGTAATGCAATAAGTCATTCATAGAAATCATAAAAAGAAGTGTAGAATTTTAATTAAAATTAACTTTTAGAGTTAAAATTGCTTGGCCTTTAATGGGTTAAAATAGTTATAAATATACTATGTGTCCCGTTTCAAGCCGCATTGTATGTTTCATGTAAAGATTTCCAATGTAATTGGATTTTGAGTTTGTATCGCTTATTGAACCAAAACGATTACAATAAAATTAAAATCATTTCTTTACCTACTAGCAGTATTTTCGAGGTATTATTTTTGAGTTCTCCTCAGTTTCATTTGAAATATAGCTTGAAAATAGTGAACGATTATACGAAAATAAAATCGTCAAAACAGTAGTTGCTACGAAAAGTCAGTGTTTGGCATCAAATTTATTAAAACACAAAGCAATAATTCAATTTAACATGAGTGTTTATTCTGCAAAAGAAAAAATCAGATCCCAAAATGGACTCAGTATATATTTTAATCACGATGCGTATTTTATTAAATGAACCATACTTTTAATAAATATTAAAAGTTTCAGAAATTTGTGGTTTTAGCACTGACTACTTTAATTATCCGTTTACTTTGAACGATTGTTACATGATCAACTTGTACTTTTCCGATTGAAATTTTATAAACGCTTATTGTGTGCCATTTGACCAACACCGACAACACTCAGCGGGCACTAAAATGTTACCTACTTTTTGGATTAAAATGTATGGCATCCGTCGTGCGGCTGCATGGGGATAATTTGAAAAAGAATAAGCAGAAATATTTTTCGATATTCTCAATACTTCCCGATATACACGAAATGTTGTATAGAGAAAGTACAAATTATATAAAAATCATGAAACTTTATATTTGAGAATAGTGGCGGTAGTGAGCGAGCATAGTATAGTTGATTTAATACAAGAATAAATACATTACCGATAGCAGTGTTTAATTTATGCTATCACAATGTAAATCTTTCAAAATATATAAAACTGATCGCATTTATGACTGTGCTATTTTACGATTCTAGTCTAGTATACCGGGAAATGCGGATTACCAGTCGTCAAGAAAAATGTATTTAAAAAACCGTATGATAATTTATTGTAACAATTTCAGAACTGATGTAGTAATTTGAGTTACGTGAAGATATTAAGTCACTTGATTAAAACGCAGTTATATTCCTTTCTCGATGCTAGATGTACATTTCGGGTACTATATACATATTATTAATAGCTAACTGAATACAAAACATTTTGTATTCAGTTAGCTTTTAATAATGGGTACACAGTACATCTAGCCACAGAGTATGGAGTAACCAGAGTATTCACGCTGGCTGTGCGGGGTCAGGGGGGCGACTCTGTCAGGTGGCTCACCCAGCAGGGGTGTGATTTAGAGTAACTACTAGGTTTCCCCACTCTTACCAATTCATTTGTATATCGGATCCGCAGAGGAATGTTTATATTTTTTCCTCTCTAACGGTACCGACGGAACGAAAAATGATGACGCTCGGTTTGTTTATTTTATCAAAATAAACAAATCGAGCGTGAATCTACACCATTCAATTTTTAATTCCACATATAATATTGAAATCTAGATTTACTCTCATGTAATGCAATTTAAATTAAAATAAATACAGTTATATGATACAGGTAGGGATTGGAATACCGGCATACCGGTTAATCGCAAAAATTGCTCTTCAAAATGTACCGGTATTTTGGTAAATCATATCAACATTATATACATTTATTTCACATCTTCAACTATACTTCTGACAAAAATAGTAGATCGATTATGTGTTTTTGAACTTCATAATAAATCAGTGTTTGTACGCGTGGCGCACGAAGGAAAATTTCGAGTTTAGAAAAGCTTGATCTCGCTTCGCTCGTGCCGCCAAATCCAAATGTTCATTTTTTAAACTCGAAATTTTACTTCATGCTTAATCGGGGAGTGGAAAACACTCACACAAATCCATGTTTTATATTTATAGATTTTTTAAATAGGTTTTTCACTAATTTCCACGATTTCTTATTAATCCACTTCATTTGAAATGTTGTAACAGGTTTCAAGTTTTTGCCAAGATTTTATAAATAAAATTTAATATTCAATATAATTTGTCAATCAACCGAACAAAATAAAGGCTAGTATTTTTGAATTTTACAATATGTCAGTGTTTTATACGCGTGGCGCATGAAGTAAAATTTCGAGTTTAGAAAAGCCCCGTGAAAATTTGTCTCGGGTCGCTAGCGCGACCCTCGACAAATTTTCTACGCGGGGCTTTTCTAAACTCGAAATTTTACTTCATGCTTAGCCTGGGATTGAAAACACTCGTTCGAATTTTAAATTAGACTCTTTTATAGAATCAACGAATGTCCGCAAATGTACAGAGTATACGAATATATAAGGATATGATATATAAAAAAAAGTAAATTATTATGTCATATATTGAAAATGTTTGTTTATTTTTGGGGTTAAAAACCTTACTTCTTTGGATGTAGATGGCAAATCCTCTTCCAATTTTGCGGTGTGCATGTGAATGGGCTTTAACACTTCTAAATCGGAATCCGAATCACTTAATACTATGTCAAATGGTTTTGGAATTGCTGATTTTAACAGTCTATTTTGTTGGTAATTTGTAAAATCACTTGCTCGAAAATGTTTATTACACAGGCGCTTTGAAGAAAGTTTCTTTTCGGACAAAATAAAGAGATCCATATTACCACAATTTTTTAACCAATGATCACATCTTTCGCTATTATTTACAGGAAATGTAAAGAAGTGTACTGTACATCCTCGGTTTTCCTCGCGCCACAATCACGATAGGCGCATTTTAAATAATTAGCCATCTTTTTACAACTAAATATCACTAGAACTACAGCTATTATGTAAAAACACTAAATGTTCACTATACTTAATTAAATTATAGTTTGTCCGTATAAAATTAGAAACCGTTAACGTGCACACTGGAGAGCGAAAAACACACTGATTATTTTTCTTAAAATATTTCTCACTGACGATTTCCTATAAGTACTTTTAAGAGGGTACTTTTACAAATATTTTTCTATGTATTTTTTACATCCTTAGTAATTGATTTCTAGGGCTTAAGGACAAAGGCAGATAAGAAGGGTACGAATTTGGATTGTTTTTGGGGCGAGTGAACACTTGAAAACGAACACTTTAAACCAAATTATCAGTAGATTTATGGGTTTCCAAACAGTCGTATGATGCATTATTTTTACTAAAAAATTTAACTATATTAAATAAATCGATAAAAGTTGTGATAAAAATATAATTCATTGCTCTCTATAAAGAAAATACAGTATGTCCGTTTCAAGACGCATATATACGTACGATTGAAAAATAGTTTCAATATACAGGGTGTCCCGGTTAAGCAGTCCATGCATGTGTATCTTCTAAACGGCAAGAGATACAGATCTGTTAAATGGTAGAAAATATGCAAAGCGATGAGTACCAACTATACCCGGTGTTAAATTAACAAAAAAGTTGAACCATCAGAGCACATTGCAAAAAAACTGATTTTTGCGATTTTTTATTTTCTTTTATAACTTGGTTATTATTGATGATAGAACGATAGAGAGCAAAAACCGCTGGAGATATCGAGATGAAACTTAAAACTTAAGCTTTTTGAAAGGAAAACCGGAAGTGGTACTTTACTCTTAGCGTTTTTTAGTTTTTTTCCAGATATTCACAATACTAAAAAATGTTTCAAATAAACATTGTATACAATAAAAAATGAAGATATATTGTATATTCACTTTTTGTCATAGCACTCTTAGTTTAAGAGTTATTTAAAAATAGTGTTTTTTTAGATAATTATTGTTGGTTATAACACCGATAGGCCATGAAGTGTCGTGGCGCAGGCGGTAACGCGCCGGACTCATAATCGAAAGGTCCCGGCTTGAAATGCAGTCGCCGGTTGCTTTTTCTTTTTTATTAATTTATATTTAATTACATTTAATTCAAAAATATTAAATCTAAACGGGGAAAGTACTATGATGGACACATCACCATTATTTTTTATTTGGGCGTCAAAGTTGGCCATGATATCATTTTGTAGACATTTCTTTTTTAATTTGATGTATCATATGGTAGGTTTGTTTTCATTAATAGGAAAACTGGACGATATTTTCATAGTATTTGAAGTTGGCTATGAATATACCAAAATAAATGAAATAATGACAATAACAATACTAACATAAAGCGTTATTTGTTTTTGAAAAAATAAACATATCATATGATATACCAAATTAAAGAGAATTAAAAATCTATAAAATTACCTCATGGCCAACTTTGACGCCCATATAAAAAAATGAAGTTAGTATGCATATATTGGAAAATATTTGCTGTTGGGTGCTCGGGTTTAACCACTAAACACTCACTGACCGTTGTAAGCGGTCGAGTTAAGCGTCTTCGAAGAGTGAAAAACTTCAACGGAGTGTTTGATAAAAATGTGTATATTTGGGAGATGTGCTCCCTTCAACGACTGGCTAACAACTTATCTTACAAACTAACAACATATTTACAATGGTCGAAAAATCCCTCAACCGAGGGCGCAAGAAATGCATTGTCCTTTTTCCTGGAAAAGTGCGGTCACTAAATGTTCGCGTTCAAGACGAGTTTGGCTATTTTTCAAGGGTGGTCAGTGAAAGTGGCCTTATGAGTCTTAACATTTGCTTTATGATAAATCTGACTACATATTATTAAAAAGCATAAAAAAGTGCCCTAATAATGTCAAAATATTATCCTTCTATCATCAATAATAAGTATGGTCTGAACTTTCAACTGTTTTGTTAATTATATAACGGATATAGCTAGTACTCATCGTCCTGCATATTTTCTCCTCTTTAACCAAATCTCTATCTCTTACCATTTAGAAGATACCCATGCATGGGCTGCTTAATCGGGACACCCTGTATAGATTATTTAACTTTTTTTTAAATTTAGTAAACCTTCATGGAATTCGTTTAAATGTCAATTTTGAACTTGAAAATATTACAAAAAGCATTTCAGTGTTTGCCTCTCGGCAAATCCAAATTTTCACGCTTTTCTAAACTCGAAATTTTACTTTATGCTTAACCAGGTAGTGGAAAACACTTGTTTATAGCCTCAAATTGAACTTTTATAAACAATAGAAAGTCGGAAAATGTGTACTTAAATATTACATACTTACTTAATTTTAATATTTTTCACTACAAGAATATTTATATAGGAACAATAAATTGTAAGCGTTAATTCCAAAGACAATATATGTATTAAATAATCATCAATTTTATTTACTAAATTTGATTATACAATAAACAAAATATCCATATTTTCAGGCGTTTCTAAACTCGATTTTACTTCATGCGCCACGCGTATAAAACACTGATTTAATGAGATGTTTAAAAAACGTATTCTTTTTAATCACTCTTGTTCCCTCATGAACACCGATAATAATAAAATAAACCGTTCAAAATACACGTTTTTATTTTTCAAATATTATATTATAAGCTCCCCCAGTTACCCCCCGTGGATCCGTGCCTGATTGACATAATTAGTTCTCAGGTAATACCTCGGCGGTGGCGGAGAACTTTGCTTAATCGCAGAGGAAACAATATTATGGTTTACTCTGTGGCTATATATTAGTGGAGATATAAAAGATGAAATTATCTATAAACTGAACGCATTAAAACAATAATGTTTTTATTTCACATCTGTCAGTCAGCAGTAAATTGGTGTATGGGTCTATTGAAATATGAGTATATTTATGTTTACATTAACATTCCAATGAACGAATCATCCTTTAACATATGTTTTTGTGCCTTAAATCGCCATCAAAATTACAGGAAACTGTTTTGGTTGAAGATTTTAATAGGTGGGAGTTTTGATAATTGCCTCAGAGATGGCTACACTATGCAAACTGTGGATTCCGAGTTACAGGCGTGATTACTCTGTTATTTTTTCCTCTGTGGTATAGTGTTTTCTTCATTATAGTTTATATTATTTACTGACTTGGAACCTTTACTATCTACAATTTGATCTGTACGTACCTCTTCTCCATCTACATGACTATGCTTCTTAATAACATGTAGCTTTACTCTATATTTTTCACAAAGTATTCTGCCTTCCACTTCAAAGTCACCCCATCTATTGCTAAGATATTCTTGTTTGAGTTACGTGAAGGTTAGTTTAATGGTAATTAGTTAAGTTATTCCTTTATTCCTTTTACATCACTTTTTATTTTAATTCTATATGTACATTTCGGGTACAATGTACCCTTTATCAATAGAAAAAACTAATTGTTTTTTCTATTGATAAAGGGTACATTGTACCCGAAATATACATATAGAATTAAAATAAAAAGTGAAGTAAAAGGAATAAAGGAATAACTTAACTAATTACCATCTATTGCTATTTAGAATATTTTTTGTATAAGAATCTGGAGATTCTATACGCACCACACCATTATTATCATGACTGTTAGCGATACAATTTATAAACCATTTTGGTGGAGTATTTTGTGCGAACTCTCTACAATATTTTCGCAGCTGTTCAACGGTAACTATTATTCCTAATTGTTGTTTTAGACCTTGTCCAAATGAATCAAAAAACAGTTTCCATCTGCGATTGCTTGTCCTACTTTAAAATTCTTTTGTTATTTTAGGTTATCATCAAAATGTTTTTCGCTCTTTAAGATAAGCCTACTATCAAGTTCCTGCTGCTGCTGCTGTAAATCTTCCTTCTGGCTATATTGCGAAGATCCATTGATTTGTCCCATACTCTGTTCTTCCCGCAGCAAGTTAACGACCTGTGAATTAATACAATTTTATTTTTACATAATCTTGGATATTCTACCTTCAGTATACACCCGTATATTACATACAAATCGAAGTATATCAATTTTATATATACTAATAGATACAATAAGCATTACAAGACGTAAGAACATTGTCTCACTTGAAGCGAGTGTAGCGTTTTCTCGCTTCATAAGATCAGCATATGGACACCATTATTAATTTATTTAAGTTATATAAAGGTAAAATAATAAACTAGGTTTTTAATTGTGATAGAAAAAACCTGAAACCATACATCTAAACAGATATTAACAATAGCACCATATGATGTAGGCACAATTAAAATGTTTACTTTTCAAATGTAGCTAGATTTTTTTAACAAATAACAAGCACAAGATTTTTTTAGTTGAACAAATATTTCGTACGACATTTTGTTCTTGTTAAGGATATAATTTACATCATTGGAATTTTTATTTTATAATTACGATCTCGTATCCCAAATAGAGAAAAAAAAAACTTCATTCAGCAAAAGTGAAATACAATGAGTTCTGACAAGCTTAATTAAATTATTGTTGAGTTACGTGAAGGTGAACGAAGTTATTAAATAAACGAATTGAGTCTCCTTTCTTCACAGGATTTATTTAAAAATCGCAAATGTACATTTCGGTCACGATGTGACCATTATCAATGCTTACCTATTCTTTTATTTAATAACTTCTGACAAGCTTGTTTGCAGCGACGGCTCGCAGCCTAACTTCAGGGTAGGCCACAGCGCCAAGGCTCACAAAATTTGAGGTTGGGATTAAGGGTTTGTTTTTAAGCCTGTGGTTTCATAAGCGTTTTTCCCTGGGAGTGATGTTTATTAGTAGTGAAGATTCGAATTTTTGTATAACTATAATTATTTAATGATTTATTTAATGAAATACAAAACAACCGTTAAATGAGTAATTATTAATATTACCATATATTAATTAGTAGTCCTGTCTACCGAGATATTAATGTATCGCTTATGTTAATAGTCCAGTCTACCGAGATAATAATCAATTATTTTAATTTACCAATTAGTATATACTATTTTACCCGATAAAATAATCGCTTAAATTAGTAGCTACTATTTTACCTGACCAGATAATCGTTTAAATTAGTACATACTATTTTACCCGATCAAATAATCGCTTAAATTAGTATATACTAATTTACCCGATCAAATAATCGCGTAAATTTGTATTACTATTTTACCCGATCAAATAATTTCCTAAATTAATAACTACTACTTAGTAATTACTAATTAGTAATTACTAATTAGTAATTACTAATTTACCCGATCAAATAATCGCTTAAATTAGTATACACTAATTTCCGCATAATAATCGATTAATTACTACTTAGTATATCGATTATTCCCATCACTAGTCATAACTGTATAATACGCTGGGATACAGTCAAATTGAAGGGATGGAGGCAAAAACAGTTGAATATCTTGATATAAACGTTATAGTTCTGATCACCAAAGTTTGTTTTCATTAATATGTAACTTTGAACGGATCAACTTGAAAACATACGGTTTATACTGGTAACCTATTTTACCATGTTATCGAATCGAATGTTTCATTTAAAAAAGGTAAACTTGATATGGATCATAAAATGAATTACCCTATATATTAAAATATTATTGTGACTATAGTTTACAGATCCCTTACCTACTTTGGTAACATCTCATTACAAATTAAAAGCATTTTATCTAAACATAACATTTCAATAGCCTTTAAACCTTTTACAAAAATTAGATACAGTATTTTTAATCCGAAAACAAAAATACCCAGTGCTCACAGATCAGGGATATATAAACTAACTTGTAGCGATTGTAAAGGAGTGTATATTGGTCAATCTGGTCGTAATTTTAAAATCAGACTCAAGGAGCATCTTAGCTTTTTTGGCTTAATTTGATTGATAAGTCGTCATTCGCTAGACATATGATTGAAAGCAATCATACTTTTGGCGAGGATGTACTGTCAATAATACATTTAGCCGAAAAGGGTCGTAAGATGGACCTCCTGGAGTCTCTGGAAATTGACCTAATATACACCCCCATTTTTAAGGCCGTTTTGTAACCGTATTTTTTCGGTATATATACCTGGTTCTGGTGGTTCTGGTGCAAAGAGGAGTGTGCAGTTCTGCACTGCACTTAGGCCTCATTAGGCCCATTGTGCCACCTCCCGTAGATCACCCCTCCTCAGTTTCGCCAGCCCACCTAATTTAGGTATTCTAGCATAGCTGATGTGGGTAGATCTCTTATGTAGGCCATCTATCACCCAATATGGATTCCCTGATTGACGATAGTGCCGGGCATTCACAACGAAAATGCCATGCAGTCTCGTCTTCCATGCTGCAACCTCTACAAGATGGGGAGTCAACTATCCCCATCCTATAGAGGTGCCCGTTTAGTCCACAGTGACCAGTAAGGATGGCAGTTAAGCGCCTGAGATTCTCTCTAGCCAGCTGCAGGTACCGTTTCGCTGATCTCTCATTGGGATACACAAGTGTTTCGTTAGAGAGCTTGCAGCCCTCGATATCATCCCAACGCATCCTGAATTTCTCCAGGGCATTGGTTGGTAACATGTTACACAGGGAGAGAGGAGCTAACCGCACTAGCGGCTCCGGCGAGAGTAGATTCATCCCAGCCGCAGCTCTTGTCAGCGCGTCAGCTCTCCCGTTACCTGTGTCTGTATCATACCCTTTCACCCAGCAGACTTCAATGTTGTTGTGCATTGCTGCCTGTCTGAGTTTCCCGTGGCACTCTATTTCGGTCTCTGACGAAGCATAGGCTTTCTGCAGAGACAGAATCGCTTGCCTGCTATCCGTTAAGATTAGTATGTCACCTTGCGGTTTATGATGTACTCAGCCGCAAGTGTTATTCCCATCAGCTCCAGTTGCGTGATGGTTCCATGAATTCCCATCGGAACCTTTGCTTGGATTTTTAGGGTTTTAGAGAAAACTCCAAGGCCCGATCCTTCTCTCCTTTTAGATCCATCTGTGTAGATCCTTATAGCAGACTCTCTCATCCGCTTAGTGGGTTGAACAGTAACGTTGTAGGGTGTGTTCCGTATTAGTGTTGGTATACAGCAGTCATTAACAGCCTCTAAAAGAGGTATATCTCTACAGACATTCCTCCAGAGGTGTCCTCTAACTTCCCCACAGCTGTTTCTGTTCCAAATCCCACTGCACTGAAGGCGAAGTATAGTCGCCATGGCCTCCTTCTCCACGTGGATATCAAGTGGTGGAAGGCATAGCATGACTTCCATCGCCATCGTCGGAGTAGTGTGCATGGCGCCTGTTACACTAAGACAGACTGTCCGCTGCACTTGCGAGAGTTGCTTCCTCATGGTCTTCTGTTTGGTTCTGGGCCACCAAACTGAAGCTCCGTAAGTCAGCATGGGCCTTATGACAACTGTGTACAACCACAGAGTCGTGCGTGGTTTCAAACCCAAGGTTTTCCCCACTGCCCGACGACATTGCCAGAAGGCCCTTATAGCTTTATCTGTTCTGATGTCGATTTGCGCTTTCCAGCTCAGTTTCCTGTCGAGAGTGATGCCCAGGTATTTCACCTCGTCGCTGTACTGCAACATCGTATTCAATAATTTTGGTGCTTTTTTCGACACCTTCCTTTTCTTGGTGAACAGGACCATCTCCGTTTTGGCAGGGTTTACCGATAAGGAGTGATCATTGCACCACCTAGAAACTATGTTTAGAGCTCCTTGCATCTGGTCGCATAGGGCGTCTTCAAACTTACCACATACTAATATGGCCAGATCATCAGCATAGGCTGTCACAAACAAGCCTAGTTGCTGAAATTCGTCTAGTAGGCTGTCCAGAACCATGTTCCATAATAGTGGTGATAAAACACCTCCCTGAGGATAGCCTCTGTCAATTTTACAGGTTATACGTTCCCTTCCCTGTTCCACTGTGACTATACGATTGGCCAGTGCATTGCCAATCCATTTACACATTTTAGATGGTACTCCGCGCTTGCTTAGCGCGTTTCCTATCTTTGGTATGGTCGTTTTATCAAATGCATCTTCTATGTCAACAAAAACACCTAGGGTGGATTCTTTAACATCCAATGTTCTCTCGATTCTGCTTACTACACTATGCAGGGCTGAATCAGTGGACCTCCCCCGTGTGTATGCATGTTATGTCGCCATCAGCGGCTGTCTGACTAGAGCTGATGTTCATATGTGTTTTAAGGAGAAACGAGGAAAGTGTAATTGGTCTGTATGCCTTGGGAGCAGTATAGTCTGCTCTACCGGGCTTCGGTATGAAAACAACCCTGGCTCGTTTCCAGACCTTAGGGACATATCCCAGCGCCAAACTGGACCGAAACAGCATCATTATAAACTCAGCTAGTTCATCCCGTCCCCACTGTAGCAGGGCGGGAAAGATGCCGTCGGGTCCGGGTGCTTTAAAGGCGGAAAAGCTTGCAATTGCTCTAAGGGTGTTTTCTTCATTTATCACTTCACGAGCCAGTTCCCAGTCTTCTGGTATTGCCGAAGTGATTTCAACCACATCCCTAGATTGCGTAGATAGTAAAGTGCATCCAGGGAAGTGAGTCTTGAGCAATAGTTGCAGACTTTCATGGAGGTCGTCAGTCATGGTGCCGTCCTCCTTCTTCAGGACTCCCACAGATTGATGGTGGTCCTGTGATAGAGTCTTCTTAAGTCTGCTAACTTCTTGAGTGCTTTCAATTCCTTCGCAGAAGGCACGCCATGACGCTCTTTGACATCGCCTTATGAGCTTTTTGTACTCTCTAAGGCGGACCTTGTAGATGGTCCAGTCGGAGGCCTCTTTGGAGCGTTGTGCTCTATTGAATGCTTTCCTGGCCTCATCTTTTAAGGAGTCGAGATCTAGGCACCACCATGGGGTGGCCGTCCCTGTCTCAGACCTCCTCTTAAGTGGGCAGGACAGTTTATATGCCCTAAGAATCTTTGCCTGCACTTCCTCCGCTAGGGGGTCTAGGCTGGCACAGTCCTTAGGGCATTGCTTCTTTATATCCTGCAAACCCTCACCAAGGTGCATACTGTATGCATCCTTATCCGTAAGTCTCGGATTCCGGTAAGATTTGCTCGGACTCAATTTTAGGCCCAGTTGAAAAGTGATCCATCTGTGGTCAGACATGTACGCTTCCCGACTGACCTCCCATTTATCTATAATGTTAGAGATACCAATGGTAGCCAGTGTGATATCAATCACTGTCTGGCCACGCGTGTTCACGAAAGTGGGTTTCGTCCCACGATTGAGTATTTCTAAATTATTACTAACTAAATAGTCACGTAAAAACTTACCTCTTCTATCAGAAGCTCTGCTCCCCCATGAGATATGGTGTGCATTTGAGTCGCAGCCCATGATCAGGGTGGAGTCTCCAGGTAGGTAGACCGGCGCCAGAACTGCGTCTTTCCCTTTGCCCATCGCTCCACAAATTCTCACCACAGTAGTATCACCATCGGAAAGTTGTGGCAGCAGGTGGGCTTCTATTTGCCTAGGTGCGTAGATGGCAGTCCTAGGTTTCGTGCTCGGTCTGTGGAATAAATTACCGGTTAATCTCCCCATACCACATATCCTGGATTTTACAATCCAGGGTTCCTGTATTAGGGCTACAGTATCCGTAGTTAAATCGAGGCGGTGGCATAATGTTGCCGTGGCCGCTCTCGAATGACTCAGATTACCTTGGATAAATCTAATTACCTTGATAGCCATTACCCCAGTGATGTGCGGCCGGTCCCGTTCCACCAATCTCCCTCCGACCCGACGAGCGTGGACTCGAGCGACTCAGGAGGTGTGGCGTCGGACCTTTCTTCCGCCAGTGGTGATTCCATAAGGACATCCTCTGGGACAGGCCCTATCCTTGCTGGCGAGCCTGGTGGCTGCTCCGAATTAGTCGTGGCAGCCACCTGCTCAGCCTGCTAAGGGGTGCGATTTTTAAGAAGAGGCGAGTTAGATTCCTCAGGTGTGATCTCAGTCACTTCCTGACTTACCCTACCCTTTTCCTCTTCTTCCTTTTTGGTAGACTTTTACCTTCAGATACAAGGAGGTAAACCTATAACTGAGGCGGTTTCCCCTTGTACATAGAATCTTCCGATCCTCCTCGCCGACTCCGAAAACGAGCAGCTGCCCGGGTGGGTCTGCAGACTCAGCCTGGTGAAGGATCGGCCATTCACTTACCTTCAGTTCTGGGTTCTGTCTGCCCAGTCGTCTTACGATGACTTCCTCCCCTTCAGGGGTCTCGAAATCCTCCCTCGGAACCCAGAGGGTGGATCTTTCGATCCTGGGGAGGCGGTCTTCAGTAAGCGCGAAGAGCCTTGCCTCAGGCCATGGTTTGATCCTCGCCACTATCCTCACAAGCCAATTCACAGTGTTCTGGTCCTCGCAGTGAATTTTTACAAACTCGCCTGCCCGCCCTGAACCTCGGCGGAGTATTTGTGGCGTTTTGTGGACCCAGCACCACCGAGTCAAGCTCTCTGAAGAGGACCTGCCTTATTAAGGTGGCCCTCTCCGGCGAAAGCCTGCCAAAGGGATTGGATCCATCTGTGATCACCAGTCTAAGGTGACTCTCCGCTGCCTCTTTGTAGGATAAGCGAGGTGGACTCCTTCCTTGCTCCGCTGTTGCCCCCACCCGTTGGCCTTGATGGCGTTTCGGAGTTGGCTCAGAGGAGGTGGTGGAGCGCTGCCTCTTGTTACCCTCACCTTTAGCTTTAGTTGCAGTCGCAACTGGCTGCTTCGATGGGTTTGTTTTGACCCGGGCCGGTCGACTTGGTCTGGGTTCAATCTTTTGGGGTTTATTTCCCTTCTTTTGAGGCGAGCCAGAGGCGGCTACCTTAGTCGTAATGACTGGGTTCGCACGAGCCTCTTCTTCCCTCTTCTTCTTCCTCCGTTTGGCCTCAGCCCGACATATTCGGCCTCTTTTCCTCCTATATACCCGGGTGAAACCTGCCAGGTCATCCTGTGGTGGTCCTAGGGGACCAGCTGCAGGTTGACCACTTGCAGGAGCACCTGAGGACCCACCCACCTGTGGGAGCGGCGTGCCCGAGGGCCCTGCCACTCCTCTAGTGGGGGTGCTTTGTGCCTGAGCAGGCATCATTTGTGGCGTACCAGAAGGCTCGTCCACTTCGTTTGGTTTAGATGGCTTCTCCATACAGTGACCATTTATTCATCTTTCCGGTTCCCACCCACCACGAAGTCCACAAGGGGAATGTCAGCTTGACATCCAGGATTGCCGGTCCGATATAGTCCCTAGGAAGCGGTCTGCAGCATGAGAGGGATCCCCACCACAGAACTTCTGCTACCACACCAAAGCCCATAGTACGGTCCTCTTTGCGCCTACCGCAGCCCAGGGTCTACCCTGTCGGCCCTCTGACGGGACAACGCAGCCGATTGATTGAAGTTGGGTAACTCCAACCGCCCGTCTAGACGAAATCCAGGCCAAAGTGATGTGCCGAATCCACGCCCCCGCAGGTGACGTTTCCTCTCAACCACCAGGATTCCTTCATCCGTCGACACGGGTCGCCACGCACGGCACAAACACGTGGGGTTGGTATTTAGCCTCGCCTCCAGGAACAGCGATAAGGTACTCTGCTCCTGGAGGCGAGGAGCCCCCTCACCACGTCAAGGCCCCAACCATATTCGAGGGGGGTATATATAACTGACGAATTGTTTGTTTTAAATTACTTTATGTTTGGTAATGACAAGTTAAAGTTGTCGAAACTATAGTCACAATAAAATCCTAAGTTATACAAACAAAGTTAATTGTCTTATTTGTGTAAGTTAATGTTTGTATCACTAAAAGAAGTGGGGGTTGCTTCGGTGTTGAGGAGAGCAACTTCACTTCTTCAGAATATAATTAGTTTACCAATTAAAATAAGGAAGAAGCTTAACGTTTAAAATTTTATCTTAAATTAAATTAATCTGTAAATTTGGAATATTAGTTAAGGTGAAGTAAGTGTTTTTCATTTAATAACATCCTTGAGCTAAAAGCACCCAAAGAAAATTAGAATTATAAATATATATTCAAGTGAATGATTCAGGTTTTCTGGTGAAGAGGAACAACTTTTCACGTCGAAAGATACGATACAAAATTGAAACGAAGGAAAAATTAAAAAAGTCAGGAATATATAAAATGAAATGTGTCAATTGTAATGGTCAAACAGGACGAAATATCGAGACACGATACAAAGAGCACCGAAATTCCATAATTAACGGAAAAACAACAACCGGATTAGTCGACCATTGCATCAACACTGGACACCACATAGGAGAGATTACGCCGATCCAATTATACAGAAAAGGAAGAAAGCTTAATCTCATGGAGGGCCTAGGGATTAAGCGAGCCATCAACAACGGATAAAATCTGCTAAATAACCAGCATGAGCTAATCCAGCCCGACAGCATCATTATCGCAGGACTTTTCCACAATTAACTACAACATATATACTGTACACTTTTTGATATATAGTTTAGTATAACCTTTGATAATGATCTGTAAAGATCGAAACACGTGTCAGGAAACTGTTCCATCAAGAGTGCGCAACAAGCATTAACTTGGAATAATCATGGACGGAGGACTGAACATTAGAAATCAAGGTAGAGGTAGTGGCAATTCAAATCAAGATAAAAGTAATTTTAATTATACAATACATAATCCTAGTAGCGGACATACTAAAACCATATTAGAAGGCAAAATTAATACAAATAACGTGGATAATTTAAACTACCAGGCGTCTTAGGCCTAGGCCGGTCCAATGACGTACAATCCTTATCCGGCCAACTATTTAACATTAACAATTTAGGCCCTTCACATTTTATCCGATTAAGATTATCTCAATTAGAAAGCATTAATACATTTGATAGCGATTTAAATAACGATACTAGGTAAGCCCTTGTAGATAGCTTAAGTAAACATGTCATTAGCCAGTTTTTGTTAGGCTTAAATAATGATTTATTGTGCAACGCAATACTCGCACATACTTTTGATTCTTTAGATGAATTATTCACCTTTGCTAAATCTGAAAGTATTTTTTTCGACAGTTGGCGAAACTTCAATAGCAATTCAAATGCCCCGCACTCCTCTTCAAAGATTGTATGTAATTATTGCAAATCAATTGGCTACTCTATTGAAAAGGGCTTTCAATAATAGACTAAGACAACAGAATAATGCAGATAAAAACCCCAATTAAACTTTCAAAATAGGATAAATTTCAATCCACATAAAAAAACAACCATCATAACACTTCTCAAGGTAGACATTTTTCCACCCAAGCAGAATATAATTCCCCCGAAGATTTCTTTTTAAACTAAACTCTGTCCCTGTCGGCGGCAACGCCAGGGCCCCCAAAATGTTAGCCACATTAACAAATTTCCGTTAGGAAGTCACGCTTTCATAACATTAACATTTAACGAAAACGTCGAATTTAAAAGTAAATTGTTAGTTGATTCAGGTGCGAAAATTTCACTGATAAAATTGTCTATTTTGAAACAAAATCACAAATTCTTTCAAGATATTAAAATCAGTTTAATTGTCATAAACGAATCTAGGAACCCAGGTAAAACGATTGCTTATAAAAGATTACATTTTACATTGGGGACTAAATTATTTTCATACATTTTTCATGTTATACCAGACTCTTTCCCTATTTTATATGACGGAATAATAGGGTCAGATTTTATGAAATAAATGAGGGTAATTCTAGATTATAGATATAATATTTTTATAATCGGAAACCATAAATTAGCTCTTTTTGAGGTGGAAAAAAAATTTACACCTCAAAACCCAAATAATTATAAAAAAACAACCAACTTCTCAACAAACAAATAATCCACAAAATAATCTAACATCTAATTCGTTTCGAAATGATTTCGATAGTAATGTTATTAATGACGACACATTATCATTTCATTCAATGTCCCTTAATAAACAGAAATCTCAACAATATATCAATTCACATCTTGTAGAATCTCTAATTAAAAACATACTTACACTTAAACCTAGAACAGAATCTGTGATAACTGTTAAAATTTTGAATCCCGGGATTAGAGTAGGTATTGTCCCAAATTCAGAAATCTCAAAAGGAGTATATTTGGCTGGTAGTATTGTTAACGTAAACCCAGAATCCAACACGGCATTAACAACAATTTTAAATGCAAACGATAATGATATTACTCTCAAAAATATTAATATCACACTAGGGGCTCTACCACCTCGTTCTAATCTCCGAACTTTTGAAACTTCTATTTAAAATTTCTCCGGAATAAATAATAACATAAATGACAGTAATTTTAATCCTAATTTCAGATCAGAAAGGTTAGACATACTTAAACAGTCATTAGTATTTGACGACACTATAAATAGCAAGGAATTAGATGCACTGCTTCAATTAATTTTTGAATTCGACGACGTATTTTATTTGGGTGGAGATATTTTAAGTAAAACTGATCTTATTGAACATGATATTTATACGAAGCCTTCAGCTCCCATTAATTCTAAAACTTATCGTTATCCTGTAGCTTTAAAAGACGAAGTTAATCGCCAAATCGACTCTATGTTAGAACAAAATATAATTAAACATTTAGTCCTTGGAATGCACCTATCTAGGTGGTACCAAAGAAAACAGAAACCGATGGAGTGAAAAAATGGCGTCTAGTAATAGACTATAGGAAGTTGAATGAGATCGCCGAAGGTGATTATTATCCTCTTCCAAATATTGATAATATTCTCGATCAATTAGGTCACGCAAAATATTTTACCTCAATTGATTTAACATCCGGCTTTTATCAAATAGGCATGAACCCCAAAGACTCTCCTAAAACCGAATTTTCTGTTCCTTCAGGGCATTATGAATTTAATCGAATGCCATTTGGTTTAATAAATGCTCCTGCTACTTTCCAGAGGCTTATGAACACAGCATTAGCTGGTCTGAGTAACAATGATCATTGTTTAGTTTACCTGGACGATATAACTGTATTTTCTGATACATTGCAAAACCACATTAAAAAGCTACGCGACGTTTTCAAACGACTGTCGAAACATAATCTAAAAATTGAACCTCTAAAGTGTCATTTTTTAAGAAAAGAAATTTTATATTTGGGCCATTTAATTACTGATAAGGGTGTGAAACCTGACCCAAAAAAGTTAAAATGCATTAAACAATTTCCAATCCCTCGTAATCAGAAACATGTTAAGTCATTTTTGGGACTCCCTGGTTATTATAGGAAATTTATTCCAAATTACAATCAACTAGCACACCCTCTCACAAAACTTCTAAGGAAATATGTAACAATTTTGTGGACCAGTGAACAACAATTATCCTTCGAAACTTTGATCAATAAGCTATGTTCTCAGCCAATCCTACAATTTCCTGATTTTTCACTACCTTTTACTCTAACTACTGATGCCTCCAACTATGCCATAGGTGCAGTTTTATCACAGAGTTCTTCCGGGAATGATCTACCTGTTGCTTTTTATAGTCGTATTTTATGTAAAGCAAAACAAAACTATGATGTTTCAACTAGGGATTTACTAGCCGTAGTGGCTGCTGTAAAACATTTTAGACCATACCTTTTTGGTAGGAAATTTAAGATAATAACTGACCACCGCGCTCTACAATACCTTGATTCAGTAATTGATCCCTCTTCTAGATTATTACGTTGGCGGTTAGTACTTCAAGAATACGATTATGAAATTCAATTTAAACCAGGTAGTTCAAATAAAGTAGCAGATGCTTCAAGTAGGGTCCCTCAGGTGTTAAGTTACGAACATTTTCTCGAACAACGATCACGAAATAAAATTATTAATGATCATGTAAAAGAAGTACAGTAGAACCTCGTTATACCGGGATGGCTTTTAGCTATACCTAGCACGATATAAGGAAAACACGGTATATCCGAATATATGTAATTTGTATAATAGTCACATACACACACGCGCAATATATATATATATATACATATATATACATATATATACTGGGTGTCTCAGACCACCCGTACCAGCCTTTTATTTCGAAACGCTTGGTCGAATGTGACTGGGGCAAAACATTTTATTACCAAAGTGAACCCAAGGAATCCACTAATGAATTTATTTTTTACCGGAATAATCCGAAAGTACCCGGAACCGGATGTAACTTTAAAATTTCAAATGGCAACATAGGTCGAGTATGGTATTAATTGATAGGTCTTTTTAAAAGAAACAACTTTTATTAAAATGTTTCTTTATTATTTTGCATATTTACAAAAATAAACTAATAAAACTAAATTGAAAATTAGTTATCCATTCAACACTCAATTTTCTCAAGTATGCTTTGCTCTTTTGCTATGTCAAAATAATTGATGTTCGTGAATATTTGAAGTAAAATAAATTATTATTATCAAAGTATTGAATGTGTCAACATGGTTTTTACAAACCTCGAAGGTTTTGATATGCTGATGATATTAGGTGAAAATGCGGACCAATTATTTGGTTTCCTAAAATACCACACGTGTTGATTATCAACTTTTCTTAACCAATGATAGTTTTCATTACTCCAGTAGTGAGCATTCTGTAAATTAACAACTCCGTTCCTTTTGAATGTCGCCTCATCTGTCCATAAAATTTTGTAATGGAAATTTCAATTTTTATGAGACATCTATTCACAAAAATTCAACCTATCTTGAAAATCCCGCTCTTCAAGTTTCTGGTGTAAAGAGATATGGTGTAGATCGAATTTGTTTGTTTTTAAAACTCTCCAAGCAGTAGAGCGACTTATTCCAGCATCGATTTTAATTCTTCTAGTCGAGATGTTCGGGTCCAGAGCAATTGCTGCAAGAATATCTGGTGTTCTTTCATCTTGTACACGTTTTCTGATACTTCGACCGTTGTTGTGGCTGGGTTGTAGCTTGCTGTCTTAACTCATTCTGCAAGGCGCCGAAAAACATTTTTTGACTGGCTCGTTGAGGGTATCGCTCAACATAAATTCGCTCAGCAGTACGATAGTTTTGGCCGCATTCACCTAATATCATCAGCATATCAAAACCTTCAAGGTTTGTAAAAGCCATGTTGACACATTCAATACTTTGATAATAATAATTTATGTTACTTCAAATATTCACGAACATCAATTATTTTAACATAACAAAAAAGCAAAGCCTACTTGAGGAAATTGAGTGTTGCATGGATAACTAGTTTTTAATTTCGTTTTTTTTTTGTTTATTTTTGTAAATATGCAAAATATTAAAGAAACATTTTAATAAAAGTTGTTTCTTTTAAAAAGACCTATCAATTAATACCATACTCGACCTATGTTGCCATTTGAAATTTTAAAGTTACTTCCGGTTCCGGGTACTTCCGGATTATTCCGGTAAAAAATAAATTCATTAGTGGATTCCTTGGGTTCACTTTGGTAATAACATTTTTTGTCCCAGTCACATTCGACCAAGCGTTGTCGAAATAAAAGGCTGGTACGGGTGGTCTGAGACACCCTGTATAAATACATATGTGCAGTAGCCACCTACATAACAAGACATACTATATAATACAATAATGACGACGGAACGTTTTACCTAATCAGGGCGGTACGCAGTCAATTGTTAAAATTATATCTTTAAAAAAAAAAAGAAACCTGAAAAATGACCCCGATATATCCGAATCACGGTATCTCGAGTCCAGGTATATATATTTGATGCTGAAAATACTATTTATTTATGTCATACTGTTAGTGAAGATTTGAAATGAATAAAGGTAGCGCAGTTGATTTTAAAAATATTTTCGTTAAGGGGAATATAACAGTGGTCTGAAATTTAATGTCAGGTTTATTTAAAAACTAAAGATCCTAGAAAGTTGAAATTTTGACAGCGTATCTTAAGCTCAATTATCTAGAAAAATATCGAAGTACTTTTTTTTTTAACAATTTGCTTTCAGAGGTACGAAAAAAATAATGTTATATTTTTCAAAATTAAAAAAAATATTCCCATATCTTACTAGTTTATACTATAAGGAATATAATGTGAACATTTCATAAGGATGCGATAGCTCATGCCCGAGTCAGGTTAAAATAAAAATCTTAAAAAATAAGACCGTAAAATACCGCCGCCTTGCGGATCTTCTCTTAGTTGAACGCGTTGTACACTCATCTGCACAATTATTGGAGGGGCGAGCAGCACGCGCCCAGCGTTTATCCCTGGCCCGGTGAACGCTGCGCGGCTTCGCGTTTGTTTTTCTTTTCTTTTTTCAATCATAGTTAACAAAAACGGCTCGCGTCGTTAGCATTTATTCTCGTAAAATTAATATTTCGCAATTATAATCGATATTTTATTGTACTAGTGTTTTATTTTTATGCTTTCTGACTACTAATGGAATAAGTATTTTTTTATACTGCATGTTCACTAATATAGAAAACACGACATGTTTCATTAATTTAAATAAAGATGTGTAATATACCTTTAATATTGGCTTCCTAATTATTTGACAGTGTCGGTATTATTAAATTATTTTTAAAGTGTTTTAAGCTGATTAATAAGCAGAAGCAATCGAATAACAATTAGTCTTGTTCAAATCATTATTTCGTCTTAAATCTTTCGTTGTTAAAACAGTTGTTAAATGCCATTAAACTTCTCGCAATAAAACTATTAAAATAAATTGTAAAGTTTCTAGCAATCGGACCTATTTGAACCAACTGCGACTTCATCAACGAATCAATGATGTCAAAACTATAAGAATAGTGAGAATAACGTCACCAATATGACGTTGTCGTAGATTAATGTTACAAATCAACTATTTTTTACTGAGCACAGGTAATATATGTTTGACGAATGTTTACAAAAATGTAGGGTTTAACTGCGTGCGTATTCATTGTTAATTATTTTAGAAAAAATAGAACTATAATAATAATAAGGTAGTTATTATAATGCATTTCAAATAACAAGCTTCTTGCTCAACATTGCACCGAACCCAATATATTTTATTTCAAATTTGGCTGATTTATGATGAGTCATATTTTGATAGTAAGTAAATAAGAAATAAATGAATTTTAATTGAATGTTATTGCAATCCTCTATTTATACACATCATCATTTTGTAAACCCTGTACTAATTATAAAAAAAAAACAGGGCAGCTGTCCGTTTAATTTTTTACTTTCCCCCGTATGAAATACAAAGGGAAAGTATTGTTTTCGTGAAAATTTTCGAATCAAAAATTTTAGCCGAAATATCCGTTTTGAGGTCCCCTGAGTCGAATAAGACCATTTTTAAAAAATGTCTGTCTGTCTGTCTGTCTGTCTGTGTGCGCTGTACCGCAAAAACCGCTAAAGATATCGAAATGAAACTTGAAACTTAAGCTTTTTGTTACAATAGGAAGAACTGAAAAGCTTTTGGTGAAAATCGGAAAACCGGAAATGGTACTTTACTCTTAGCGTTTTTCAGTTTTTTCAGAATTTTTCAATAAATGTTCATCAAACAAAAAATTCTTTCAAATAAAAGTTGTAGATAATAACAAAATGAAGATGTATTGTTCACTTACTTTTTGTCATACCACTCTTAGTTTTTGAGATATTTCAAAAGTTGTGTGTTTTATCTAGTTATTGGTGTGTGACAGTGTATGTGTCGATACAATTGAAAAATGTTTCAAATAAAAGTTGTAGTTATCAAAAAGTTGAAGACATTTTGAAAATAATAATGCTACAAATATTTTAAAAGTGATTTAATACGCAATTTTCGGGGGAAAGTACTATGATGGACACATCACCATTTTTTCAATCTATTATTTATTTGTTGCATTCATAAAAACTAGAATATTGGATAAAATAAAAATTGAAATTCTCCCCAAAATCTGGGGTATTTGCCCAATTTGGCAGAGGCCAAATTAATACACATTATTTTCATGGCAATAGCAGTAAAAAATATCATTGAAAATCCTACGTTCCGTTTTTTTCATATACAGAGAGTTTTATATAACACCGAACATGTTCATCCAATACAATTTTGACACCTTTATTTTTTAAGTTATGTGTAAATTGGGTTGCCTCTATGACCATTAAAAACTGTAGCCAATCAATCGCAATTAATGCCTCAACTTGTACACACAGGGAGTTTTTCTTTCAAGTATACATGTGAGAATTACACAGTATATGTCGTAAATCTTTAGATACTCGTTGTTAAAAAAAATAATTTGAAACTTGAAACGAGTGTTCCACTCCCAGACTAAGCATGAAGTAAAATTTCGAGTTTAGAAAAGCCTGAAAATTTGGTTTGGTCGCGTAGCGCGAAGCGCGGAGCGGCCAAACCAAATGTTCAGGCTTTTCTAAACTCGAAATTTTACTTCATGCGCCACCGGTACAAAACACTGACAAATTACGGAGTTTAAAACACCGATAAACTTTCTATTGCATCAGTGTTTAGTACCGGTGGCGCATGAAGTAAAATTTCGAGTTTAGAAAAGCCTGAAAATTTGGTTTGGCCGCTCCGCGCTTCGCGCTACGCGACCAAACCAAATTTTCAGGCTTTTCTAAACTCAAAATTTTACTTCATGCTTAGCCTGGGAGTGGAAAACACTCGTTTAAATCTTCAAATTAAATTCTTTTAATAAACCTAGCATCGGCAAATGTTCAACGTATGCTTTTGTATACTTAAAAGACAAATTCTCGTTATGAAAATGTTCGGTGTTACATAAAACTCTCTGTATATCCGGCATATAAATATTTACAAGGAGCTTATGAACATGCATTATTTTATTATTATATTTTTAAGAAATAATCTCTAATTTAATAAAATAAAACACATAGTTTGTTTAGCTGTCGAAACTGGAGTCTTAAAAGTAAAAATAATTAGTTATAATGACAAGAATAAGAATCATCGGTTTTGTAAATACCGAAAAATAACACAGGATCGCTTTCTAACGAATTGAAAACAATACATAGCTTGTATGTATTATCAGCGTGTTTAAATAATACGAATCGACACTTTCCTTCGATCCGTCTTTTTTATACGCTTTTTTCTCGTCTATTCCACGCGACGCGAGACCCTATCCGTTCATGCCAAGCAGCAATGCACAAATGCACAGCGAACTGCCGCTTTTCTCTCTGACTGTATTCGCCCCACTTGTCCTGTAAATTTGGCATCGGATGAGCTACTCTAAACTATGTGGGTCTTTCCAACACGATCGGCGTGTTACACTGCGATAATCCCCTTAAAGTTGAAGATTGGAAAGCTCAAAATCCAAAAATTCATTCATTCAGGCTCGCTGGGTGCGGATGTGCCGGGTGTGCACCGCACACAGGCGGTACACATAAGGGGGCGGCAAACACAGGAATTTCCTCCAATGTTTTTTTATTATGTCATAACAACGACATCTATTGATCTATATCGAAAATAAATGGCAATTGAACAATTCGGTGCGGGGACTTCCCCGTTGTACCGGGTACAATATATTTTGTTGAATTCCCCTGGCATCTCGACATTTTCAGTTTTCATGTAACGCACGGCTCACTCGTCGCATGATCTTGTTGTATTACAAAGTGAATAAATAAAACTAGTCAAATTGTGTCATACCTACATAAATATTTGAGCGATTATTATAAGTGGAGAAATTCGTAAACATACGACAATATCTACCCGACAGATTTACTTAAATTAATTAAATAAAGTCGTGAATCATCATTAATGATTAGTAAATATAACCCGTACTTACCGGTTTATATTTACTATATTACTTACTATATTTTAGTTAGACGTGGTCCTGTTATGTGCCCACACGTGTGCACATTCCAATTTTGTGGGTGAATTAGTGCGTGTTTACTCAAGTGTGCGCGTTAGAACTAGAAACGTTTTTATTATGCCTTTTTATTTATTATGTCTGCTATATTATGTTTCACAGATTCGGAATCATACAGGGGATTAGTGTTATTTGAATTATTGTTGTGTATTCACACTAATTAATTATTATTACATATTCTTAATTAATTCTTAATTTTAATCATACATTTATTTCTTATTTTATATTATTTCCTATCGTTTATTCTTAGTATCTTCACACTTTACTTACCCAGCTAATAAATCGTGTTTTGTAGATAAGGTGGCCGGGTGCTATTAAGATAATGCGCTCGAACACCTTATCCTTTGATAACCAACCCTTAATTGATATTTATTAATTTGTGATTATTTTTATGTCTTTAACCCTTGTGAACTTGGATGATTGGGCTGTCGGAGATTATTCTATTTTATTACTTCCCTTACACGAAAATGCTCTTTTCTTAATATTCATTGACACCACTCATCCAAGGGTTAATCTATTTGTGATAATGTACGCATATAAATACCGTTGTCTTTGTGCCCAGAATTCAATATCGTTCTTGTATCCGAACTGTAAACATCGAATTTTAATAAAATCAAGTTAAAGTGTGAATTGTTTATACAAATTTCCCGAGGACCACAACAAAAATTGGCGCAGTCGGTAGGATTCTTCGACGATCGTATCATCCGCGAAAATTGTGTAAAAGTAAAATTACATCCGGAGAAACGGTCGACGGTTTCAACCGTGAAACGAAGATCATCAATCAGCACCAGGAGCAGATCCAGGAGCAACGAACAGAAAGGTTAGTGGAGATTTACTCTTTACATTCGTGACTTGGTTTGGCAAAATGACTGATACCCCCACAAATTCCACAACTTCCACCACTACCCATAGTTTATCTCTCGAATTTTTAATTAAATTAATTCCGGAAACTTTTGACGGTGATAGATATAAATTACGTGGATTTATTAAACAGGTAGATGCTGTTTTTGAAATTGCATCGGATTCACAAATCAATCCGTTACTCTTATACGTAAAAAGCAAAATTGTAGGGAAAGCTCGCGAACAAGTCGATATTCACTGTAATTTACAAACTTGGGAGGAAATTCCGGCATTATTAATTAATCTATATCAAGATAAAAAGGGCGTTGAACAATTATTAGAAGAATTAAACACGATTCGACAAAGCAACAGTGAATCAGTAACTAGTTTTTACCAAAGATTAGAAGCTTTAACATCACGTATTTTAGCAAACGCACATGCTACCGAAAGTGATAAAAACAAATTAATCGGTAGACTTTCAATGATTAACGACATGTGTTTGAATAGATTTATTTACCATTCACAACCACAGATCTCTCAGATGTTAAGGTACAGAGAATTTAAAAATATGAACGAGGCTTTCACTGCTGCTTTGGGCGAAGAAAAAGCGTTAAGAATTAATTATAAACCTAAACCATTAGTTCATAAACCCGTGAATTATAATCATCTATCAACTAATCGACATTACACTAATAATAATACTCGCCCAACCCCAAGAATACATTACAAAAAACATGATCGAGTTCCAACCACTTCATTTAATCCAAACAATAAACAATGCAATTATTGCAAAAAACCGGGACACACTATTGACGAATGCCGTAAACGTAAATATAATAATGAACGTAAACAGCATCAACAAAACATAAATAATGAATCCAGAAATGTCAATTTTAATAACCCGGATTTTCAGAAAATTCCCACAAACTCCAATTCCCCAGAAACAAACGTCCTCGACCAGTTTACGAATCTTGCACTATAGCAAATACGTATTTAACCAATAATAATCTCACATATACTTTATTTGAAAACGACTTGGCAAAATCACCTAACAATGTTCTAAAATTTCTCGTCGACTCAGGCGCTTCAATATCATTAATAAAAAAGAGTAGTTTAAAATCTTTTCCTAATCTCTCAACTAATTTAGTTATCCTCAGCGGATTAACTAATAATCCAGTTCAAACATTAGGTGAAACTAATTTAAATCTAAAAGTCAAATCTCTATCTTTCTGCAGTAAATTTCATGTCATTGATAATGACACAAATATCCCTTTTGACGGACTTTTAGGTGACGACTTCCTTCAAAATCAAAAAGCTAATATAAATTATTCTAATTCTACTATATCTTTACAATCTCTACCATTTCCAATCCCCTTATACAATAACACACCTCAACATTCTAAATCTACTATATCTCTAACTCCTCGAACCGAAATGGTTGCTCGAATCAAAGTTTCAAATCCCTTAAATCTAACAGAGGGTGTTATTAATAAAATCACAATCGACAAACAAATTCTTACCCCTAACGCTATCGTAAAAGTTGATGAAAATAATGAATGTTTAATCACTTTAATAAATACTTCACAACAAAGAAAAACGATCGAAATCCCAACTCTAGATATTACTCTAAATCCTTCTAACTCTTTAATATTTAATTTTACAAATAATTATAAATCAAATTCAAGTCGAATTAGCCTTCTTCACGAGAATCTCAGATTAAACCATCTAAATAATGAAGAAAGAAAAGAAATTAAATCAATTTGTGAAGAATTTCACGACATTTTCCATCTGCCAAATGACGTATTAACCACTACATCTAAAATAAAACATCAGATACCATTAACTGATAATATACCCATTCACACTAAATCATACAGATATCCCCAAGTCCATAAACACGAAGTATCTAATCAAATGAATAAAATGTTAAAACAAGGCATTATAAAACCCTCTACGAGCCCTTGGTCAAGCCCTCTTTGGGTCGTACCTAAGAAATCTGATGCTTCAGGAGAAAAGAAATGGAGGATCGTTATCGATTATCGCAAGCTAAACGAGAAGACAATCGGTGACGCATACACTCTACCAAACATCGAAGACATTTCAGATCAATTGGGACATGCCAATTATTTCACTACACTCGATCTCGCTAGCGGTTTTCATCAGATTAACATTTCACCTGAAGACGGCTCAAAAACAGCTTTTTCTACTCCTGAAGGTCATTACGAATTTACTCGCATGCCTTTTGGGCTTAAGAATGCCCCCTCTTGTTTCCAAAGAATGATCAACTCCGTTTTATTTGGCCTTACGAATACTCAGTGTTTCGTTTACCTTGATGACATTGTCATTTATGGTGGCACTCTTATCGACCACAATTCAAAATTGCGAAACGTTTTCACACGACTTCGTGAAAACAATCTTAAACTTCAACCAGACAAATGTGAATTCCTGAAAAAAACTTGTGAATACCTGGGTCATATTATATCCGACAAAGGAGTTGAACCAAACCCAAATAAAATTAAGTGCATTCAGAATATTCCCGCAATCACTAATCAAAAACAAATTAGAACCTTTCTTGGAATGACCGGATATTATCGGATATTCATACCTAACTACGCTACTATAGCGAAACCACTGACAATTTTACTCAAGAAAGATGTCCCGTTCTCTTGGAAAGATGACCAACAAAAAGCATTCCTTTCCCTAAAACAAAAATTAACGGAAAAACCAATACTCCAATACCCCAACTTTGAACAGCAATTCATATTAATAACAGATGCGTCTAATGTTGGCATAGGTGGAGTTTTATCTCAACTACATGATAATAATGACTTACCTGTCGCTTACTACTCGCGAACGCTTAACAAAGCAGAACAAAACTATTCTACTACCGAAAAAGAATTATTAGCAATAATCAACTCTGTGGAACATTTCAGACCATATCTATATAGAAAAAAATTTGTAATTTATACTGACCACCGACCTCTTCAATGGTTATTTAATTGTAATAATCCAAATTCTCGATTAATTAGATGGCGACTTAGACTATCAGAATACGAATATGAGATTAAATATAAGCCTGGTAGAATTAATTCTAATGCAGATAGACTATCACGTCTTTTGGATACTGAAGTTTCTGTAAATAATATATCTGTATCAAATGTAGGATTTCAAGATTTTATAAAATTTCATTACACCAATCAGAATGTAATTTCATATGAACAAGACAAACGCGTGATTTCTAACATCAATGATCCCTTAATTATGTTTTAGTCTCAAGACTTGGACGAGTCAAATAATCATTCAGAATATATATTCAATGAATTTGACGTTTCAACCCTAAAACCGGACATAAATGGACTAAACGTTATATCAAATGAAAAACAAACAATATATATTTTATATCCATTCAACAATCATTTCGACAAAATACAATATAAAGACATTTACGAAACGTTAACGAAACTGACAGACAAACGAATAGATAAATTTGTGTTAATACCACCGGATAAAAGTAAAAATATTAAACCAACATTATTAAACGAAATGTTAAAATATTTGTTCCCAAACACGGCCATAACATTACTTAACTCAGAGAGAATCATACCCAAAACCCAAGAAGAAATTCAGAATATACTCGCTGAAAATCACGACAGCAAATTATCTGGTCACAGCGGCTATCATAGGACGTATGCAAAAATTAAAGAAAAATATTATTGGCCATCAATGAAAGCAGACGTAAGAAAATATGTAAAAAAATGTATATCTTGCCAAATGTCAAAAACAAACTTCAAACCCACTAAACAAGCCATGGAAATTACTTCAACATCAGAACTTCCATTTGAAAGATTAGCTATTGACATTGTAGGTCCTTTACCAATGACATTAAACGGAAATAAATTCATTTTAACTTCTCAAGATGATCTAACGAAATTTAGCATCGCTGAACCCATCCCAAATCATGAAGCAGCTACCGTTGCTAGTATTCTCGTAAAAATTTTCACCCAATTTGTTATCCCTAAGAGCATACTTTCCGATCAAGGTGCAGACTTTATGTCTAAACTCATAAAGGAAGTAACGAAACTATTCCAAACAAAACATATCACTAGTACACCTTATCACCCTCAGTCGAATGGTGCATTAGAACGTTCACACTTAACACTAAAAGACTACTTAAAACACTACATTAAACCAAACCAAACAGACTGGGACGAATATATATCGTTTGCAATGTTTAGCTACAACACCTCAGTACATAACAGTACTAAATATACACCTTACGAACTTATATTTGGTCGAAAAGCGTATTTGCCTTCAAGCATAACCCGTGAACCAAAACTACTTTACACCTATGATGATTATGTAAAGTCATTACAATATAAGCTGAATACATCCTTCAAAGTAGCGCGAGAAAATATAATTTCATCCAAGCTAAATTCAAAAAAATATCATGATAAGAAAATCCACCCTGTACGTTTTAAAAGTAATGATTTAGTTTATATCTATAACAAACAAACGAAACCATCCCTCTCAAAAAAATTATCCCCTAATTTTAAAGGTCCCTATAAAATAGTAAAAATTCATTCAAACAATACCGTAGACTTAGAAATAAATAAAAAAATAAAACGTTATCACACTAACTTATTGAAACATCATGTTTCAGATGACCCATTGGAAGATCTCAACTCTCCTAACAATCATTCCATTAATATGTGAATCTTTAGTTTATAACACAACCCCATTAGAGAAATCAAGTGGTTTATTTTATAACGACCTCGGAATTGTTTCTATATCTAATTCGAAACTAACACTTTTAACGTATATCAATATAACACAACCTTCAAATGCTCATTCCACTCTGAAACGATACTATTCAAAATCGCTAAATTTGTGTAATTTAAAAGTCGGAGAAATGCACAATAACGCAATTCTTAAAAATCCTAATGTAGAATGTAAACGAACCCTTAAGTTGATAGAGGATCAAATTAGTGAAATTGATGAAAAGGCTGAAACACTTTATCACATTGCTAATCACGAATTAAAATCGCGTAGCAAAAGAGGGCTTGTAAACGGAATCTCTTACGCATTGAATTGGCTCATTGGTACACCTGATGCCGGTGATGCTTAATTTTACACAGATAGTATTAACAATCTCGTAAATGATAACAAACAAACACAAACATTATTAAAGTCTCAAATCCAGATTATCTCCAGCACAATTAAAAATTTTAATAATTCAGTAGTATCTTTAAAACAAAACGAAGAAAGATTTAACGCTAATTTTGTATTGATAGAAAAGTCAACTAATAATGTAAACAATGAAGTTAGTAAACTTCAAATTGAAACAATAATTAATCAACATTTAGCTACATTAAACATCTTATCTGCAAAAGTTTCCAACGAATATGATAAATACATAAACACTATAAATTTAGGAAAACATGGTATTCTCACCCCTCAGGTGATAACACCAAAAATTCTCCTTGATGAATTAACACAATATAAAGGCGAATTAGAATTAGCAGTTCCATTAAATTATCAGAATATTCATGAGATCTATAAATTATTAGACATTGAAATTATTCTTGATAAAAAGATGATAATCTTTATTTTAAAAGTACCACTTGTGAACGCGATCTCATATAATTTATATGAATTAGTTCCTTTACCAATTCAACATCACAACTCCTCAATATTCACCTACGTGGAACCTCAACAGCCCTTCCTAATAGTATCAAATACTAAAACCTATTTTGCCAACCTTCGAGATCTGTCCGAATGTAGAGAAATATCTTCACGACACTTTATCTGCTACGATGTTCACATCACCAAGCGAATTGATAGACCCAGCTGTGAAGTTATGCTACTCTCACCTCACGTCACCAAGATGCCAGATGATTGCCAAATCCGCCGAGTATTTGCCGACCTCGAAACCTTCAAATTTATTGGAAATAATAAATGGTTGTACGTTTTACAACAACCCACAAGCCTCACCGTCGTTTGCGAGCCTAACCATATCGAAGACGTAGCTCTCCAACAAACTGGAATTCTTCAAATCAATTCCAATTGCAAGGGCTATACCGACTCGTACATCCTCGAAACTACGAACAACTACAAAGGCAATTCCACCGCCTACTACCTTCCCACCATCGATATTTCAGAAGATGATTGTTGTCTACTTGAAGATAAGATCCCTCATTTCCGGAACATTGCCTTGAAGCCAATCAAGCTTTCCAACATCGACCTGTCAGAATTGAAGTACACAAGTAAAAAGTTGCACGAATTCGACGACGTATTAACCGACCAACTACACAAACCATTCTCCATACATTCTACGCATTGGTATTCCATTCTTTTATCAATCACCGGAGGAGTAGTATTATTAATCGTTTGCTGTAATCTATGTAAACGCTGCGGATGTTTAAGATTTCTGAGGAAGTTGTGCTGCTACCACACCAACACTTATGGCGAAACGAGAGCACCAATGAAAAAAAAAACATCATCACCTGCAACTTTGATAAGACACATAGACCGTCTTATTGCCGTCCAACCCGTGATATCATGACTTACGATCACCGAAGAGAGATGACTACATTCAACCCCGTCCGAGAAGAACCGGTGTATAACGAGGTTTATCCTATTAGATGTGCTGCCCCAAGAGTACGAACGAGCACGACGCCGATCTAAACTTTATCGGCTTTCGTCTTAATGTGGGAGGTGTTGTGTATTCACACTAATTAATTATTATTACATATTCTTAATTAATTCTTAATTTTAATCATACATTTATTTCTTATTTTATATTATTTCCTATCGTTTATTCTTAGTATCTTCACACTTTACTTACCCAGCTAATAAATCGTGTTTTGTAGATAAGGTGGTCGGGTGCTATTAAGATAATGTGCTCGAACACCTTATCCTTTGATAACCAACCCTTAATTGATATTTATTAATTTGTGATTATTTTTATGTCTTTAACCCTTGTGAACTTGGATGATTGGGCTGTCGGAGATTATTCTATTTTATTACTTCCCTTACACGAAAATGCTCTTTTCTTAATATTCATTGACACCACTCATCCAAGGGTTAATCTATTTGTGATAATGTACGCATATAAATACCGTTATCTTTGTGCCCAGAATTCAATATCGTTCTTGTATCCGAACTGTAAACATCGAATTTTAATAAAATCAAGTTAAAGTGTGAATTGTTTATACAAATCTCCCGAGGACCACAACATTATTACGTAAGAAATACCCCCTTGTATGGTTCTGGCCCGTTTCTAATCAAAATGTTATTCGATCCATTTCTTGAGTGCGTGACAAAATCACTAACTTAAGAAATGGATGTATTTATTCATTTGGGACACGTGTGTGAGCGTCACCCTAATATCGTTCTCAGATCGTAAATATTATTTTAATTGCTTGTTTACTCCTGGCCCTTAAGACGGGATGTTTAATATTATTGGAACATTAGTTACTCTCTCTTATTTTAAGGCGGGATTTTAACTGATCTTAGGGCTTTCGCTCACAACACAAAGCAGTCTCACTCGAACCTTCAATTCGATCGATTCGAAGAATCTATTTCAATATCCTAATCTAATTCTTTCAATCCTTCAATCGGTCTCATTTTAATACTTAATCTTTACAATTCCAAATCGATAAATATCTCAAGTTATAATTAAGTTAAGTAAATTAAGTTCGGAACATTATAAATAGACAATAAATCAATTTACAAGAAGTTATTAAAGTTAAAGTGTATGAATTGTTGCCATCCACCTCTTCTCTTCCTGGGCACGCGACAGTCCTTTACAGGTGCGTAACCACAATTTTCCCATTAATGATAACGGACGAAAATTTAGTGACTTACTATTATAGAAAACTTTATAATGGGGAAAACATTAATAGAGATTGGCTTGTGTACTCTATTTCAGAGTCAGTTTATTGTTTTTGTTGCAAAATGTTTGGTAAAATTGCAAGTAGTCTGTCTGATTCGAACGGTTTATCGGATCGGCAACATTTATCATTCATTTTGAAAAGACACGAAAAGAGCGATTTCCACAATGAAAATGTGAAATCATGAGTGCAATTAAATAATATGGTCAAAACTAAGACTACTGTAAATCAGATGCAACTGAGACTATTAGAGTCAGAAAAAAATGCAATATTTTGAGGTACTCAGACACAGGGTGTCCCATTTAAGAAAATACTAGTTTTGATAATATCTCAAAAATTAAAACATCTATATTTTTTTAAGTACACTACTGGATTCTACGTAATAAGTCATAAAACTTTTGTATTTAAATTTTGTTTGTATCTCCATAAATAACCGAGTCATAAGAGATAATAAAAACCGGCAGAATTTGAGAATCACGCTGTATCTTCTAAAACAAACTAGTTAGCGTAGATCTGATTGCGCCATTAAACTAAACACTAAAAAAGAGAATGGGGCACACATCTTAGTTTTTTTGTATCTCTTACCGTTTAGCCTATACCCTATAATATCAACGAAAAAAAAACCACCATGTACACTTCACCCCTTTGGGTTTAAAATAGACACCAGTACAAAAAGTATCTAATTCAAATAGTGTAAATAATTTTGATTGCCATGACTGAACTGTGAAGTGTTAATTTAAACGTTAAGGTAATAGCTTAAATGTTAACCATAACTAACTTGAAAATCAGTTCTTTTGTTTCGTTTATTTTTCGACAGGGTAAAATATGTTCTAGGGCCCCTTCCGCTTTTGTTTTTGGACAGTTTTAATCCAATATAAACATTCTTAAATAAATAAACGCATTCATAATTCCCACACTCCTGCTCCGGACCAATCACAGTTTTTCGGAACAGGTTCGTGCATAGATTAAATTAGATTGATAACTTATAGGGGGCTCCACGTATCATGATTTTAGTTAACCGACCCACTCGATGGGACGGCGCTGCAATCGCAAATGACGTCATTGGGCGCGGGGAGCGGGCGGGCTTCTTGCTAAGCGGGGAGTGCGGTGCAGGGGGTCATAACATTGAATGGTGGGTGCGGTGCGGGGAACATCGCACAGTATTAAATTACCGTGCGATGCGAAAAATAACAAAGACCTAATAAACATGTTAAATGTATATTTTAAAAGTTATTACAAATATATTTCTCTATATGTCAAAACCTTATCACAGTGGGTCAATTACATTTCACTTCTCAACAAAATGTCTGCAGTTCGTCAAAAAATACATCTGAGAAGTGAAATAAGAGGTCTCCTTAACCGAGAATGGATGTTGGCGTAAGTAGTGTTCCATACAGTGAATTTTTCTTTAAGGTAAACATATGCATAAGCTGTACATTTTCCGACATTCGTTGTTTTTCAAGAGTTCAATATTAAGCTTTAAACGAATGTTTTCCACTCCCAGACTAAGCATGAAGTAAAATTTCGAGTTTAGAAAAGCCCCGTGAAAATTTGTCGAGGGTCGCGCAGCGACCCGAGACAAATTTTCTGGGCTTTTCTAAACTCGAAATTTTACTTCATGCGCCACGCGTATAAAACACTAACATATTGTGAAATTTATATATATTCGTATTTCACTTGAAATCTGTATTTTATACGCGTGGCGCATGAAGTAAAATTTCGAGTTTAGAAAAGACCAGAAAATTTGTCTTGGGTCGCTGCGCGACCCTCGACAAATTTTCACGGGGCTTTTCTAAACTCGAAATTTTACTTCATGCTTAGTCTGGGAGTGGAAAACACTCATTTAAAGCTTCAAATTGAACTTAAAAAAACAAGGAATATCTAAAGATTTACACGGGTGTGAAGTTAACAATAGATCCAGCAATAGATTTAAAAAAAATCATATCTCGGAAAAAACAAAAGCAAATTAAATGAAATTTGAAGATATTTACTTCAAATAGCCTAAATTATTACCCCAAAACCCTTAACTTTTACCCTTCATATTTTTTCACCCCTTCCAAAAATATGTTATGATTTTTTTTTAATTTGGCAATATTTCATAAAGTTACTTTTTAGCTCAAAACATCTCTATAATACCTTCTTTTGATAAGTGAAATCAAAAAAACGTTTCGGCACCCCGTTCGCCACTAAACTATTGGTTTACCCTAAGATTTCAAAAATATATCTCAGAGAAAAAAAAATACAAATCGAATAAAATTTAAAATACACGATAAGAGATGTCTAAGTTATCACCCAAAAAAAATTGACCCATAATTTTTACCTACAATATTTTTTCACCCCTTCCAATGGAGCGTTAGATGGCGTTAGCAATCCAATTTACTTAATAGTGTTTACATATCGGTTTGATATAGTAAGAAATGTTCAGTATTCCTCAGCACTGGGTCGGGACCACACTGAAGAGAACCTTGAAGTCCGAAACGCGTCTATATGTATCCGGTGCCGGAATACTGAACTCAAATATAATTTTAAAAAGTATATTTTAACCTTCACTTTAAATCAGTTTTGTATATGGGTGGCGCATGAAGTAAAATTTCGAGTTTAGAAAATCCTGAAAATTTGGTTTGGTCGCTCCGCTTTGCGGAGCGACCAAACCAAATTTTCAGGATTTTCTAAACTCGAAATTTTACTTCATGCTTAATCCGGGATTGGAATCACTCGTTAGAGGCTTCAAATTTAAAGTTTTTAGCAAAACCACGAACTTCTAAAAGTTTGCATCGAAAAATCGTGATATGTATACCTAATAGAAAAATTCTCGTAATCAATTTTTTTCTACTTTGGCAATGTTCCATAAAATTCATTTTTATCTCAAAATATCTCTATTCTACCCTCTTTTAATACACCTAATCAAGAAAACGTTTCGTCACCCTGTTCACCCCTAAAACATATTTTTATTTTCTTTTTCGGTGGTGAAAAAGTGCTCCAAACGTATTTTTGACTTTTGATTATGAAAGTACACACATTAATGATAAGAATAACAATTTTTATTTATCTATGGCCCTTTGCCAAATTCAGAAAAAATAATGTTTAAATCGCTGCACATAATTCCATACGCATATAAATCCATACGACGAGCAGGAGATTATTATTTTATTATATGGGCGTAAAGTGCCTGACACTTTTTTTTTACTTTTGCTTATTAGAGTAAACACACTCATGATAAAAAGAAATAATATATGATACATACCAACATTTAAGAAGATTGTGAATTACAAAAAAAATATATATTACATTTAAGGACAAGAAAAAATGAAAGGGTAATTTTAGGGGTTGATCTTCTTTGTGCTATTAATTAAGATGTATTCCTTAGTAATATTTTGTTTGATTTGATTTTGCTTTCTCGGAAATATTGATTTCCATATTCACGGGGAAAAAAAATATTTTAGGGGTGAACAGGGTGACGAAACGTTTTTTTGATTAGGTTTATTAAAAGAGGGTAGAATAGAGATATTTTGAGATAAAAATTAATTTTATGGAACATTGCCAAAGTAGAAAAAAATTGATTACATTTTTGGAAGGGGTGAAAAAATATTATAGGTAATAATTATGGGTCAATTTTTTTTGGGTGATAACTTAGACATCTCTTATCGTGTATTTCAAATTTTATTCGATTTGTATTTTTTTTCTCTGAGATATTAATTTTTGAAATCTTAGGGTAAAACAATAGTTTAGTGGTGAACGGGGTGTCGAAACGTTTTTCTGATTTCTCTTATCAAAAGAAGGTATAATAGAGATATTTTGAGCTAAAAAGTAACTATTTGAAATATTGCCAAATTAAAAAAAAATCATAACATATTTTTGGAAGGGGTGAAAAAATATGAAGGGTGAAAGTTAAGGGTTTTAAATTTCTTGGGGTAATAATTTAGGCTATTTGAAGTGTATATTTTCAAATTTCATTTAATTTGCTTTTGTTTTTTCCGAGATATGAATTTTTTAAAATCTATTGCTGGATCTATTGCTAACTTCACACCCGTAAGATTTACAGAAAATAGGTTGAATTTGGAATACTTATACTTAAAAGAAAACTCCCTGTATATACAAATACAAATAAAATATTTCCAGACAAAAGTTATTGTTACTGCAAAAATGTTCAGCAAAAATATTAAAGGGAAAAGTATTTTGTATTTAGTGAAACTCATTTCGTAAATCGGGAAATCTTTTGACTTATATTTGACAAGGTGAAACATATTTGGGATATAGTGAATCTCATTTGATCAATAGTGAAATGCAACAGAAAAACTGTGTAATTGAATTCAAGACATTAATTTATGTTCTGGGATTGTACTTTGTGACTAGATGGAATTTTAGAATTGCTTGATCCAACAGCAACAGGAACATTCTCCATGGAAGTAGTAGCTCGGTGTGAAGAAAATCTCCACGTCCGTGCTTGCTTCATGCATAGTACTTGAAGATCATTCACTAATACTAGGAAGAAATAAAGAAAAATAATGTAGACACACTGGTTTTAAATGTATTTGACTGCAGATTTAATTAAAAGAATGGCTTAAAAACTTAAAATATTACATAAACTTACGGTCTTAATTATTTATGTTAACGCCCATCCCCAAAGATTCAGAATTGCTTAATCCAACAATGGGGATAAAGTCCATGAAAAAATGCTCCTAGTTCAGTATGATGAAAATATCCACGACCATGGATATTTAGTATATTTGAAGATTATCCACATGTACTAGGAAGAAAAAAGAGAAATAATGTAGTAACACTCTGGTTTTAAATTTGTTTGACTGTAGACTTATTTAAAATAATACACAATACGTTAAAATTTAAAAATATACATACTTACGGTTGTAATTATTTATATTTAATAACGCTTATCTCGAAACGATTTCGTCTTATCGGCATTATTGTACCTTCAGATCCGACGGATCTGACAGCTGTTGATTGAAAACAAGCCCACGTTAGAAATTGCGGGAAATTTAAAGTTCCGACATATGCGCCCTCCCATCGAGTGGGTCGGTCAACTATACATGTGAACTTACAGAATCATATAGAGTCGACTGGGTCTGGGTTCGTGTCTGCACCTGGCACTGCTCTGACCTGTTCCGCAAAAATCACAGTTTGTATGATTCCTAAAAATGGCGCCATCTTGTGGTAAATTAACTAAATTCAAGTCAAAGATCGGCACACACATAGATACATTGAATAATATTGATAGAGTTTCTCTTCACTATTTTAAATTTTTATTTAAAAATTATTACATTAACGCATTTAGGAATACTTATTATTTTATTTGCTGTTTTCAATTCCCTTTTAAAACAATATTTTGCACTTTTTGGAAATTACTATTTTAATTTGATGTAGTGTAAAACTGACTTACGCCTCACATCGTAGAAAACAACATGGCTACCATTTATTCACAAACACGTCGAAGTTGTTGGTTGTGTTCGTCGGACGAATACAACCAACAGAACTAACAAGTCTGCCGTTTAACTGTTAATCTGTTTGCAAGTCTAGTTTAACACGTTTATAACAAATTATTGTGAAACAATTGGTGATTTAAATTTTACCATGTGGTTTGAAGGTGACGTTGTACAGCTCGCAAAAGCTTTAAATGTACAATGGTGTACACTTCACCACTTTGGTTTAAAATAGACACCAGAACAAAAAGTATCGGTACAACCACAGTCTACGGTCTAAGCCGTTTTTTTCGAAATTTCACAAAATACCGAATTTTACCTAGTTGGATTTACTTCTAATGATAGAAAGAGGGAAAAACACTAGTCTCTTGAGTAATTAAACTTGCATTTTGCTTATAAATTGTGTCTGAAAGTTACCTTTTTTCGGAGGTTATATTCGTCGTTGCTGTGCTAGTTAAGTGCTAATGATGCACTTACCACGTAGATTTCCTCTCAATTTTAGTCGTGCCAAATTATCTCGAGATTTTATGCTTATTTTTGTATGAAATAAAGCTTATAAAAAACCAACTTACAAGTTTTAAGGGGGAGGTTGGCAAGGCTCTAGCACTGGGGCCCGGGATCAGGGGGTCCGGGCTTGCCGTGTCATATCATAAACCTTCGATCCTGGCCCTTCACAGAGATCCTTGCGTGGGAGCCCGCATTAAGATGTGGGGGCCATGCTCCTTAGGATGGGGGCATAGCTGCTACAGTGTTGTGAAACAACCCCAAGTACCAAATCTGTGTATTAATTACGGGTGTCAAGTTAGCCATAGATTTTCAAATTTCATTATTTCTATACATATTCCAGATAAAAAGATTGTTTTTACTTTAGGGTGTAAATAAAACATTGAATTAACAAATTGTGATACAATCACCCCAATTTTCAATTTATTATTTTTTATCACACCCTTAAATAATGAAATTACAAACAAAATTCAAGTGTGCCGTTTCCTATAAAAAAGTTAGCAACAAGTATGGATTCAGCACATATTGAACTATTATTTATTAAATAAATAAAATTCTAACCATATTTCTTTTATCATATGAAAAAAAAAAGAAACAATATCAACTGCCAGCTTGAGAGAGCGGTCGGATAAATCTTAAAATATTTCAAAGTGCGCCGTAACCCATAAAAAAGTAAGCAACAAATATGGATTCAGCACACGTTCAACTATATTACTTTTATCATACAAAAAAAAAAAAAAACAATATCAACCGCCAGTCTGAGAGAGCGGTCGGACAAATCTTAAAATATTTCAAAGTGTGCCGTCTCCCATAAAAAAGTTAGCAAAAAATATGGATTCAGCTCACATTAAACTATTATTTAAACAAATAAAATTCGGACCACCTTACTTTTATCATACGAAAAAAAAAGAAACAATATCGTTCGCCAGTCTGGGGGTGCGGTCCGATAAATTTTAAAATATTTATTTAGTGCGCCGTCTCCCATAAAAAAGTTAGCAACAAATGGATTCAGCACACATAAACTGTTATTTTAACAAATAAAATTCAGAACACCTTACTTAGGTCATACGAAAAAAAAAATAAGTTGAGAACAAATAAGAACTCAACACACATTAAACCTTTATTTACACAAATAAAATTTATTGCACCCAACTTTTATCATAGCAGGTGGAGAGTCGATTTGGATTTCTAAATTGACAATCTATTTCAAATTGGTTTGTATAAATCTTCAAATATTTTAAGGTAGAGTGGAGCAGGTTGGGACACTTGAAATTTTTATCTTTCTGAAAGGGCTACACGTTCCATATTTTGGGGGTTGAAACAATAACAATTTAATTGTGTTCTTAGTTTTGTGCTAGAACCGAAATATTAGTGGAGTTATTTATGTATGTGAAGCTTGCAATATTTACAGCAATAACCCGGCGCATCCACCATCCACCTTAAATTGCACCTAAATCGAAATATATAGTTTTAAAATGCCTTTAAGATGTAGTTCTAATACCGCAAAAGAAAAAAAAATACTGAATAAAGTTAAATTTAGTAAATTAAAAAAAACAGTAGGAATATAATTATTTAAACAATTTTCAAGATAGAAAAACCTGATTTTCTTTCGTGCACATGCTTTTCTAATGATACTATTGTTCATATTCAGCAAGATTTTCGAACTTGGGATATGTAACTTTGCAAGTTTTGGTGGAATTACGAAAAACAGTCAACTGTCGTAGGAAATTAGTAATTTCAACAATTTTCCAGATGGATATCCCTGATTTTCTTTATTGGACATGCTTTCTCATGCTACTATTGTTCATATTCAGCAAGATTTTCGAACTTGGGATATGTAACTTTGCAAGTTTTGGTGAAATTACGAAAAACAGTCAACAGTCCTAGGAAATTAATCATTTTTACAATTTTCCAGATAGAAAATCCTGATTTTCTTCTTTGCAAAGGCTTAATCCTGATTTTCTTCTTTGCACAGGCTTTCTATTGATACTATTGTTCATATCTACCAAGATTTACAAACTTGGGATATGGAAGTTTTGGTGGAATTAGGAAAAACAGTCTAATACCTCGGCGGATATTTAATTATACAAGTGTCTGCTGTTACATACGGTTAGATACTGCAAATGGTCTTTGTAAGAAAAATCTGATGTAGATTGCTAAAAGAATTGTATTTTTAATGTATAAACCTCAAACAATATGTATTTATTAATAAGACAATAAATATCCATTAAGACAACTACTTTCCATGCAAATACACAGCCGGATGTTGAATTATACAATAAAACATTTAATATAATAATCTGTAACAACGCTATCAAGAATTGTATATCTAACTTTTAGGTCAAATTCTCGTAAAACTAACTTTATAAAAAAGTATTTACAAGACAAATATAAATGAATCTATCTCTTTTTATTTTTACTCTGTTGAAAATTAAAAAAAAAAATTTTTGTAATTATGCAGAAGTGTTAAAGGTGCACATTTCACACACATAATCAGCGATTTTTTCCTTTAAATTTTTATAAACTAAGTGATCTTGCCTTTCACAAATAATCCATTTCATTGCACTTTCTGTTTCATTACTTGAACCACAATATAGACAAGCGGTTTTAATATCTGCAGATGTGAATATAATAATTTTTTTTAAATAATTGCGAAAATCTTGTGCATTAAACTTATCCCATTTATACTTATTAATTATACTATTTGCGTAATATACAGGGTGGTCCATTTAAAGTGTTTTCAGGAAATATTTCGGAAACAATACATTTTACCCAGAAATGACCCGGGCAAAAAATAATCGTACAGAAGGGGCCATAATTCCGTAATATTGGTTTTGTCCTAGATGGCGCTGTTGTCGCTAAAACAAGGTCAACTCAATTTTCTTCAATGGAAACCCCTATTTTTGATTGCAGATTCAGATTCCTCGTTACAAAATAAGAAGAATTTACTTAACTTATTTTTTTGTCAGCATGATAGATGGCGCTGTAATCGCGAAAAAATGATGATGCGTTCGGACGTTCGTGTGTTCGAGCTTGCGAGCTCGTCTCTGTGTGTGTGTGTGTATGCGCTTGAGTCTGGGTGTGTGTAGGTTTGTTTTCTGTGTTTGTCTGTGTGCGTGCGAGCGCACGCGCGATCGTGCTCTTCTAAAATCACGAACAATGCTTGTTACATTCAATTGCCGTTTGTGTAAAAGATATTTGAATTACATTTTGTAAAAAATTTTGAGAATATTTCAAGTTAATCTGGAAGGATATTATTAAAAAATTTGATGTTTTATTTTGTATTAATTATTAGCATACAAATGACAAGCAACGATAAAGTTTGACTCGAATCACCGGCTCCAGGTTCTTCGTGATGTCATGCGCGTGCTTGATGACCTTGAACCAGATCATGGCCTAGGGTGACCAGCACTGGCTGAGGTTGGGTGCGCTCGGACGCGCCGCTGATCTCGTGGTGCTGCCGCCGCGTCAGCAACATCTTCTGGTCGAGCTTGAAAAAGCACTTTCAGCAGACGCTCCTGTTCCTCCGGACTCAGCGTCAGCGCCGCTGACCGCTGTGACAGCCAGAAGTCGCTCTCCAGGTCCATGTTGTCGATGTCTGAGCTGGAGACTATCTTGTTGGAAGCTGTATTTCTGTGCATTCAGATTTCCGTTGATGAAGTATGGGCCAATAACATGATCTCCCAGAATGCCGCCCCAAACGTTGACGCTCCACGGTCGTTGATGATCCACTTGTCGGATCCAATGTGGATTTTCCTCAGCCCAATAATGCATGTTATGTCGGTTGACTTGGCCACGATTAGTGAAGCTTGCTTCATCTGAGAATAAGATCGTTGAAACGAAGTTACGGTTGTTGCGTATCTGTTGTTGAGCCCAATTGCAAAACTGCACTCGATGTTGAAAATCGTCTCCGTGAAGTTCTTGATGCAATGATACGTGATAAGGATGAAATTTATGTCGATGAAGAATTCGCAGAGCACTTGTTTTGGAGATGCCTGAACTCCGCTCAAGTTGACGGGAACTTATGTGGGGATTGACTGCAACTGCAGCTAAAATATCCGCTTCGGCATTTTCATGCGTCACAGTGCGTCTTCGATTCCTGGTTCGTTTTAGGTTGCCAGTTTCCGCAAATAAGTTGACGACCCGGAGAAAAGTCATGTGACACGGATGATTTCGATCGGGATACCTCTCCGCACACGCAGCAAGTGCATTGCGTCCAGCTTCACCATACACAAAAATCATATCGACTTTTTCCGCGATTGTAAACTGCGCCATTTTAATGTGTCTCCCGTTAAATCAGAAGATCATCATTTTTTCGTGATTACAGCGCCATCTATCATGCTGACAAAAATAAGTTAAGTAAATTCTTCTTATTTTTTAACGAGGAATCTGAATCTGCAATCAAAAATAGGGGTTTCCATTTAAGAAAATTGAGTTGACCTTGTTTTAGCGACAACAGCGCCATCTAGGACAAAACCACTATTACGGAATTATGGCCCCTTCTGTACGATTATTTTTTGCCCAGGTCATTTCTGGGTAAAATGTATTGTTTCCGAAATATTTCCTGAAAACACTTTAAATGGACCACCCTGTATAATATAAACGCCACAATTCCAATGATCAGTGACAAGCTGATTAGGAACATTGTAATCTATTTTGAGGGTTAAGTTTTTGTTAGCATGTCGTTGGAAGTACTCCTTAATTTGAGGGAAATGTTGGTCGGCTCGTTCAGCTCTTTGTTGGGGATCATAAAAATATGCTTCATTCTTGCTCAAAATGATATGATACAGCATGAAATGATCACTTTCCAAAATTGGTAGTAAAATGTTATCAAATGCATGTTCAAAGTAGAATGAGTTTCCATACTGTATTATATTACTAACTTTATAAATGGGAACACATGTGAAGGATTTTTCGTAACTAAATATTTCTAAAACATAATCAATTAAAATATTATTGAGCTATTCTCTTTTGTTTAACGTACAAAAATCACTGTAGTATAGTTTTCCATTTTTAAATTTACTAATAACATAATCCGATTGCAGTTGTGGAAAGTTTGGTATTTTATAAGAATCGTTGAATGAAAGTGGTATCGCGTTTTGTACTTCATTTTGTAAATCATTTCTATTTAAACACATTCTATTTTTACATGCATTTGATAACATTTCTTTTTTAAGCAACTGAGAGATAGTATTTTCAGTTTATTTTTATTGCAGTCTTCTTTTTTTTTTCACCAATTTTCCTCAACATTTTCGCAAGGGATTATTTTACGCTTTGAAGCACATCGTTTTCTTTCGATATTGTATTTAAGGCGTCTATACTCAGAAATAATGTATTCCCTTAATTGCCTTATCACTCGTGACCCTTTCTGATGATGATTGCCATTTAAAATACTGTGTTTGACAATATTAAACCACCCTTCTATAGACGCATTGCTGTGTCGCTGATTTGTTATAATATTGGTTCACATCGGCAAATAGGGAATATATTTTTTACAAAAGTCGTTATTAAAAGTAGGAGAATAAAATGTATTGGGTTCATCAGAGTCATTAGTATCTAATTTAAATGTGTCAGATATTGTTTTAAAATGCTGGTAAAATTTATTGCATTCGTAATTAGAAGAATTGCCATTGCCTAATGGAATTTTTGAAATATGCTCGTTTTCAGAAATATAATCGTGTTCTAATTGAATGTCATCATTATGTAATTTAGAAAGAAGTTTTTTTTTTGCATTTTGAACTTGGATTGTATTAAATTAAGACTTTGTTAATATTGAAAAATGCTTAAAATGTTCCTCAAATGTTCCGAAATCACTCAAATTTAATATGTCCCAAATAATTTTTTTTATAAAAATTTTGAACGTCTGGTTTAGCCGAAAAATATTTTTTAAGATCTTTACTTACGATTCTCATGAAATGAGCACAACAAATTTTCGATATTACAGTAAACTCTATAGCTTCATCGGCTATTAACAAATCGTAGCAGGTGTTTAAATAATTCAGTAGTGTCATTTGGTTCCATGATTCTATTACAGCGTTGATAATGGCTAAACTAAAATCAGTGACCACTACATTGAAGCATGGCCAAACATTATTTTTTATACAAAAATATTTACAGTCCAACGACGCAATTGTGACTGTATCGTGTCTACTAGAGATAAACTCAAAAATAGACAATACTTTGCTATTTACACTTTGTACAATTCCTGCATAATATAGTATACATTTCGAATAATCATTAGGTTTCCTAATGATTGAACCGGCTGCATCAATGTATAGAATTGGGTAACCATGAATGGTTCACTAACTTTATATATATAATTATAATTGTCTCGTGCCATTAACATTAAATCGTTATATAATTATAATTGTCTCGTGCCACTAACATTAAATCGTACATGTCATCACGAGATCTCTCAAGAGCTGCACTAGCCTCAGATTTTACCTTCCGGTAAACAGATTCAGATTTGATACATGCCAGATTTTTTGTTTTTTCTATCTTTGATGCACTAATTTTAATATCTTCATTAGCAACCCGCAATTCGTTCGAGTGTTTCAATCTTTCCCCTAGTAGTTTTCTTTCTACACGGTTGACATGTTTGGTCAATTGATGTTGATGATTATAATTTGCGGACGAACTATGCACGAATACTTTAATTCTTTTGTCTCTGTTGTGAATAGAAATTTTAAATTTTTTACATGTAGTATGGGCACAATAGGCATTTACAGATATAGATATTTGATTATAATTTATATTTTTTATATTTATAACACAAGTATTGTTCACGTAGGTTTCAATTTTTGAAATTATAATAAATTTATATGTTTCTTTCATTAAAGAACAAGATATTTTGTCATAAATTGCCACAAATTCCTCTTCTGTTAAATAAAAAAATCCTTCGAGGTTCTTACATTTATATTTAGAAAGAAACATGTCGGTTTGAGAAACATTAAATGTACCCTTCGGTAAAATTTCAGAAACTGCTTTTCTATCGCCGTAGACTTTTTCGCCGTAGACTCTTTTAATAATTCCATCAATTCCAAATCTTGTCTCAGATACATCAAGTAGTGATAAATCGGTGGAATTATTATTATCAAGCTCATTAACCATTTTAGTGTTTTGCATATTTTCCAATTCTTCTAAATTGATGCTGTTAGGTGATTGGTCATTTTCCACTGCAATGCAGTCGATGTTTTGAAAACCTTGCATACTGATGTCATTATCAATGTGACCGGGATTATTAGGATTTTGAGCAATATTTGACATGATAGATTTATCTTTATGCAAGTTATCAATATTTTGCAACTTTTGAAAATAATTGTCATTAGGTATTTTATCATCAGTTATTATTACGGAATTATCATTCCTTTGCATATCTATATTTTTAGGAGTTTGTTCATTATCTCCAGGAATGGAATTATCGCTTTTAATATTAGCATGTCCATGTGTTTTTTCTTCCAAAACAAGTTTTATGTGTTTTGCACTAATTTTAGATTTCATTTTATTTAAAATACTTATGATGTTTCCAGTATTTCGTTTAAATAGTAAAACGATATGTTGTCGAGACAAAGTGCTATCAACACCATTTAAATATTCCGCCATGTGGCCAATAAACTCACTTCTTCTACTTAAATTTTTGAGCCATTTGACACTGTTATTTTGCAAATAATTGTCAAAAATAAACTTTGCAAAATCACTCGTATCATTCTTTATTGGAGCCATGATATTAAATGTTCTTTATTAGTGCTAATAGATAGTAACAATCTTTACACAAGTCAATTGGTCTTAAAAACTAAATACATCACAGTATAAAAGAACGCTACTATACATGATACATTCTAAAATAAGTCTATAATAAGCTAATAAGCTGAAAAACACCCGTATCTAAAATTAAAATATAAAAACGGATAAAATATAATTTAACATTACAGATTACAGAGAGAGGGCAGCATAATTCCTCTATAATGAGGTACCAAAATCAAAATCTAAAAATTCGTCGATACTATAGAAGGCATGTTTAGTCAAAATAGTTTTTATTAAGTTTTTAAACGTGTTTAATGATAGGTTTCTGATATGAGTGGGTAATTTGTTGAAGAACTTTACGGAGTAATACCTGGCACCTGTTTGTGACTTCGTAAGTCGCATTGCGTTTGTGATGATGTTGTGTCTATTCCTGGTGTTGTGGTTATGGATTGCGGTGTGACTGTTATACTTGTTGGAATTATTCTTAATATAGAGAAGGCATTCATATATGTATAATGATGGTAATGTTAACAGATTTAGTGATTTAAATGCCTCCCTACAGTCATCTCTATAATTGCTAAAAGACAATACCCTAATTGCTCTTCTTTGAAGTCCGAATATTCGATGGCGAATCGCGGAGTGCCCCCATGCTACAAGTCCATACCTTAACTGCGACTGTATATATGATATATAGGTATCTCTTAACATTTCGCTGGATATACAGTAGGATAGTCTCCGCAGGAGGAATATACTGGATGACAGTTTTTTGGCCAACGCATCTCCTTGGGAACATCTCCTTGGGAACACCATGTAATATGAATATTAAATCAAACGAAATAAACAAACGAAATATATATAAAAAAATAATTCTTCTGCACTATAACTATCGACTAATTGTAGTGAATGTCCACAAACAAGTGTTGCTTCGAAATTCGTTACATGAAACACAATTTAAATTCTATTCGAACACCCGAATACAAAGAGCGTCCACAACCAAGTGGTGCTGTTGCGTAGAAAATATAAATAATGATGTGATGAAATAACCAGAGGAAAAAAAAACGAAGTATAGATGTAAAAAAACCCAATGTAAATCCTTCTTAACTGTAACTATCGTGCTGATGCTCTGGAATATTTCATAAAATAACCAGAGAAGAAACGAAGTGTAGATGTATAAAATACTGCAATTTAATTCTTCTATGATGTAACCATTGACTGACTGAAGCAAAAGTCAACCAACAAGTGCAAGTTATGAAAATTAACATGGGTAATGTTATAAAAGATGAAATATAGACAAAAACGGTCGGGCGGCAAGATTCGGGATTCGACAGAGTTACGGATTCACGCCAGCATCTCATTCAAATTAAGCACTAACGCGAGTGGAACATTGTTGAACAAGCAGCTGGGCGATTGTATGGGCGGAGTTTTACTCGCGCAAGTGAAGTCTCCCAGCAGATTTTTTTAACACTGACGGGCGCTGCGCTGTATTCTTAACATGGACGAGTCCTTCGGGCGCGTGTTCAATCCCGAGCCGAGCCAATCGCTGATGACGCAACGCCGCTTCTAAAAACTGTACTTCCTCGCTTTAGTTTTGCTAAAGCGGGAAAGTACAGTTTTTGGATGCGGCATTAGCTGGCCATACACGTACGGATTTCTTGGCGGGCCGAACCCGCGGATCAGTTCCGCTTGAAAACCCGCGGATCTGATCCGTGGATCCTCAGCCTGTCTGTCGCCCACTAACGTACAGACCGCGCCTGTCAAACTTTCTGTATCAAATCCGTCAGCGGTCGAGATCCGCTCGTGTATGGTAGAAAACTGCCGATTTTTATAAATTTATCCGCGGGCCCAGGCCTTTCATGTAGACTTGAAAGGCCAGAGGCACGGGCCACGGTTTTCAGTATTTAGAGAAAGTGTTGTGTTGGGTTGCACACTGCACACAAAAATTCTATAAAGGTATGGACGATAGGAAGAAGATCGTGGCAGCTGCAGGCGGAGTGTATGCTATGTGGGTGTATATATCGGGAAAGAAAAAACGCTCAAAGTGGGAAAAAATCATGGATTGCTGAAAGACAGCAGAGAGGCCAAATGACTTTACTTCGGGATTTGAGAGACAGTGAACCTTATGACTTTAAGAACTACTTAAGAATGAGTCATTGCCATTTCGATCAACTGTTAGGTAAGTTTTTTTAGTTGAAACATATTATCTTAAACAAATCAATACAACTTCAAAATTGAATTAATTTGATTAATACTTTTATGTGCAGAGATAATTGGCCCATCATTACAAAAAAAAAAAAAAAATACGTTGCATACGTTGTATATTTTCTTACACTTGGTTTATTAAAATAAATTAATTTGAAGCTTTAAACGAGTGTTTTCCACTCCTAGGTTAAGCATGAAGTAAAATTTCGAGTTTAGAAAAGCCTGAAAATTTGGTTCGGGCGCGTAGCGAAGCGAAGCGACCGAGCCAAATTAGGCTTTTCTAAACTCGAAATTTTACTTCATGCGCCACCGCTACAAAACACATTCAATGTGAAGTTTGCGGTGTGTTTTAAACTTCGTAATATGCCAGTGTTTTGTACCGGTGGCGCATGAAGTAAAATTTCGAGTTTAGAAAAGCCTGAAAATTTGGTTTGGTCGCTCCGCGCTTCGCGCTACGCGACCAAACCAAATTTTCAGGCTTTTCTAAACTCGAAATGTTACTCCATGCTTTGTCTGGGAGTGGAAAACACTCGTTTTAAGTTTGAAATTGAACTCTTAAAAAAAACAACAAGGATTATCTAAAGTTTTACGGCGCACACGCTATAATTAGGACAAAAGAAAAACTCCCTGTTTCTACAACTTGTACTGAAATAAGTTGCGGCGTTGATTGCAATTTTAATTTAATGGTCATATAGGCAACTCAGTTTACACATAACCTAAAAATTAAAAGTGTATTGAATGCTTTTATTTGACAAATCGAACATACGAAAGGAAACATTGAAAATGTTCGGTGTTACATAAAACTCTCTGTATATAAATTCGTATTGAGCATTGACAATAGCCATCAAAACGACGCTATAAAATTTCTTGTAGTTGTAATACAATGCTCCACTGCCCGGTGGTTTGACAATTCTTATATGTTTGCCATCAATACTTCCTCCACAGTTAATAAATTGCCATTTGTTTTTGAATTGAAGGGCCTCATGTTTCCATACTTCTTTTGTTTGTGGCATCTGAAAACAAAAATACTTTAATTATAATAGAACGTATATAAGTTTTATACCACTTTATTTTATTTTAGCACGACTCGAGTTTCGACATTTTCAGTGTCATTTTCAAGTGCCTAACAAACAATTGTTTTTTAATTTACCTCGATAAAATAATATTATAAAGCATTAAATAGCGGGGAATACAGGACGCCAGTTTGTTCATTTATAATGTTTAGATTTGAATCACGAGATTTTTGGAAAATTTCAACGGCTTCGAGATAATTTAATTTTGTACCTTTTGTACATTCATGTAAAATTTTAAGATCCTCTAGTTTAGGAAACAAGTGTTTCGATTCTAAAGCGTGATTTCAAAGGTACTTGAATTTTGATTATTTTTAAATGCCCGGAAATGCTCCAAATATCTAGTTTTAAAACTACGGCCTGTTTGTCCAGCATTTCCGGGCATTTAAAAATAATCAAAATTCAAGTACCTTTGCAAATCGCCAAACGTGAATGCATTTCACCTGAAGAACGTTTGGCGGCAAAACTACGGTTTTTGGCTACGGGGAGGAGTTACGAAGATTTGAAATTCACAACTCGGATTGCTGCGCAAACGCTGGGGCGCATTATTCCAGAAAAATGTCGAGTAATTTACGAGAAGCTTAAAGATATATACATGAAGGTAGGTTTAATTTTAATAAATTATGTAGTAGTCCTTTAGAGAAAGCAAAATAAGACAAATGTATATTTAAAGAACATAAAATCAGTATACAAAAAATAAAAAAATAAACTTTAGTTATTTCCTTCGGAATAATTTTCAATATTGTTATAATACTCTGTCATCGTTGACATGGTTGACGACCCTGTAGGAGATCCATAAGGTGAACTGCTATTGGGATGTTGAACAGTAGGTCTAGAAGGTGCCGAAAATTGTTGGTAAGTAAGGCTTGTTTCGTTAGGTTGTTGGAAATTAATTCTTGTAGAAGGTGGTGCCAATTCTTGGTAAATAAAACTTTTTTCAAATAAATCGGTGTTATCAGTTAGCTGCTTTCTAAGCCCTTTAGTGACAACTTTTTGTATTAAAGCCTCTGCCAAAATTTGCTGAGTGTCGTTCATTTTTCGTAATTTTTCAGCAACGTAGGTTCCTAGTGCAGCACAGTCATCAGTGCTAGTGGACGGTGTAGTGATAGCCGTAGTACATGTTTTAATAAATGCCGATAGGTCTCTTTCTATCTCCTTAGTTCGATTTTTTTTAGGCTCGGGTGGTTTGCAAAACTGTAAAACAAAAAAAAAAACATTGGAGTATATAAAGTATTTTTAACATCAAGATTGTTGAGACCTTTACTATGTGATATTCCATTATAATTATAATAGAAAGTATATAAGTTTTATACCACTTTATTTTATTTTAGCACGACTCGAGTTTCGACATTTTCAGTGTCATTTTCAAGTGCCTAACAAACAATTGTTTTTTAATTTACATCGATAAAATAATATTATAAAGCATTAGATAGCGGGGAATACAGGACGTCAGTTTGTTCATTTATAATGTTTAGATTTGAATCACGAGATTTTTGGAAAATTTTAACGGCTTTGAGATAATTTAATTTTGTACCTTTTGTACATTCATGTAAAATTTTAAGATCCTCTAATTTAGGAAACAAGTGTTTCGATTCTAAAGCGTGATTTGCAAAGGTACTTGAATTTTGATTATTTTTAAATGCCCGGAAATGCTGGACAAATAGGCCGTAGTTTTAAAACTAGATATTTGGAGCATTTCCGGGCATTTAAAAATAATCAAAATTCAAGTACCTTTGAATTGACGGCAAACATATAAGAATTGTCAAACCACCGGGCAGTGGAGCATTGTATTACAACTACAAGAAATTTTATAGCGTCGTTTTGATGGCTATTGTCAATGCTCAATACGAATTTATATATGTTGATGTGGGAAAACAAGGACGGCTCTCAGATGGTGGTTTTATTGATGCTACATCTTTTAACCAGGCTCTAACTTATTAATTGTAATGGCGGGTCGCGAGAACAACCGGTCCCAGTCAGTCAGTGAATAAACTTAGTTTCAAGTGAAAATAAAGTGTGTCCCGTATGTAATAAACAAATAGTGGACGACTTCTTCACGTGCAACATCTGTGATATCGAATATCATCATATATTATACAAAATCGGAGGATAAGTTCGGTGTAACCGCGTGCGCAAAGTGCGAAAAAAGCGGTTTGCAGAAGTGTTCCTTAAATCTTCTAATCGCCCTTAAAAAGCAAGTGGCTTCATTAATAGATCACGTAAGTCATCAAAATAAGGTGATATGCGTGCAAGATGCAAAAATTATGAATTTAAATAAGGAATTAAATAATATAAAATTAAGCAGAGACACAAACCAAACCAGTGTAATTGATAAAGCAACGTATCCACCAATTAAAAACACGACTCCGCCAAGAGATGGATCTACTAAACCATTTACAAAGGCAAATGAGCAAGTTAACAAAAACAATCGAACCCCGAAAAGCGATAGCGCCAGGTCATCGGCGACAACCAGCGAAATTAAATCCCAAACAAATTCCAATGCGGTCAGTGAACTCGACAATATAAATAAACACAATACAGAAAATAACAACGAATGGTTAGAAATTCGCCGAAAACGGGGCGGTAAATCAAACGCTTATAAAATTACTGGCAAAAATTCAGACACAAATCTCAAAGTAGCTGAAATTAAACCAAAAAAATGACTCTTCGTCTCCAGATTTCACAATGATGTAACATGCGAAGATATTAAAACCCACTTGCTAAAAGTTGGAAATTTCTCGTTCCACATCGAAAAGTTAACGCCTAAATATGAAAACCCATCATATTCATCTTTTAAAATTGGCATTCCGATCGAGTGTGAAGTGGATATAATTAACGAAAATTTCTGGCCTAAGAACATAATTATAAACCGATTCTTTTTTAAAACAAAATGCTCAAATTTTCAAAACCCACGTCAATCCAGACCAAACATATAATAGGAAATCCAAGGAATTTACTACTACTTCACCAGAACGTCCAATGCCTTACTACATCGATAAACCAATTAACAGCATTAACAGAAGAATATGAATGCAACATTCTATGTCTATCAGAACATTGGCTCACAAACGATCAGATAAAGATGGTCAACATACTAAACTTCAAGCTGGGATCTACATGTTGCAGGAAAGAAAAGGAACATGGAGGAGTGGCTATTTACATCGAATCATCGATAGAGTATTCGGTTTTTGATGTGAGTGCGTTTACAGAAATGCGACAATTTGAGTGTGCGAGTGTTGCTCTTAACCTAAATACAAAAACCGTTCTCATAATTTGTGCATACGGACCCCCATCTGGTAATATTGATTTATTTCTGGATTATTTCGAAAAGTTACTTCTTTGTCTCTCATCCACAAATAAAACTTTTTTCATAACCGGTGACTTAAATATAGACTTTTTAAAACCTTCAAATACATTAAATAATTTGTTATATTTGTTGAAATCATTTAACTTATGCTACCTTATAAAGGAACCCACTCGTATTTCCAAAACTACTAAATCTTGCATTGCAAACCCCAATATCAGATCATACTGGGCAGTTACTCACGTATAAAAACAGTATTGAAATTAAAAAAACTGTCATCAACATTAGACATTTTTCGGAACAAAATATCTCTAATTTTTTAGAAAAAATATTAAAGGAATCATTTAGTAATATCATCAAAGTAGATTGTCCAGACATGCAATATGATTTATTTATACACATGTTTTTAAACCATTTTCAAAGCTGTTTTCCATTTATAAAAAAATGCAAAGATAAATCAAAAAAAGTATTTCAAACAGAAGCGCTCAAACTTAGTAAATATAACCTTCTCTTATATAAAACAATCTCCAATTATAGACCAGAATTCATTCACCTGTATATACTCAATGACATTAGAAGCGTAACACCCAGAAGGAGTTATTATTTTAACTTGATTTTTTGCCAGTATGGTAGTCTTACATCAAGAATAAAATGATTACATTTTCAAGAAATTTTATTAAAAAACAATCTAAAAAAAATTAATAATGTGTTTGGCGACCCCTTTGCTGTATACACTCCTGTAGACGTCTGGGCATCGACAAAATGAGATGGTCGATGTCTTCTTGAGGCATCTCGTTCCAAGCAACTTGAATTTCATCGATCAACTGTGCTAGAGTCTGTGGAGGATGGTGCAAAGAGAATATTCTTCTTCCCATGATATCCCACACATGTTCAATGGGATTTAAATCCGGCGAACGGGGCGGCCACGCTAAAACATTAACACCAGCTTCATTAAGAAAGTTCATAGTTCGACGAGCAATATGGGGACGTGCGTTATCTTGTTGAAAAAGTACGTCTGGGCGGCCATCTAAATAAGGCAACAAAGTCGGTCGTATGACGTCTTCAACATAACGCGCAGCTGTCATACTGCCTCGAATGAATACAAGAGGTGATCGACTACCATAAGCAATAGCCCCCCAAACCATTACTCCAGCAGTCCTGTGTACATGCCTCTCAATAGCAAACCTAAGATCAGGTCGTTCTCCACGGTAGCGTCGTACCCTTCTACGGCCATCATTCGTGCCATTCTGCCTCCCAATGCTGCCGTTCTCTGCACCAGTCCAACCTTTGGCGACAGTGTCTCGCTGTTAAAGGAAGCACTAATCTTGGACGGTACGAAAGAAGCCCAAAGGATTGAATGCGGCGATATAAGGTTCGCATACTAACGGGCCTACCTTCTTTTCTAATCCATTGATCACCGATTTGACGCGTAGTAGCGAATCGGTCTCGCAGGGTCTTAAGCGCCGATCTTGACGTTCTGTGGTACGCCTTGGTTGACCAATTGGTCTTCTTCTTGCTCCTCTACCTTCTTCTGTCCATACCTGATACACACGTATTACAGTTGCTGCAGTGGAATCAATACGGCGGGCAATTTCGCGATAGGACATACCGACATCTCGATAAGCAACAACTCGACCCCGGTCAAAATCGCTCAAATGGTGATATTGTGGACGTCAACGGACTCGAGGCATTTTATTTAAGCTTAACACACTCAACGGAAACACGAAAACTAAAAACATCTGTACTAAACAGCTCATATAAATAGTTTTATCAAAAAAGAAAAAGTGAAATATATTTTTTTTCACAATAAATATAAAAGCACAAGGTTGAAATTGTTATCAATGTATGCTTTAAATATAGTCACTCTGTTGCTAAAATATGAATTCAAAAAAATCATTCCTTCTTGGTGTTACGCTTCTAATGTCATTGAGTATAAAAAAGAGCAAAAAAACTATAACAATTTATTAATTAAAGAAAAGCATAAACAAATGGAAACAATTTTAAATAACTCAACTAATAAATCAAAGGCCTCCTGGAACTGTATTAGAGATGTCGTTGGTGGGAAAAAGACTCAAACAATGCCTCATAGCAACGACTTAAACAAATTAGTGGATGATTTTAACATATTTTTCAATGAAATAGCTAATAACTTAACATATAACAACTCAAACAACATTGCCAATAAAACTAACATTTCATTCAACGAAAATTCTATCTTTCTTTATCCTACAGACGATTTAGAAATAATTACAATAACATTGAATATATCAAATAACACCGCAACGGGGATTGATGAAGTACCCATGCACATAATCAAAAAATCAATACATCATATAGCGTTACCTTTAAGCATTATTTTAAATTCATCAATGAAAACTGGAATATTCCCAAGTAAGCTTAAAACATCTTTATTAATGCCTATATATAAAAAAGGTGATAAAAATAATTTAGGAAACTATAGGTCTATCAGTCTCCTAAACTCTTTATCAAAAATATTTGAAAAAATCATACAAAATCGTTTGCTTACATTTTTTAAAAAACACAACTTATTCTCATCTGCACAACATGGATTTCTAAAGGGTAAAAGCATAGAAACAGCTCTTTTCGATTATATAAACGAAATATTGGAAAATATGGAAAATCATCAACTATCCTGTGGAATTTTTGTGGATCTGTCGAAAGCATTCGATACCATCAACCATAAAATACTGATGGACAAGCTTTTTATGTATGGTGTTCGAGGCGTTGCGTATGACCTAATTCAATCATACTTAATCGACAGAATCCATTTTACAAAAATCACAGACACTAAAAATAATATCGTTTCTTTATCACAGCCCTTAACTATAAATAAAGGAATTCCGCAAGGGAGCATCCTAGGCCCTTTGCTGTTTGTTATATACATTAACGATATCTCTAAAACAGTTCCAGCGTATTGTAAAATCTTAAATTACGCTGATGATACTAATCTACTAATCAGCGGAAAATCTATTTCTGACATCGAACATTTGAGCAACGACTGTATTAACAACCTAGAAATATGGTTTAAAACAAACGATCTAATACTAAATGAGTCTAAAACCAATATTGTATTATTTAAGACAACTGAAGCCATAAACACGCCCCCACACATCACTATAAATAATAAATTATATCCAATTACAAATAGTGTCAAATGTCTTGGAATTATATTAGATAACACCTTAAAATATAATCATCATATTGACTATATCTGTAATAAACTAAGCGGAGCGTGTTATGGACTTAGGGTATTAATCAAAAACACAAACCATCGCATTGCTAAACTATTTTACTCTTCAAACATTGAATCCCAATTAAGATATGGTCTGATATTTTGGGGTGGCAGTACTTCTGCAGGGAAAGTGTTTACACTGCAAAAAAAGGCAACAAGAATATTACTTAAACAAAAAATAAATGCAAGCTGTAGAGGTTTGTTTAGAAATCAAAAGATATTGTCCTTTTATGGTCTCTACATTTACGAGTGTTTGAAATTCTTTTTAAAAAACAGGTCGCTATTCGGGGACGTGTTTTACTCAACTAGATACCCTAGCAGATACGGTCAAGTATACAACTTACCACATTCACTCAATAAATTTAAGCAAGGTTGTTTTTACTCATCCCTTAAAATGTTTAACCATCTTCCATTGTCAATTAAAGTAATAAATGATTACAACAAAGCCAAAAGAAAAATATATGAACTCTTATGTGATCTTGAGTCATACTCTATGTCAGAATTTTATAATTTTAAATTTTAATTACGTGAACTTTCCATGTTATTATTTATTTATTTATTTTACCGATATTTCACATTGAATTTATCTATCTAAAATTTATATATATATATATATATATATATATATATATATTAGGGTGGCTCGAAAAAAATAGATTTCGTTCTCTAGGGTCTTAAATTAAAGATTTCCATCTAAAAAGTTGTGGAGATATGTTGAAACATTTTTCTGATGAATACCCAGGCAGCACCGAGCACCTGAAAACGCAGTTTTTTGCACTTTTTTTAGATTCTGGCCAATAACTTTTTTTAATTTGCTTCAAATTGGCTGAATATTTAATCATCTATTCCCAGATTGATACCGAATAAGTCAATATAACTAACATTGGGGTTTATCATTTCCTAAAGGCGAAGAAAAAATGCTCAAAGTACCCAAAAATCGGGTTTTTAGGTGTTTTGTTATTCCGTCGATTGGAATCGTTATATTTTGTTTCTGTGTTACATCCATAACATTAAATTCATCAATTGAATTATCTAAAGAACAGTTTCAGATCATAAAAGTATGAAGATAAGTGGCAGCACCTCATTAAATCCAATATTTATCGCCTATTAATGTTGAAAAAAACATAAATAAATGTAGTTTGTATATTTGATTGAAATTGGTTTAAAACAAATTAAATTGGGACTTTCTAATCTACAATTTATTTTTCTAAATGGGAATTAACTTTTTTTTATAAATCGAAACGGCATCAAAGTACATAACTTTTGTTTTTCATGTTATAAAACCTTGGAAAATTAGAATATAAGTCAAACTTTTTTTCATGAAATAAGATTTCATTTGTTCTATACCAATATCAGCGAAGCATTTGAGGTTAATTTCAATTTTAAAGTCAAAGGCAATTATGTCTTTACAAAAAAAAACTTTACAACACGTTAAAATATAGATTTTGATTTTAAAGTAAATAAATAAATGTACGAATCATTGGAACAATGTTTATTAAGAATTATCCATTCGCAGGCACAAAATCTTGTTTGTTAGAGAAGTTTGGCATACGTTTTCTGGACTCGAGAATCGAGATTATGCGCGAATGCCGATTCGAATAGCCGAAAACAGAACTTGACGCTTCGGTTACGAGTTTTACGTGCCTCTCTACTGCTTGAGTGTGACAAGGATAGTCGAGAATTTGTTTCAAGGCATTACTGTCAGTCATAATCAAGCTAGTTAATTGATCATCTGGAATGCGTCTAATTATGGGAGGCTCGGTTATGTTCTCCCATTTAATCAAATCCTTGTAGTCTGTAGCGTCAAATTGTATCTCGGGTACTTTGAAAACTCGCAATTCCGAATACGGCTCTGATTTTCTGCAGTCCAGAATTTTTCGCAGCGCGTCTATACGAATGTCCAATCGTTCATCGACCATCATCGCTAACAGTAAATTTTCCGGATGTACGAAGAAAGCGTTTCGCTGAATGACAGGATCGATCACCTTCCTAACTTCCATGTCAAGCTCTCTTGAAAGTGAAATCGTTAAAAACACATGAGAGGCGCCGGCGTGACATTTCGGGCTCGTACGAATAGAAAACCACACGGGCACATAAACTTTCATGATAAAAGCGACAAGGTTACGCAATTTAACGTTAGGTTTCGGAGTTCCAATATACAATCTCAGCAGGCGATTTGCTGTTGTAAGCCAGCGCGAATGTGAAAGTGGGCCAGGGTTTTTTGGTACCAAATCTTCCGGACAGACGCCACTTTGTACCGCTCGACTTATCTCTAACAAGTATTGTTGATCTTTGCTAAGATCGCGCGCGTCGATTTCGGGTAAAGTTGTTCCCGGTTGAACGGGCTCGAATTTTACAACTGGTAATGATTCACATGTGACGAGAGCTTTACTGATTGGGCCGGAGTGCGTCGAAGGGCCGGTTTTTCTCCCATCATAATGCTCGACCAAGTGACGAAGAGGCAATTCATTGGCATGAATTTGGCATATAAACCATTGAAGAGATCTTCCCAGCTTCAGCTCCATCTGTCGAATCACTCCGTGCTTTGAACCGGTGTTTACTGGCGTTCCATCGCATCCCAGGATATCTTTAACAATGATAAACTTTTATTAATATCTAATAAATATCAAAACCTGCATAAAAATAATAAATTTGCCAGATAAACTTCTATTCAAAAGATTAAAAATAAATTCTTAAACCATTATTCGACCCTCTTTACTTCAAGCTAATAAGAAAATACAAGTATGCAAAGAGGTGAAAGAGAATAGCAAATCAATCGATGGAGATCATATGAGAGAAATTTTAGCGTGCTAAAGAGGGTTGATTCACAACATTTATTTATAAGATACAATTTTGCTAAACTTCTGTATTTTGCAAGTAAAATAAGTTGTTTTATTACCAATGGTTGACATGTCAATGTCCGATTCTAGGAGAAAATCATAGATTGATTCACATAAATCCTTTGCTGTACTTGATGAAGGAGTAACGTGAGTCAAATATTTCTCATTGGGTTCCTGCAGCAACGTAACGTGCTCCTCCCGTATTTCCCGTCGATAGAATTTGTCTCCTTTCTTCTCCGATACCAATGTTGAGTCTTTGCGTCCGTCAAAGTAAATTGCTGTCACCTGACTGATGGGTGGTTGTCTATTCAACAGATTCTCGTTGTAGATTTTATGTTCTCTTAAAATTTTGTTTCTGTCGATAACCATGCTCGTATCTTCAGGTGTAATGAGATTGACATCTTGAAGGACTGCGTTAGCAAGAATAGCTGCGTTCCTTTGCGATACTCCAGTTCTGTCCATAGCTGCCATAAGGTTAGGTAAGGAGAACCTCATTTGCTTAGGTTGGCTTGGCAGCTGAAATGAAAAAAAAAACATATTTCGTACAGTGATCAACAAAATGTGTTTGTTTGCTCTAAATTTATAATTTAAGCAATTATATAGAGTCCAATATTGACCAATTTGACATTAAATGTCTAAAAACATTTTGTTCAACAAATTTTAAATAATTGCTTTGTTTACCACTACAATGTATGTACAAAAATATGATTCTTATGTCAAAAACAATAATAAAAAAGATAAGTTTATCATTTTTAAATGACATTTTAAAATAATTGTATGGATTAAAATGAGATAGAAAATCTGAATGATTGTAAAGTAAAATATTTTAATTTGTATAGAAAAATTACCTGAGACAAATTTGAGGGTCCTGATGTAATATCGGACTGTTGCGTTTCCGAATCTGGACTGTCTTCATAAAGCTGGGACGTGGAGGGAGCCACACTTGCTAAAGTCCTTCTGGCTTGAAGTAATGTCAATTTTCGTTCCTGTCTTTGGTCGTCCAAAAAATGCCTTACATTTGCCGGAATCTTAAAGTCTCCTGTGCATTCACAATTCTCAGCTGACGGACATTGACATTTAGCAATATCGAAGAGTTTGTTGCCATCAGCGATGAATTGATCAATTTTAGCATTCAGAGATTTTGAGACGGTGCGCTTCTTTTTGTCAGAGTAAAGTTTGTCATACTTGTCAACCCAATTTTTCAGTTTATTTTGGACGGAGTGCGGTAAAACGATTGGAATGTTGACTTGGCTCCACGTTTGACACAATCGATCTGTTACCAACGAACGTATATCAAAGTCGGTCTTTTCAGGTTCCTGTTTCTTCACGTAAAGGTAATACTTGAGCACTTCTAGGTAAGTCGGTAATTTTAGTTCAGACAACGTGTCCGGCACTAGAAGACGTTCCAATTTCTGGTCAGTGGAGCTTCTGGTGTTCATCGTTACACAGTACACTAGGGAGGTTTTGACTAGATCTGTGGATAAAGCAATAAAGTAAAATCAACAAGACGAAACAAGGTAAAAAACGCTAAACGACTTTAGCGTCGCCACGACCAAAACAGTGAAACTAACCGATGAGTTTTGACAGCTTTGGAGTCGTCGAGGGGGGGCAGCTGATGTCATGGAACAGACTTAGTTTATTCGCAGGCGTCGTACAGAGTGCGAGAGTACAATAAAAAAGGCGCCTGTAAAATAACACATGGAGTAAGTCGACTGTTCGCAGTGCTCCTAACCTCAAATTCACGTTTGGGTCAAAGATACATTTCACCGCAAAAATCACACTTTGATTCGCCTACCATTTTGTGCGGCGACGCTTCGCTTTGGACCGGAGTCCACTTACAGACTTTTCAGGAACCGACTGGCGTTTTTACTTGCCGAATTCGACGGTTTGCGTTTTTCCGCGCCGGCACGCCATGTGTTTACCGGCGATTGCTATCGAACCGTTCAGTTCGATAGCGATTCTCGCGGTCGATTCTCTTCGATAGCGAGTCGCGCAGGGTCGCCAACCAAAAGAATCAGAAATACAGTTTTGCTGTCGTCAATTGCTTTGGCGCGTTGGCCAACCTGTTACATTTGAATAATATACGAGTTGATTTACTTTAATACTAACTCAGCCCATGATTTCGAAGTATGTTGTGCACCTAGAGAGATGGAAGCAATAAGTTTTATCCAAAAAAATTTCCGCTTCCCCCCAGTGGGGCATACGATATTTTATGTCACGAGGAAGGGGAAATAGCCAATTTTCAAAATCTAAAAAGGAAAAAAAGTGGCACGTTCCTCCCCGAGGGGCGTAAAATATGTTGTGAAACAATATCTAATCAAAGCTATCTGCATATTTTTGTATTATATAAATAAAAAGTAACAAAACATGATAAACATTGAGATCACACGTCAATACATGATCGATTGACGGAGCGCAGTGACGCCATCTCTTGGAAATGCACGCAACTACGTTGAGCGCTCAATCGAAACAAGGCAATATCTTCAAGGCTTGATGAACGCAAGTATTTTAAAATTCGAATTTCTTAAATTTTAAATTGAACATATGGAAAATAAAACAATTCTCGTTTAGAAAAATAATATTGTGGATCAAATGCTTTGCTGGTATTGGTATAGAACAAATGAAATCTTATTTCATGAAAAAAAAAGTTTGACTTATATTCTAATTTTCCAAGGTTTTATAACATGAAAAACAAAAGTTATGTACTTTGATGCCGTTTCGATTTATAAAAAAAAGTTAATTCCCATTTAGAAAAATAAATTGTAGATTAGAAAGTCCCAATTTGATTTGTTTTAAACCAATTTCAATCAAATATACAAACTACATTTATTTATATTTTTTTCAACATTAATAGGCGATAAATATTGGATTTAATGAGGTGCTGCCACCTATCTTCATACTTTTATGATCTGAAACTGTTCTTTAGATCATTTAATTGATGAATTTAATGTTATGGATGTAACACAGAAACAAAATGTAACGATTCCAATCCACGGAATGACAAAACACCTAAAAACCCGTTTTTTGGGTACTTTGAGCATTTTTTCTTCGCCTTTAGGAAATGATAAACCCCAATGTTAGTTATATTGACTTATTCGGTATCAATCTGGGAATAGATGATTAAATATTCAGCCAATTTGAAGCAAATTAAAAAAAGTTATTGGCTAGAATCTAAAAAAAGTGCAAAAAACGGCGTTTTCAGGTGCTCGGTGCTGCCTGGGTATTCATCAGAAAAATGTTTCAGCATATCTCCACAACTTTTTAGATGGAAATCTTTCATTTAAGACCCTAGAGAACGAAATCTATTTTTTCGAGCCACCCTAATATATATATATATATATATATATATATATATATATATATATATATATATATATATATATATATATATATATATATATATATATAGCCAGCGTACAATGTGACTTCCGTACAAATGTGTTACATGTTGACAACCGAGGATATACATGGAGTATATTAAAGTACAATTGGCGGTGTGGCGTGCAACCATCGTATTTTGTGCAACTTGACAGCTGTATATAGTTAATTTGGTATGAAATGGCATCTTTGCAATGTTGCCGCACTTGATTTAACATATTGCATTGATTCAAGACTCATCATAGGGGAATCCCATGTAAATATTTTAATGTTAGTTTTTATTTCTATTACAGGACTTAAATTATCACAATACATAATTTAAATCATTTTATCATTTAGCAACAACATTTTGAAAGCATTAATTACGTATTTTATTACGTTTTATTCGAATTGTAGCTTCAAAATATTTATTATTAATTTTAAAAAAAGGACTTACGCCGACACAGCAAGAATACTAAGTAACTATTAGTTCTTAAATATTTTTATCACAGTAAATATATTAAAATAAAATTAATATTGATATGTACAAAAAACAAAACAAAAACATATAAAAGTCACGGTAAAATAAATAATAAAATCTAATAAATAATAACGATAACGGATACCTTACAAATAAACACAATAAGTAAAACGTTGTGATTGACCCAAAGAAGTCCACTTATTATTTTTTATTTGGTATACAATTTGAAACCCATAATATTTCAAACAGACCATTAAAACAAAATAAAATGTTGCGAACGTATTGACAAAATAATAAAAAGTTCTTTCACGAAATCAATTAGAGATGGTAGATTTGCCTAAGCTACTATTGACGGTTTTAAAAATGAGGAACAAAGATTATCCACTAAAAATTCATTATATACCGTGTGTCCCGTTTCAATACGCATCATAGGGAATTCCCTTGTTAATTTTTCATTTTGCATTTCTGTCTCTATTATGGAACTTAAACGGTCAGAATGAAATCAAAATCGTTTTCTTATTTATTGACAATATTTCAGAAGCAGGTTGTTTTTTTTTATTCAGTTTTAATCGAATTATCGCTTAAAAATGATGAAGAAAAATGGACATAAAAAATCATAAAAATAGTAGTTCCTTTGAAAAGTCAGTGCTGACGTCTAAAATTGCAGACGGAAATTCAACGCACATTCATTATTTATGTTAAAACGAATTAACTTAACAGAATAAGACTCCATTTACTATTTCTCATTTATTTTATGATTTTAATTTGTTCATTTGTAATAAACCACTAATTGTGAGCTGAATTAATGTTTTGTGCCTTTATAAATTTAGATTTCAAACTGACTTTTTATTGCAACTACTATATTGACGATTTTATTTTCGAATATTTCTTCACCATTTTTAGCGATATTTCAAATGAAAGAGAAAACAAAAATTAAACTTAGAAGTTAATGCTGGTAGGCAGAGGAATGATTCTAATTTTATTCTGATCATTTTCGTTTAATACTAGAGATACAAACTGAAATTGAAATGTTTACATGGGAATTCCCTCTGATGCGTCTTGAACGGGACGCACGGTATGTAATCACATTAACTTTGATTAGTCGTATAAACACTGACGTTGAATTCAATACATATTTGCTGTCTTTTTAATACACTGACTTTTCATGCCAACTACTATTTTGAGGATTTAATTTTACATTTTTGTTTAATTTCTTTCATAGTTTTTAAGCGATAATTCGATTAGAACTGAATAAAAAAAATGAAATAGGTTTCAATATGGGATTCCATATGATGTGTCTTGAAATGGGCGGTATATGCGGAAAGCAACTACGAAAAAAATATAATTTATATTTCATTGCCAATAAACAAAAACATGAAAAATCTATAAAAGTACAAAATTACTTGGTTTGAATGTAATAAAAAATATACTTTAACACATCGTTCGAGGATTATTGCGTTAGGGATTTGTTTAATTAAACTAATAAATTCGATGCTGAAAGACTTCACGGTCGATGGCCTGTTAGGCTTAGCCTAATTAATACAATCACTACTCGATTCAACATTTTTATTAGTAAATAAGTAAACATGAGTAAGAAATGTGATTAGTACAAACAAAGTAACATAAAATATATACAAGGTGTTTCAACAAGAATGTTTTAAATACTAGGTGCAAGGAATCATTTGTTTCATAATATAAAATTATTTTCGAATATACATATGGGTATGCCATATTTACTGGATGCCATACAACTTTGTTATTTTAAATGGGATACCACATATTTCATTAACTTTTTGGATTCTTTGTTAAAAATTAATACTGGTTTGTTAATAAACAAACTGGCCCTGATTTTTAAGAAGGAATTAAAAAAGTTAATATCATATGGGATGTTCCATTTAAAATAATAGAGTTGTATGACGTCCAGTAATTAAGGGACACTCTCTATACGCGAAAATAATTTTATGTTGTGAAGAAAATGATTTCATGCAACCTCACTGAATACCCTATATATCGTATCGTAAACTTAGACGACACATTACATTTAATGCAATAAGGTATTTATTTATTTTTATATTTGTTATGCACATATACTTTTATAACTGGCCAGGATTTATTATGAAATATGTTTGGATGTTTACTTATTAATGCCATTACTTCGTGTTTCTTAGGAGCTATCTTCTTTTGAATGTGATTTTTAAAAAAATCTTCAGTAAGACGCTTTTGATCTTCTGTCCAGGAAACTAAGGTACGTTTGGGTCCTTTTTTAAATTGAATTATTGGTTTGCTAGTAGAGGGTTGATCAAGAACATCTGGGTTGTTATCCTGAATTGGCTCTGGTACATCAGCTTCATCGTCAGATATATTTTCATGTTCCATTATCTCATCATTGATGTTTAATTCTGTTAATGATTTTCCTTTAAATTCTTCTATTGATCCATGTTTTGCTAATAAAAGTAATTTGCTAACTTTTGCTGTTTGATACACATCATCAGGTAAGCGATAAAATTCGGAATGTGTTTTTTCGGTGTGGCCCATAAAAGTTGCCAATTGCTCTAATTCATTTTTATCCATGTTTAATATTTGAACAATTGTTGCTAATTGTTTTCTTAATTTGGTAGAAGTTAACAATGAAGCCTTATTGGCATCTTTAAGGGCAATTTTTGCATGCTTTCGCATCACTGAGTTTCCAGTAATGGGGTTTTCTGATCCTGGCAACCCAAAAAGATAAGGGTTTGCCAAAAGATTAAAATTATTGCGAAGGCTAATTGCAAACTCTATTGAATCTATCATCTGTCTCTCAAAAAGCACAGGAACACCACGTCCTCGTTTTCCACGAATTACAATTCGTTTTAAAGATTTGTATAATATTTTTTCACTTTCCGTTAGGGTTTTTTCAAATTCCGATGATATTACATGGGGTCGATTATATTCCTGGAATGATGACAGTAGAATTCGCTGCAACTCACCAACTCGCCTTTTGTTAAAAATTAACAGAGAACAAAAAATGCTTTCTTGCAACACTTGATAATTTTTTTTACATTTAGGGTTTTCAACAAGCAGATGTTTGCTACTGACTATTGCTTCCTTCAAATATTTTTCAAATTTCTAAAATAAAAATTCAAATTATCAAATTAAAGAATTAATAAACAGTACGTTGGGACGAAAAACATAAATAACAGGGAAGAGTTGGAATGCTGCATTTTACCAATGTACAACCATCTCAATCTAATAGACGAGTTGAGTGTCGCGCACGAAAACTGCCTAACCGGTCGACTTTCCTATTCAAAATAAAGCTTCTAACGAGTGTATACACTCCTTGATTAAGCAAGGTTAGAAAATCCGGAAAAAGCATTTTTGGTGGGTAGTGTATCTGCGCGACACTCGACTCATCGGTCAGATTGAGATGGTTGAGTAATATACAATATAAATGTAAATTATTTACCGCAACATCTTCTGCCAGTGGTATCAAGGTGGGTTTATTAAATTTATTTATCGCTAAATTTTGTCCAGCTTCGCTAGAAATTTCATGTGCCCAATCTGTTTCTATTAGTGTAATTAAGTGTTTGAAATTATTTGTTTTATTTACGTCTTCAGTAGGTTTCTGAATTTCTACAGAATATGCAGTATTTATAGCATTCTTAATTAATGTGCCCATTTGCAAAGCTAACGAAGGCGATTGATATGTTCTCGTCGATTCATTATAATTTGCTATTTCTTTTGTTGCTAAAATAATATTTTTGAACATTGTAGGTTTTAAAACATCTAACAGTTGGAGAGTATTGTTTTTGGTTTGCTGTCTTATGTTTATTAATAAACGAGCAAGTCTACGCATATAACGTTTTGCAACATTTAGCAAATGTTTTTCTTTGTGCCTATGTATATATCGTCGAGCAACTTCACAAATAATACCATCTTTTTTAGCCACCAATGATATGTCATCTGCTCGCATCATATTTAAAAGTCCAGATTTCCTTAAAATGTCATTAGGGCCAAATCTTCCACACATTAGGGTTTGTCCTTCAATTTGAGCATAGAGTCGTTTCGAAGGATCCGGATTGAAGTAACATTTTTTTGCATGCCTCCGTAAATTTCGAGGAGCATAATATCCAAAACAAAATTTACATGGAATAAATTTGTTTAGAAGCTGAAATTTTCCTTTCATTACAGGTACTATATTAGATGTCTGAAAATCACCTTCTCGTCGCAATTTGTCTAGTAGTTTTTTTCGCTTTTGTGACCGTTTTTCTAAAGACATGATTTCGGCAACTCTAATTTCGTCTTTGTGATGACGTTCTAAATGACGTACAAAGTTGGTAACGGATTCATCGCAAAAAGTACATGTGTGACTTCGTCTTTGGCCGCGTGTTTTGTTTGATGTGGTCGCATGAGTTGAGCAGGCCTGATCAGTATCGCATGACAATCGAGTCGACTGACAATTTTCTATTGATTTTAAAATTTGACTAAATGAAGAATTTGAGTTTTCGGCCAATGGAAAGATATCACTAATTCCTGATAAATTAACATGTTTACTAGATGAAAAACTTTCACATTCGGTCGGGGGTACGTAATTCAAACTTGATATATCTGGACTATCAGCCAAATGTTTGTTGTCCCGTTGGTTTTGACTATTATCTAATCTGGATTCTAACCGATTACCAAGCAATGGTAAAACACCGCTAAATTCTGATGAACTTCTAGAGGTACTAGATGCAAAAGTATCATAATCGGTCGAGGGTACGTAATCTGAACCTGATATATCTGGACTATCAGTATCAACTTCGATATTTGATTCATCTGCAATATTAATACAAATTCATATTAAATATTATTACAATAATTACTAGACACCATTCAACTATGTCAATTTAAATTTTACATATATTATAAAGAATATCAAGACAAGATATGCCGTTAATAAATGAAATGAAATGAAAAGACATTGCTTTCAGTTGTTATTCTTTTTTTGATTAAGTTTACGTGCCTTTATAAATTTTGAATATTTGTTAGCAAAAACGAGTAAAATAGTGAAACGAATGTAAGAAAAATAGGCTTACTGTTGCAGTTGCTGCGCCAAAGTTACTGCGCTTACTTTGGCGCAGCAACTGCCAGAGGAAACCCATTTTTCTTACATTTGTTTCACAAACAAATGTAAGAAAAATGGGCTTACTCTGGCAGCAAGCAACTTTCGCAAACAAATGTAAGAAAAATGGGCTTACTCTGGCAGTTGCTGCGCAGCAACTTTGACGCACCAACTGCCACAGTAAGCCTATTTTTCTTACATTCGTTTCACTATTTTACTCGTTTTTGTTAATAAATATTTAAAATTTATAAAGGCACGTAAACTTAATCGAAAAAAGAATTTATAAATGTTTATGCATATCGTTAAGCTCTATTTTACGTAGCATCTGTAATATTTGTTTTTAATAGCACTGTAAACGTTACTAAACAATGCCGAATTATTCCAAAACTATACGACTTTGACGAAATGTTGTATTTACTTATAATGCAGTATTTATTTTCATCAAGTAATACATTTAATAATATATGGGGTAATCGCATTTATTGATAATGTTTCATTTGAAACATTTGTTGGTATTTTTAATACAAATTTAACTATTATTGATACAGATTTAAATTAAATTACACTTGGTTTGTTGTGCCATTCAATAAATACAAATTTAAGCTGAAAAATACTACAGATATTGAAAGCAATTTTATATGAAAATCGAGGTTCTTAATATTTAGGAAAATCAGTATGGGGTGGTCAAAAAAGCGTTACGTATCGCAATTTATTAATTAATATTGAGTATAAAAAACTATTTTTTTTAAAAACAACAAATAAATGTATTTTTTTAGGAAATACATTATAAATACGACGAAATTATTATTAATATTCTAAATATAATATGTGAGTATGTTTTATATTTTCTGTAAAATTATTACTATTAACTATCCAATATTCAGAATGCACATTTAATTTGTAATATTTAGATGGTTGTCAATAGAAATGATTTTAATCAAAATATTTTAAAAATATTATTGATACAAAATATTCTTCATTTAGGCTCACGAATCCATTAATCGTGAGCCTAAATGAAGAATATTTTGTATTTTGGGTGTTTTCTTGAAAATTAACGAATCGCATTTACAAAGCATTTCACTCATTTACTCGCCACTTGTATATGATACAACAAATAAATTTATTTTCTTCTAATTAAAATTAACTGTCAAATCGCTTTACATAACTTGTTTTACAAGGTGCTTTCGACCATAATATATGCGACAAACTTTAAGCGCTGATTCCTGGGATTATTTTGATCATAAAAGTTCATATGAATAAATCTCCAAACAGCGTACTTACAATAAACTTAATAAAACACTAACACTTTCTTCACTAAAAACATGTATTTACTCTAATGTACATTTCGAACATACGTGCTCATTATCAATAAATTACTTAAAGAAGAATGTGTTTTATTAAGTTTATTGTATTCAACTCTTCACGTGACTCAAACCAAATAACTTTAATTTTAACTTTAATTTTAACACTGTTAACATTTCTTCACAATTTGTATTATATACCAGATGTATATTTCGGTCACAAGGTAACCATTATCAATGGATTGAAATGTACATCTGTTATATAATAAAAATTGTGAAGATAGGTTAAAAGTGTTTTAATTAAAGTTATTATAATCTTCACGTAATTCACCCAAATTCATTCAAACCAAATGCATAAGATTAGTAACATTTAAATCACTAGTTTATGAATCTCTCATTGAAAATTTGTATAAAGTTAGAAATTCCATTTTTGCGTTATTGAATACAATTCGAAGCACCACTGATATCTTGCAGGTAACATCGTATAACTTTAAAACTAAAATGTTTTGGACATTCATTCATATGATTTTTTTAGGATCAAAATAACCCTGGGAATCAGTCCTTACAATTTGTCACACATATTAAGAAACACCCTGTATGAAGAAAATAATGCAGTGTCGATTTTTACATTAATTTGCAAATTTTCAATTAAAAGTATTTTTTATGATGCAATATTACGACATATTCGATTGTTCTATTTATTTTTCTAGTCACAAATAACCAAAACATAATATAATCGAAATGTGCTTTTGCTTTCTATGTACGATTCTTATGATCTAAGTTTTCACAAAACCCTTACTAATCATGAACAAAATCGAAAAATCACTCCGAATGCACACTAAAAATGATAGAAAACATAAATGCTACCACCGCGTGCACCAACGTGCGCTTTTTTATGCATAATAAATCAACGTACCTGTAACTCGATTATGTTCCATTTTCACACACACTAATGATGGTGTTTTATATTATGAAACACGTTCAATTCACTAAAACTATAAGTGCGCAGTTGTCGGTTTAAGGGTTGCCACTAACAGCGTTGAGTGGATGTACGCGATTTTTTTTTAATATACACGAAATTGACGAGGACGCCACCTATAATATATACACTATAACTATAGTGTCTGGAAATATAGATCTAACGCTCCGATTGGCATCCTCTTTATAATTGGTTTATAGGTTGCTAACACCAACTGCTACGAAATAACAATTTTAAACACCAAAAGCAAAGTGGCATCCGTATATCGGACGCCACTTTGCCGCGGATGCCATTTCAACCGAAATTTTTACATAGGTGGATGCCAAAGTGTACCCATTCTATATATATATATATATATATATATATATATATATATATATATATATATATATATATATATATATATATATATATATATATATATATATATATATATATATATATATATATATATATATATATATATATATATATATATATATATATATATATATATATATATATATATACCTTTGTGACGATTTACATGTACAAGTATTATTTTGTATGTATTTGTGGAATGTAAATAAATTATTAAATTAAATTAAATTAACAAGTGGGAGATTAAATTTACCTGTAAATGAAGAAAACGTAGAAAGATTTAATTTCGTATTTATAGGTGATGAAGCATTTGCTTTGCGCGAAAATATTTTGAAGCCATATTCTCAAAGAAATTTGAACTATGAAAGACGAATTTTTAACTATAGACTCTCGCGTGCAAGAAATGTAGTAGAAAATGCATTCGGATTAATGGCTTCAAAGTTTCGTGTCTTTCACACTTGTATTAATCTGGACCCTTCAAAAGTAGGATATATTGTGCTCGCAGCTTGTGTTCTGCATAATTTTTTAGTGCGTTCAAGCACTGCGTATTGCAATCCTCAAGTTGTGGACACAGAAAATTCTGCCACTCACGAAGTCGTACCTGGCCTTTGGAGAACTGAGAACGACGAGGGTTTAGTATCCCTACAAAATAACACTCGAAGTAGAAACATTCCTACAGATGCCAAACAAAATAGAGAGAATTACCTTCGTTTCTTTAATGGTCCAGGTAAAATACCTTGGCAAGATGAAATGATAAGCAAAGGAAAAGCTTAATTATTTAATCTTTGTGATGTTACAGTTAACGTAATGTAAGGTTATATAATCTAATCACTTTTGAATAAAGTAATAAAAAAAATATGTTAATGTATACATTATATATAATACCAACCTGTTCCGTTTGTTCCTCGCTTCCTGGTAGTTGTTCATCTTTCTCCGATTCTCTGGAGACTAGGTCTTCACCAACAACAGAACTCTGAGAATCTTCTAAATTAGAAATACTGTCGAGAGGACGATCTTGGTCCCTTGTGAAAGATAACAAATTGAAGTACCTGTAAAATGGAAAATAATAACATGTAAAAACAATCAATCTGTGCCGATAGATACATAAGAGAAATAAAAAGGCGCTAAAACAATAATTTTCACTCACCATAATGTAGGTTCATAAATGTCATCCACTCCGGTGCCACTTCTTTCCGAAGCCTCCACCTTTTTAATTTCCTTCCGGTAGCTGGACCGAAGGTTTTGCCATTTGCTTTTTATAGCATTACTGTCAATTTCAGGGTATTCCTCCCGAAACTCTTCTACGATTTCTTCATAACACTTATATTTCATATTTTTATTTGTGTAACTTGCATGGTTCAATTTCCATAAACAAGGACGGTTTTTGTACATATCTATCAACTGTTTTACACTTTCTTTAGTAAACTCTATAATTTTAATAGGCTTTCCGTTGTCACCCATGGCAACTTTAAAATAACATACAGAAAGAATCATACAAATGTAAAGCAAGAATAACAACCTATTTATTAAAATTGAGAGAAAAGACTGCGGGCAAGATCTGTGAGTACAGTCCGTTCGTGTGTGTGCAAGCGACAGTCCCGCCCTTCGGGCGCCGCCTGCCGTCCGCTAGCGATATCTGACTCAACTCCACTAACGAACAGGCCGGGCTCGCCGGTTTTACTTTTTTTCCAAGAAAAATCCGTGGCCCGTCAAAAATATCCGTTCGTGTATGGCCAGCTATTGCCTGATCCGATGAATTCATCAGAATTTTTTAATTCCAATAACGAAAAATGAAAGTAAATTTATGAGATATTACTATCAAATTTTGACATCAGAAAAATGTGAAAGGGGCTCATAAGTCTTTTGAGGTGTCGTGATTTTACGTTCTCTACTGTACTCACACAAATAAATATCTCACTGTTATAAAACTATTACGATTACTGCAGTAAATGGTTTGAGTCAATCAATATATGGATTGAATCAATCGTAATTAGATCAACACTTTGAAAGTTGCACATCCTAAGTTCGACAATCTTGCTGGTTATGAAAAATTGTAAGAAAGCATGTGCAATAAGGAAAATCAGAATTTTCCATCTAGAAAATTGTCAAAATAGTTAATTTCCTACGACAATTGACAGTTTTTCGTAATTCCACCAAAACTTACAAAGTTTCATATCCCATGTTCATAAATCTTACTGGATATGAACAATAGTATCATTAGAAAGCATGTACTAAAAAGAAAATCAGAATTTTTTATTTGAAAAATCGTTAAAATGATTAATTTCCTACAACAGTTGGTTGTTTGTGGTAATTCGTCCAAAATTTGCAAAGTTGCATATCCTATGTTCAAAAATCTTACTGGATATAAACAATAGTATCATTATAAAGCATGTGCAAAAAAGAAAATCAGGATTTTCCGTCTGGAAAATTGTTAAAATAATTAATTTCCTACGACAGTTCGCTGTTTTTCGTCATTCGACCAAAACTTGCCAAGTTGCGTATCCCAAGTTCGAAAATCTTGCTAAATATGAACGATAGTAGCATTAGAAAGCACGTGCAACAAAGAAAATCAGGGATATCCATCTGGAAAATTGTTGAAATTACTAATTTCCTACGACAGTTGACTGTTTTTCGTAATTCCACCAAAACTTGCAAAGTTACATATCGCAAGTTCGAAAATCTTGCTGAATATGAACAATAGTATCATTAGAAAAGCATGTGCACGAAAGAAAATCAGGTTTTTCTATCTGGAAAATTGTTTAAATAATTATATTCCTATGGAGGATTACTGTTTTTTTTTTAATTTACTAAATTTAACTTTATTCAGTATTTTTTTTCTTTTGCCGTATTAGAACTACATCTTAAAGGCATTTTAAAACTATATATATTTCGATTTAGGTGCTATTTTTGGTGGATGGTGGATGCGCCGGGTTATTGCTGTAAATATTGCCAGCTTCACATACATGAGTTATTTGGAAACATCATAAAGTGCTGCACAAAGTATGTTTTGTGCTTATTAATTCCTCGTGTAGTCAATTATTTTTGGGGTAGCTTTTCAATTCGTAATCGAAGTATGTTAGAGAATGGACATTTGTGCACTAAATAAACTATACTTTATTCGCGTTGAACATTGCGAAATATAGATTAATCTCATGTAAATACATTTCAAATACATGGAGCAGATTGGGACTTCGGAGGTGGGGCAGTTTGGGACTGCTAAATGTCTATATAGGCCAAATTATAAGTTGGACGAATATGGGTACTTTTAAGAGGACCTGATCGTAAACTCTAAAAATCGGTAGGACCCCCGACCGCTATGTAATGAATACATTTCTGCGGGGGATGGGCCCGAATTTCACGCCTTCTTATAACATCTAGCGTTCCGGAACCGAATGCAAAATATGAAAGGGTCTTGAAAGGGAAATACTACCTGATGCCATTGACACACTTTTACTTATATGAGTTAATATGAAAGAGGAAGTGAGCAACGAAAACAACAAAAATGCAGATTACGGGTAATGAAAAGATATTGATTTAATAAAAAAATATATTAATTGTTCTAAAAACTAAAATTGATAATAAAAACCAAATTAAATCTAAATATATACAATTATTAAAAACACATTAAACCTAAATATATACTTTTTATATAAGGTTGATAGAATAAAACACTTGGTTTTTGTTTCACAAATTCAATATTTTATTTCCACGACTAGTTTCGGTCAGACGACCATTATCAATGTGGTTTACAAGGATTACTATGATTTACAAAAGAGCGGACCGCGTTTTATACATTGGGGATTAAGGCTCCATAGTACGCGTTGTTCCATAGCGAAAATCCATATAAAACATGCTGCCGTATTCCGGCTGTAATTTCGTTATTTACACACCGATTTATTTCATCTTTTCAAAATAAGGAAATAAAGGATATATAGACACATCTACTGTCTTGATTTTTTTTTAATAACTTTCATTTGATTACAATAAAATGACAAAAAATGGCATTACTTGTGATGCTTTTTTAGTGTACAATTTAATTTTTTTTTGAAATAATAAAACAGCATAAAGGTAGTTTCTTCTTTCTACTGATTGTTGGTTTTTATTAGAACACAAAACATGCTCTGTGCGAAATTTAAGAAATGTTCTTCTGACCCCTGTAAATCGCAAAAATACAGCCCGTAAAGTGCCGCCGTCTGTTGCATTTTACTCGATGCTCTTAGCGTTTTCTGTAAAATTACAGAAATCATGCAGTGATATTATTACTATCCATTCGACACATTTTCGGCTCAGATTTTGTTTGATTGTGTTAGTTGTGGTGTTATTGGATGATTGCGCGCGTAAGTATTTTTGAATTTTTTTTATTTATGCGTGTAAAGTGTATTATTTTGTATTATTCAATATCGTCTCCACACGGTTAGGTTAATTTTGGTGTTATTAAGTGTTGTTAGATTTTTGTGTTTGTATAATTGTTTAACAATGCCACGAAAACCTAGAACGAAGGCAGGGCTGAGATTGAATGACCAACGAAAGAAACAAAGTAACATTCAGAAATGGAATGCGTAAGTATTATTTTATAAGCAATAGCTATGATGAGGTTTTTCTATTCCAAATTCCAATTATAACATATTGCGAACAAGCGTCGGCAAATAGCGGCCGCCGAAGTCTTTTTCCCGTAGCGGGAGGCGCGGCGTCAGGCGCCGATTCGCATAGCGGGCGCATCGACGTACCGGCCGGCGAATTCGGGGTCGCGTCACGTCGCGTCGGCTAGTAGGTTGGATATTTTTTTGCGGTGTTTGGTGAATTCAGGATTTTTTCTGGCCGGTCGGCGCGGGCGGCGCTTATTTATTACTCATCATATATACAGGATGTCACGCACCATAGGGATTTCCTAATTATTTTAGAGAAAACATGTAAAGATGTTTCTCCACGACCATTACTGAATGTAATAAAATTCCGAAATCAATTTTAATAATAGAATGTAAACATTCTCATTCTCAAGTTAGAATATTTATTCTGAAACACTTGCTTTGTATAACAAAGATGTAGTAACTGCGTATGAAATCTATGCATAGGAACGCTCGAACGCCTTCGCGGTAGGCGGTCGCGCTGAACAAAAAAATAAAAAAGCCCCTTACAGGGATCGATAAAATAATGATTTTGATATGGTGTGATAGAGGAAAGTTTAAGCTATTTTTTGGTAGTGAGCCCTACCCTCTACGGTTCGATAACATTTATTTAAGTCACTTCAAAGTTTAAATGCATTAAAATAATGTTGTTACGTTTAAATAATCATAACTATAATTTTTCATAATCGATTATATCATACTTAGCGGAATCTTATAAAGGAATATGTGTTTAATAAATCCTGTAAAAATGGTATTGATATATTAGGTGAGTGCGATGTAATAAATCATTAAATCTTATCCACTTTTCACGCGTAGTTCGCGTTCTCAAATTGATCAATTCTGAACATTAATTGCACAAAAGTGATGCGTCCAAAAAATTGAAACATTTGACACTTTGTGAGTTTTGGAGTATCTAGAATGTAATAGTATTTTTTTTTGTTCGTCAATTTTCACTTTTATTTTTCTTTCCCCCACTACCGCTGGTGCGTTCGCTTGGATCGGCCACACTGTGCGGCGGAGGCGACTGACGAGTTGGTCCCCTCAGCTCACCGCCCCCGCCACCGTTCGGCTCGTCTTATGCTGCAGTGCGGCGGGCGCTCCACATATTTAGTTTGAATAGTATAATACAAGAGCGCTATGATTTGCGTGGCGATGCATCGAACTACTACCCACCACCGTTGCCCCGCAGGAGAAACTGTTTGGCAAAGCACTACAGGCCCTTAAGGCTAATGGCTTAAGACTAAGTAGGGTGGGAGGAGACCTGATTACTGGAGCGTAATTTGACAAAGGTGTCGATCAGCGGGGTGTTAATTGCGTCTAAATTGTCGTTGGTTATATATAGGCCCTTTTTGATCGCATCCTTAATGTAAAAAATTTCCCAGTAATTAAGTTTCCTCGATTTGTTTATGATTTTTAATGTTTTAAATTTCGAGGGAGTGAAAAAATGGCCATTATCAATACAATGCTTAGCGAAGCCTGTTTTTGCCTGGTTATCCAAGATAGATTTTTTGTGTTCTTTTAAACGAGTATTTAAATTTCGTCCAGTTTGGCCGATATAAATGGCTTCGCAATCGTTGCAGTGCAATTGATATATGCCGCTTTTTTCACCCCTTTCTGTTTGATCATTGTTATTAATTAATATTTTCCCTAAATTGGTTTTATTAACACAAATAGAATTGATGTTTAATTTGTTCAGCGAGTTGATGATTACATTTGATTTATTATTAACAAAATTGATAGAGACATATGATTTTGGATTTACAATTTCCGATCCAGCGTAAATTAACTTCAACAAAGAACTCTTTCGTTTTTTATTTACTATGTGATCGATGATTTCTTCTTTATAGCCATTGTTCGTGGCTATGGTTTTGATTGTTCTAAGTTCTTTGTTGAAGTCAATTTCTGATAAGGGTATACTAAACAATCTGTTGACTAAACTATGGAAGGCGCTCATTTTAATTTGTATAGATTGGTTGGAATTAGATGGTATTATTGCATCACTGTAGGTTGTTTTGCGAAAGATATTATATGCAATTTTACCGTCTTGACGTGTCAGAGTTAAATCCAGAAAATTCAGTTTGTTGTCTTGTTCTTTTTCAAGTGTGAATTGAATTGATGGTTCTATTGAATTTACGTAAGTTAGAAGTTGATTTAGTTGCCTGTCGGTTCCTTTGAAGATGCAAAAAATGTCGTCTACATATCTTGACCAGTGCAATATATTGTCTTTATTCTTATTGTTAGAGTCGTTTAAAATTAGTTCTTCGAAGTAGTTCATGTATATTTCAGCAAACAGTGGCGATAACGGTGACCCCATTGGTAGGCCCTCTGTTTGTGAATACAGAACATTGTTAAATTTGAAGTAATTCTGATTTAAACAAATGTTAATTAAGTTTTCTAATTCTATTTTTGCTGTTGGAGTTTCTGATGTGGAATCTATTTTTGATTTGAGGATTAATTTTAATTTACTAACAGGGATGGAGGTGAACAAGCTCTTGACATCTAATGAAATTAATTTTGCACCGGAAGGGATAGACAGGTTTTTTGTAATTTTAACGAAATCTGTTGAGTTTTTTATAGAGTATTTTGAGTTAAATTTGATAAAATTTGGAATTACTTTGTTTAATAGTTTGCAAAGTCGATATGAGGGGGCATTCATATAGGGTTCTACTGGTCGCATAGGTATATTTTCTTTATGAATTTTCGGCAGGCTATAAAGTAAAGGAAGAGAAGGGTTCATATTGATTAATTTGTAAGTTTCTTCTGGTTTTATTAGGGTTTTGCAAGATTTTAGTATACTTTTTAAGTCAATCTGAAACTTACTAGTTGGATCTTTCTTTAAAATTTTAAAAGTTGAGTTCTTGAAAAGTGATTCTGTTTTGTTGATATACTCTATTTTGTTAATTATTGTTACTGTGTTCCCTTTGTCGGCTTTGCTAACTACTAAATTATTGGATTTGAGTTTAATTTTAATAGATTTAATTGTTTTGTTTTCAAACTGAGTTTTTCTGCATTTACTTCTGCTTGTTTTGCTTAAAATCTGAGCGCATTTTGATTTGTGGTAATTAATGATAGGTTCGGGGATTTGTAAATCATAGTAATCATAATAGATGATTGAGTTACGTGAAGATTATAATAATAAAAAGAAGTATCAATAACCTTTCTTCACACACTTTATTTTAATACCAGATGTACATTTCTGTCACCAAGTGACCATTATCAATGGATTTTTAATACTAACTTATACAAACAAAAATAGGAGTATATATACAGAACAGATTAACAAAATATAATGAGCGTTAGGCGGTGGAGTTTAATGTGGGGAAAAAACGTACATTAACGGGTCGGTTTATGGAAAGGGGAATGAGCGGTAGGTAAAGACAGGTATATTCGGGTTAAGTAAAAGGAGGTATTAAATCTAGTAATTTGTTATTGAGTGGACTTAAATCAAAATTCATTAAGTTGTTTGCGTGTTTTTTCATTGCAATCGCTTCTAACATGTTTAAGTGATAATTGGATGACTGTTTTATTAATTTCATATTATTGATTGATATCTTATGGCCAGTTTCTAGTGAATGATTTGCTACGGCTGATTTTTCATTATTAAAATTTCTTAAATGGTTCATGTGTTCTTTAAAACGTATTCTTAAGTTTCTTTGCGTTTGCCCGACATACACCTTATTACAATTGTTGCAGTTAATTGAATAAATACCTGATTTATCAAGATATTCTGGTTGAGAAAAAGTATTACCCAAGGTTTGTCCTAATTTAGTTTTGATATAATATGCGGGAGTTAAATTGTAATTTTTAAATAATTTGTTTAAGGGGTTTTATAGGTTCGGATCGTAAACTATTCTTACAAATTTGTTGTCTAAGGTAGGGGGGTCTGGAAGGAGGCGTGATGAGTTACAGAGATTAATTTTAAATTTATGTTTATTTATTAAATTGTTTATAGTATTGGGATTGTATTCTAACTGTTTTGCAATCTTATGGATGGTTTGGATTTCTTTATTTCTATTCTCCGTTGATAATGGGATGTTGAAGGCTCTGTGGATTAGGTAATTAAAGGAGGCTAATTTATATTTCATTGGGGCTTTTGAGCTAGCATGCAAGTATTTAAATGTATGTGGAAATATATATATATTTGGAAATCTAATTTGTTTTTATTTCTTGTGATAAGCAGATCCAAGAAGGGAAGAGAATTGTTTACTTCGTATTCATAAGTGAAATTAATACTGTTATGAAAGGAATTAAGCGATGAAATAAAAGGTTGAATGTTGAAATCTGTTTGAACTATTGCGAAAATATCATCAACGTATCTAAACCAGACGCTTGGAAAATTTTTTAGTACGTTTTTGGCTTTGTTTTCAAACTCGTTGAGGAAAATGTTGGCTAAAAAGGGTGATAGGGGGTTACCCATGGCGGTCCCGAAAGTCTGTTTATAAAATTGATTGTTGAACTCAAACACATTACAATCCATTACGAGTTCTGTTAATTGTAAATAAATATTAATGTGTTCAGTAGGTATGTTATTTTGAATTAAAATTTTTTTTTTGAGGATTAAGATAGTGTCTTTGATTGCTATACTGGGGAAAAGGGACTCAACATCAAATGAAATTAACCTATCGTTATCTGAAATAATTGTGTTACTTAGTTTATGGGAAAGTTCTAATGAATTTTTTATGGAAAAGTTATTATCTAGTTCTAGGGATTGGAATTTTGAAACTAGCCATTTAGCGATTTTATAAGTGGGGGAATTGATGTTCGAGACTATAGGTCTGAATTTGTTGCCTTCTTTATGTGTTTTGGGTAAACAGTATAATTGGGGGATTCTGGGGTTTTTAACTTTTAATTTTAGAGCGGTGAATTTATCAATTAAGCATGTAGAATTTTTTAGCGATTCATTAATTTTTCTGATATATGGATTTAGAGGATTTTTTGGCTGAAGTAGGTAGGGACCGTTATCTAATAAATTTTGTACACTATTGAAATAATCTGTCTTACTTATTATCACAACACTATTACCCTTGTCAGATTTTAAATAAAAGCACTCCTTTTCTTTTAACTTTTTCACTACGAGCGCACTATTTTCTACTTTGGACCGGTTGTTTTTCTTGGTGTACTTCTCCAAGGTTCTCTTAGATGCGGACCGGAATTCTGCAGCTTGATCTGGAGGTAGTCGTGATGCGGCGGTGTCGATATCGCTGATGACGTCTTCCAAAGGAGTTTCAATGGGTACTGGATGTTTTAGGCCCAGGCATAAAGTATTCATTTCTTCCTCGGTGAACGACAAGTTGGTTTTGTTGACCACTAATGTTTGTGTGAGTTCTTGAATACTCTCTTCTGTGGTTCTTGTAATTTGTTTTTTACGGAGTAAGTTTTTAAGTTTCTTCTGTATGATGATGGACTTATTTTTCACTTTTTGTTGAATTACTCTGTGCATGTTGATTTGGGATTTATCCCAGATATGTGGGGGTGTACTTTTGCTGAGTGCTAGGTGTTGTTCATAAGCGAGGATTTCTAGATGCGTCCTTTTTTGGTGTAAATATCCTACTTCGGCTCTCACATCAAAGAGTGATATGTCGGCATTTCTCCACTGGCGGCGCCAGTAATTAATAAACTGGTGCGCATCGGGAGTTATTGCCGTAAGAGCATCGCCTAATATTGTTGTCGCTTCTTCAATAGCATAGGGTGGGAGTAAAGGTAGTGCCATATATTTTCTAATAACAGCCTTCGTGTTATTATTATAAAGGTGGATGCTTCTGCCTAAAAAATTAAAATTATTTTAAAAAATGGTTGAAATAATGTCATTATGAATTATGCCGAAACAGTAATACTAACTTTTAAATAATATTGCCCGGGCATAATGAAACCAGCAACCAAGTATTCTGGCCCCCGGAAATATTGTTCTCCCAGCTTCCCTCAGGCCACTTTCATAGTCGGACATAAATGTTTCAACAATTATGTCTTCAAAAAGGAATACTTTAGTTATAGTGTTTTATTAAAAATTTCGTAAAACTATTACTTGCAGGTAGTTGATTTATTATGAATGTCAATATAGCGTTGTATTCTGCCACTCTACGCCGCTCCATCAATACATACGCCAACGGAAATGCCTAAATTAAAAAAATAATAAATAATGTCCATACAAGTACTTCATACGGTTTTAAAATATCTTACCATTTTCTGGTGCATTATATGAACAGTCAAGAATTGACTTGCTCCCCCCGCCTTAGGGACAACCCTAAATGATGCGTCGATGCCAATATTTATTGTTTGGATGTTGTATGTAGTCAAAACATTTATATTTTGGGACACCCAAATTAATGCATTTATTGCCAAATATGTGCGAAGAAACACATTGTTTTGTACATCTCTTCCATAATGTTGATATCTACAAAAATTATTGATGCAAATTGATATAAAACTAATACACAAGGTAGCCAGCAAATAAGTGAAACGCGTAGTTAATAAATTTAAAAAATTGTATTTTACATATTTAGAATATTAATGGCCTCGCGAGGTTTACTGAATATCATCAAATGCATACTGTGTGACCCAGGATTAGTGCCCGAATAGGTAAACTTTTTTAATATTAATTTTTCGACAAAAAGTCATTCTTCACAAAAAGTCATTTGTAATCAAGAATTATGTCTGCATATAAAATATTATCTAATTGAAACAATTTAATTTAATTTTATTTATTTATATGAAAAATTCGAATGTACAGGGTGTCCCATTAGTGCGTGTTCGGAGGATATCTCCGTTCTCGTTAAAGATGGAAAAATATTTTTTAGACGAAACTTACTTGACTTGAAGAGCTGCATAACCCAAAATTATTTTAATGTATACAGGATGTCCCATAAGAGTGGTACTGAAAGTAAAATATTTTTTTAAATGGAACACCCTATATATTATTTGATGTTTAGATATTACTAACAATTATACGTATGTTTTATACAACATGTATATACCTAAACCTAACATATATCATAATATTTACAATTTAATGAAAAAAGTTGGATTTTTAGTTTATCAGATTTTAATTTATATCTCTATTATTAGTAATTTTAAAAATAATCGGTATGGTACTTTCATAATTTATACCCGACGATATCCTCAGCCGAAGTCAATTTTACCTTTGCACTTTGTAGTAATTATAACCTCTCAATCTTAAGAAAATTCAAACAAAAACTTAGTTTTTTTAAATGGCACCCCCTATATTTTTATACGGCATAATATTCGTCTTGAAAGACGAATAATATTCCGTATATTAATATTAGGGTGTCATTTAAATAAAATTAGTTTTTATTGTTTGAATTTTTTTAAGATTGACAGGTTATAATGACTAAAGACTGAAAGACGAATAATATGCCGTATAAAAATATAGGGTGTGCCATTTGAAAAAAAATAGTTTTTATTGTTTCAACTTTCTTAAAATTGACAAGTTATAATTACTACAAAGTAAGTGCAAAATTAAAATTGACTACGGCTGAGAATAACGCCTGGTATAAATTATGAAAGTACCGTACTGATTATTTTTAAAGTTACTAAAAAAAAGACCTTTATTGGCATATCTTACAAACTATTTACAATTTATTCGTTATTACTCCATTCCCGTATCCCTCTTACCCTCCCTTCTCTTTTCCCTCTCCCTCCCCAGCTTTTCCAACGTCCTTACCCCGATCCCATCCTCTCTCAACCACTCCACTACCCTTCTATTCCCTTTCGCTCCCAGCCACTCCCCTTTCACCCCCTCACATTCCTCCGCCAAGTGTCCCCACGTATCCTTCCCCTGTCCACACAACACACACCTTCCATATTTTCCCCCATCCATACTTTCCTTCCTCTCTCCTCCGATCCACACCTCGCCCTTGCCACAATCACCCTATCCTCTCTACCCCATCCCTTCTCTATCAAATACTTCGGCACTCTTCCATACACCTGCCACCTCCCATACATATCATTATACTCACTTCTCTCAATACGCCCTTGCCTTTCTTGCCCTTCCACCTCCTTCCCTTTCCCCCTCACCCACTCATCCACCTTCACCCCATTTCCTAGCCATTCCATTACTTTCGCCTCCGACAGCCCTACCCTCTCATACATTTTCCTCCTCTCCCCCCTCCATCTACCCTCACCCCCACACACACTCGTCACCCATGGTATGGTATGGTATGGTATGGGGTCGGTGGGTCGTGTGGCCTCTGGGCCTTTCGAAGTTACCTCGACCTAAAAGATCTTTTGTAACTATCCCTGACCTACTTGAGTCCCTCAATGTCTAGACTTCTTATGAAGTCTACTATAACTTGAGGGTTAATGTGTACCAGTTCCTCGGTGTTTAAAGTGGCCGATGACAGGTAGTTCCCTCTTTGAAGGGACAAGGCAGGGCATTCACAAAGTAGGTGCTCTGCTGTTTCTTGTGCCTCGTTGCAGAACCTGCAGTTGGCATCAGTTGTCTGACCCATCTTGGTGAGGTGGTATTTCAGAGGACAGTGTCCAGTTAGAAGGCCGGTTATGAACCTTAGGTTGCCCTTGCTTAACCTGAGAAACTGTCCGGCTCTTACGGCAGAGAAGGCGATGAACCTTTTCGCCTGCCGCAGACCAGGTGTGTCTCTCAGGTGAGCACTTTTGGCAGCATCTTCCCATTCCCGGATCATCCTCTTGATGCTGACTTTAGTTATTCCACTGTAAGGTTCTGGTCCGACAAATGGAGTCTTGGACCCTTCCTTTGCAAGGTTGTCGGCAATTTCATTGCCTTTGATCCCTGCGTGTCCCGGAACCCAGACCAGTTTGACTCTGTTGTTCCTAGCCAGCTGCTTTAGGGATAGCTTGCACTCCCAGACAGATTTAGACTTGCATGTAGGCGATTTTATTGCCTTTAATGCAGCTTGACTGTCTGAGCAGATGCAAACCCTCTGTTTGTTGTATCCCCTGTCTAAACATATGTGGGCGCATGTGTTCAGGGCCTCGATTTCTGCCTGAAATATCGATGGGGATCGTCCCAAGGCCCTTGATAACTCGCATCGAGGGCCAGTGATACCGATTCCGACTCCGTTTTCAGTTTTGGATCCGTCAGTGATCCAAACTATCGAGGAGCCTTGTAACTGCTTGACCCTCGCTCCAACATCATGGCGGCCATGGATGGCCACTTCAATCGTTGTGTCAAAGTCGTAGTCAGTTGACATGTAGTCTTTGGGCATGTATATCGCTCTTTCACCCACAGTGTTGAGGATTTTTAGGTGCCCGTTAAGGTATCCAAATTTTGGTGTGTCTGTCTGGATTATTCTTAATGCGTCTAGTGCTGCTTCCCTTTTCACGTGCAGATGCAGAGGTGTGAGATTTAGCATAGCCTCCATTGCTCCAGTAGGGCAGGTGTTCATAGCCCCTGTGATGCCCAAACATGCCAGCCGTTGAACCTTGCTGAGCCTTGCTTGGGCTGTGATCTCCGTTGTCTTCGTCCACCAGACAACGGAACCATAGGTGATTATTGGTCTTATCACCGTAATGAAAAGCCAGTATATCATCTTGGGGTGTAAACCCCATCGTTTGCCAAATAGCCTGCGGCAAGCCAATATTGCCCTTACTGCTTTGGCAGTGATGTTATCCACATGGGTTTTCCAGTTTAGCCTCTGGTCAAAGGTGAGGCCGAGATATTTAACTGTGTTGGAAAGCCCAATGAGTGTCCCATTCATGGTTAGTGCCTTAAGATTTAATTTTCTACGACCTGTAAATGGGACAATTACAGTCTTGTTGGGATTGATAGTGAGCCTCTTCTGCACGCACCATGTACTTACTTTCCGAAGGGCTGACTGCATGCGGTTAGACACCGTATCGTCATGCTTTCCCCTAACAATGATGATGATGTCGTCAGCATAGCCTTGTACGTCAAAACCGTCGTTGGATAACACCGATATTAGCTCATCGACAACTAGTGACCACAGCAGGGGCGATAGAACCCCGCCTTGTGGGCACCCCTTTACTGCGAACACAGTTGCCGATTCATCGCCAATGGACAGTGTGATCCTACGACCTTTGAGCATAGCATGGATCCATTTGGATGTGGAGGCATCAATTCCTCTTGATTTGGTGGCCGTGTCTATGGATTCATAGGAGGTGTTGTCAAATGCACCTTCGATGTCCAAGAATGCGTATAGAGCCACTTCTTTGCTTGCGATGCTCTTCTCTATTACACTTGTTAGTGTGTGAAGGGCATTTGTTATTGATTTGCCTGCTTGATAGGCAAATTGGTGTTTGTGAAGGGGAAACGACTGAAGAGCTTTCCCTCTGATATTTCTATCAATGATTTTCTCCATTGATTTTAGGAGAAAGGAGGTGAGGCTTATGGGGCGATATGACTTAGGCTCGTCAATTTCGCGTTTGCCAGCCTTTGGTATAAACACCACCGCCACCTCCCTCCACTGCTTGGGGATATACCCAAGAGAGTAGCTAGCTCTGAAAATTTGCGTGAGACGTGGTAATAACTCCTCCCCTGCCCTTTGCAAAAGGGCTGGAAAGATGCCATCTGCCCCCGCGGATTTGAACGGCTTGAAGCCGTTGATCGCCCATGTTATTATGCTTGGAGTGAAGATCTTTGTTGCCAGTTTTTTGCTTTCTCTGGTAGGGCGTTCTTGTACCTCAAAGCCGATGGCAGGTAAGTCTTCACTGTTAATTGCCTGGGACCCAGGAAAGTGAGCTTCTAGGAGTACTCTTAGACTTTCTTTTAGGGTTCCAGTGTATTCACCGTTGGACTTTTTTAGTAGTCCAATACCGTTCGTGTGATCCTTTGCAAGGACTTTTTGGAGGCGTTGTGCGGGAGGTAGTTCATCTATCCCCTCGCAGAAAGTCCTCCAAGTTTTCCTTTTGGATTTTCTCAGTTCTTTGTTGTACTCCGTAAGGGCCTTTCTGTACTCCTCCCACTGTCCAGAGGCTTTAGCCCTATTAAAAGTACGCCTAGTTTTGGCCTTTAGGCTCGCGAGTTCGCTGTTCCACCAAGGCACTTCTCTAACAACAGCCCTTTGCTTTAGTGGACAACTACTTTCGTAAGCGATGTTGATTACATCTTGTAATTGTATCGATGCTGCTTCTAGCTGCTCGACTGTTTCAATAGGATTCAGTGGTCCCGCAAGTTCCGACGTAAGGCGCTCTTGGTAGGCCTCCCAGTCGGTATTTTTGGGATTTCTGAATCCATTGATGTGGTTATTACCACTATCGATGTCAAACCGTATATGCTGATGGTCTGATAGTGAGACGTAATCTGAGACGTGCCAGTTTTGTATGTACTGGCTTATGTAATTATCAGCTAGGGAGATGTCTAATACCTCCTTTCTAACTGATGTGATAAAAGTAGGTTTATTGCCCTTATTGACTATATCTAAGTTTTCAGCTAAAACATAGTCTAGCAGGAACTCACCTCTTCTGTTGGTGTCCGTACTGCCCCATACAGTGTGGTGCGCGTTGGCGTCGCAGCCCAGGACCAGGTGTTTGTTTTCCTTCCTGCACCAGGTGATGAGGCGTTTGACCTCTTCTGGTGGAGGGGATGTGGAGTCACCCGGGAAGTAGGCCGAGGCTATAATGATTGTCCTTTTGCTCGTCCCCTTAGTGACTAATTTGTGCTGTGACCAGATCTCTCGTGATGAATTCTGGAACAGGAATGTAGTTAGTGCCGGCTTTGAATAACAAATCGGCCCTAACGTTATTGTGTAAGGTACTATAGATCAACTTACAGTTTTTGGATTGGAGTCCCATAATTTGGCCTCTTCTGGTCCAGGGCTCTTGAATGAGCCCTATGTCTAACTGCTCCTTAATAAACCTCCTTGAAAGTATACGCTCGAGGCCGCTTTAGCATGGTGGAGGTTTATTTGGACGCAAGTTAGTTTTTGAGGTGATCGGGTCATTTTGGCTTTCCGGGGGCAGGACTCAGTGTTCCTTTTCCCCTGGGGCCAGTTTCTCCGATCCCCTCACCTGCTACGGATGGGCTGTCCGGCTTGTTGTTTTTTGCCGGTCCAACCTCCTTCTCGGCATTGGGTGCGGAAGCTGGTGAGTAGGGCATCTCGTCCGTCCTTTCCTCTAGCTCCATGGTTTCTGGAGCGTTCTCCAGCTCCATGATTTCTGGAGCATCCGCTTCTTCGGGCTCATTTTGTGGGGCTGTCTTATCTGCCCCCGTGGTCCTTTTCGGCCTTAATTGTATGTGGCCGAATTTGTAGCTCACCCTATATGCAGCCTCTTTGAGGCTTGCCGACGATATGCTGTCCACTGATAGGGCGAGCTCTACTGTGGGGCCATTGGAGGTTCTCCTTAGCACCCTCCAGCTTTGTGAGGCTTTGAGGCTGTTTTGGGCCTCTAAAAGCTGCAGTATCCTCTCATTGGAGTATCCTGCGCTCGATGGGAAGTAGCCAATTACTATATCCGTATGTGGAAAATCTTTTTCTTCCACATACTTCAGCAAGGCGCCATCCCACGGTTTTAGTGCTGGCACGACGGACTTTAGCCAGTCTGCAGTGGCCTTATCCGCGCATACCAACATAAGCCATCCTGGTCTATTGTTGGAGCTTAGGAATTTTGGGCGAATGTCCCCTTCCTTTAGCTCCACAATTTTATCCAGGATTGCTTCCTGAAGCATTGTTAGTTGATTCGCATCAGCTAACGCCTCAGGGAACTTACTAGGCATTATACCTACCCGTATGCTCCCTGCTGCCTGACTGAAGGAAGGCTTCGGACCTTCGCCTTCAGTTGAATTACGGGGAGGCCTTGATTTGGTAGCCTCTGCCCGTTTTTTTGCTGCTCTCGAGGAGGAAGCAGCAGAGGGAGAGGTGCGAGGTCTGGAGCCTCCAGCCTCAGCCTTTGCGGTCTGATTGCCGGAAGGTCTTTCCCCCGCCTTCACCCTCTTAGTTGGAGCTTTTTTCTCCGGGGTACTGCCATCGGACCTGGGCCTTTTGTTGTGGCCCGCTTCTTTGGAGTTGGGAGGATTAAGGGGAATTACGGCTTGTGCTCGGGCCTCCTCCATGGTAACCCCTTGTCGCAGGAGGAATCTATACCTCTTCTTTGCCGCACCACCTAACTTGGGATATTGAAATCCCTTAGTTGAGGATTGATCCTCTGTGTTCTGGCCAGGCCTCTCAGCCTGCTCCAGATTTTTAGGGATGTCGGTGACATCCGTGGGGGGGGGGGGGGGCGTAGTATCCCCTTCTTTTTTTCCTTGTTTGTTCTCATATTTGGTCCCACGAGAAGCTAGGGAAGTAACAGGTCACCCGTAACAGAGCCCCGCATGCTACGAGAAGGCTAGTTGCAACCAGGGGGCGCCATCTCCCTGGAGGTTGGGACCGGTAAAGACTAGTCTTCTATCTAGCCACGCATCTTATCGGCCCAGTCCCCTACCTTAAGATTTAGGATTTTATTGAGGTGTCCTCCTCTTGGTCCAGGCGGTTAAGCCACGTCCCCCCTCAATCTCTGCCCGCGAGACATGACCACGTCAACAGAGATTGAATGGTATTACGAGGGCACACTGCCAGGCAGTATGTGGACCTCGGCATCGTTAACCTCAGTGCAATCCCTTAGCCACGATACGACAGCCGGGATGAGGGGAGTTGGTCCGCGGCGATAGCCTTCGGTACCACCACGCAGGATGTTAGGCCTGGAGTGATCCCTGTAGCTACCACTAGCCATTTCAACTGGGTCGATATGGCCGATCCCCTATCCGCCACCTGGGGACGCGCTTGATAGCTCTCCACGCCACATACATCCTTTACCAATCTCTCTTCCTCCATTTCCCACAATCTCATCTCGTACCTCACCATTGCCTTCCACTCTAGCCTCTCTCTGTTCGTCTCCTAAGGCACTATGTAGCTGGGCGTGGACCTCTCCACCCCCAACATGCGCTTCAGGAACCACATCTGCTCCCTCACAATCAGCTCGTACCCTCTCGTCCCCCACACTTCCACTCCATACATTAGCAACGATCTCACACACACATCCCATATTTTACACGCAACCATCATATTGTTCCCCATCCACTTGCCCTACGCCATTCCCCACGCCTTTCTCGCCTTACTCTGCACCCACCTCTCATGCTCCTCATACCCTCCCGTTCTTTTAAACCAAAGCCCTAAATACTTGAAAGTTTTAACCCTCTCAATAACTACCCTCTTCCACTCCAATTCTTTCACCTTCCCCTCTCTCCCTTTATTTCTAAACTTCACCCACTTCGTTTTCACTGCATTCACATTCATTCCTCTTCTATCCATAAACCTCTCCACTCTCTTCAACATCTCTTTCATCCCTTCATACTCTCTTGCCACTAACACAACGTCATCCGCATATGCCAACATCCATACTTTACTTTCACCCATCACCACTCCCCCCGCCTGCCCTTTCCTCATCACCTCTTCCAATTCACTCACATATACATTAAAGAGCATCGGGCTCAGCGGGCACCCCTGCCTCAAACTCTCCCACGTTCTAAAACACCCCGACACCTCCTTCCCCACTTTCGCCACCACCCATGTCTCCTCATACACTCTCCTCACCCACTCCACCATCCCCTCACTCACTCCTCTCCTTCTCAAGCACTCTATCAAACTCCCCTCGGCACCGAGTCATATGCTGCCTTCAGATCCATAAATACCGCATACACACATCCTTTCTCTTCCATCACTCTCTCCACCATTCGCGCCAGGGTAAAGACCTGCTCCCTCGTCCCCCTCCCCCTTCTAAACTCCCCCCTGCGTCTCTGGCAGTATCCCCTTTTCCTCCACCTCCATGCGATTCCTCGCTATTATCATTGCCAGCTTATTCCAATGTTCGTATCGTTACCCCCCTATAGCTACTGGCCTCCTTCTCATCCCCTCCTTTATACACCGGACACATCATCCCAAGCAGGGACGTAGCCATGGGGGTCGACGCTCCCCCCCCCCCCCAAGCTAAGGCAGTTGGCAAATTTTACTTTATAATGAAAAATTGCTAAATCAGTTGGCAAATCTAAACAAATTATATGATATAAATGGATATGTTCCCAGAAAATGGGTTAGGGCTTAATGCACTTGGCAAATCTCGGACGAAACAAATTGATGAACATTAATAAGTTTTACTAAAAGAAAATTTCAATTGGAATTAAAACAAATGAATCTAAATAATCTAGTTGGCAAACTATTATTATTCAATATTTAAGCAGTTGGCATAATTTAAAATTCAAGTATTACAAATCTATGTGTTTCCCTAGTATGCTCAGCTGACTAAAGGAAGTACTGTCAATGAAGGAGTAAAATAATGTATGTTTAATGTTTCAGAGAAAATTACTGTCCAATTTTGATCTGTTTTTTTCTAGACTTTCTGTAATAAATTGAATGGAAAAAAGTTTATTTAAAAACTGCAGTACTAAATAAGTTTTCATAAAAATATATTTATAAATTTTAATTAGTAATATTTTTGATCAATGAGGTAATGTACTCAATTTTATTAGTTTGTGTTTAAACAATGCGTTTGAGGTACGTTATTTAACATCATTTAAAGTATTAACCATTACGAATGTTGTGATACCACTAGTATAGGAAATTAAATAAATAGGGCCCACTTCTAGCTTCTCACTTTCCAGCATTTTCATACACTATGACGTATGAAGTCACGCAGCCGCACGCACGTTATGTGGGGAATTCCCCCGTTTATGAAGATTTTATGCATCCAACCTTATTTTCCCATCGGCATTTTAATTTGAACTTATTAACGTGACGGTTGTTTCGCGTTTTAAAGTTGAGTGTTTAACATGCGGTGCAATATTTAATAATGATTATAAATCTGCACATGCAAAAAAAAAATCACGCCGGTAAACCAGTAAAAGTTAAATCCGTTGGTGCACCAGAAAATCCTTTGAATCAGCAAAACGAAAAAATATTGCATATACTTCAACATGTATGCAAGGTAGTGATTTTTTTCCTTGGTTATTTCTTTCCGACTGAAACCATACTGACTTAAAGAAACGAATACAGCTTGTACATTAAACTGTACTGGGTGTCCGCGGAAAAAAGATGCACGGTAAATATCTAAGATTTTTTTTAACGAAATAGCTGAAACAGTCAATTTTAATTTGATGGGGAACGACTTTCGGCAAATAAATGATTTTTAATTTAATTTATAATCCTTTAGCTCCCCTCTAGGGAAAAATGAGTGATGGTTCATTTGAAAACTTATGTAATTTGTAACGCGAAATCTACATATAAATAAGCGGTATTATTTTATTTGAATTCTAATAGACTTTTAAATTTTAAAAGTATGTACTGTGCTGTGCTCTGTTCTAGTATGAAATTTGAAATTGTTTCATTTTTATCACGGATGCATATTTATCCCGCAACATGCTATAAAAATCTCAGTAATCTATCTTTTAAACTAAGGAAGAACAAAAACAAACTTTAGATACATTCACAAAATGATAAAAATCATGGACGAACGCAAAAAATGTAAAACGTTTTTCGATTAAGTTGATACTATTGGAGATATTTACAAAAAAAAAAACAGTTTACCTTTTTAAATAAACTACCACTCCTGGTTTCCAGATTTCAGTCAAAAATCAATGGGACCTTTATATTTCAATAAAAGGCATTATAGAGGGTGTGGATATGGTCTATAATAAAATTCATATTTCTGTTATCTTGGGTTTCATAGAAAAACCCTGAAACAAGTCAATTTTATATTTGTCTTCTGCACCTCTTCATGTATTACACATATAAATGGCGCGCATCATGATGCATAAGAAAAATCTAAAATCAGTGATTTTTAATCAAACCTAAAATAACAGAAATATATTTTTTTATTCCAGACTTTATCCACACCCTGTATATGAATTTTTAAGGCGATCCGTTAAGCCGTCTGTGCTGTGGAGATGACATGTGCCTGTGTCACACACACACACAGACTGACACAGAAATCACTTCAAAAACCACTTTCTAAATCAGTGGTGTCGAAAACAGATATTTTTGCAAAAGTTTCGAAATACCGAAAATGTTCATGATTACTAGCCATTTTTTTTTCTCCGTAAATGAAAGTAAAAATGTTTAATCTTTCATCACCCACATTTATTATTTATAAAAAAAAAACTAGGAATAACCATCCAATTCTGGTGTTTACCAAATGCATTTCATTTCTTCGGATTGTAGCAAAACCTTAAGTTTCATCTTAATATCCCTATTACTTTTTAGCTGAAGTGCTCATAAGTAGACCCTATACAAACACTTTTAAAAGACAGCGATCTTATATTTGGAATTTTGCCCTGAAAACTATACTTAAATGGCATAATTGGTAAAATTTATTAAATTGCTTGTGTAACAATTACTGTTTGATTATAAATGTATATTAATTTCTCAAACATAATGAACTAACTCCAGAACATAATTTTTCCAGATAGTGAAAATTCTGGTAACTCTGTTTATAGTGATGAATTTGTTATTTCAAGAGAAGTGGGATCTGAGGAAAAAAAGAAAAAAATTCAATTGAATTTAAATACTGAAGACAATGAAGTACCGTCAACCAGTAAACAAGTCCGTACAGGTAATTTATTTTTTCGTAAGTATTTACAAACCAGAAACTTTTTATTATGCTTATATTATAGATTTCGAGGCAGAGCACAGTGGCCCATTTGCCGAAAAACGCGGACAAAAATCAAAAATGATTGCGATTAAAACAAAAGCTAGTACATAAGGGTTTTCAAGGTCGCTGATTATGAATCTGATGTTATTTTTTCAAAATTCAAAATAGCGGATCCAAAATGGCGGACAAAATTTTAAAAATGGTCTGATTAAAACAAAAGTGGGTATATAAGGGGTTTCACGGTCTCTGATTATGAATATGATATTATTATTTCAAAAATCCAAAATGGCGGATCCAAAATGGCGGCCTGATGAAAATAGAAATTGGGACATAAGGTTTTTCCAGGTTGCAAATAAGAAATCTTATATCATTTTTTAAAATTCAAAATGGCAGATTTTTTACTTGCGCAACGTCAGTACAAAACTTAAATATAAAATTCATACTTCTATTCAGTCATGTCCGAGTTGGCGTCGGATTGGTCCGAAGAATCATTACCCGCCGTTTTCGCATACGCGGGGAGCAAAAGGCGAATCGCTTCGCGTGACAATGTTTCGCTTTTCTTCGGCGGTGTTGGACGTAAACTTGAAATCAGCGGATCTGAAGAGACAAGCAGCCAATGCATTACATCCGTCATGGTGCTTTCCCTAGATGATTTTCGGGAGTTATTTTCTCGGTAATTTGTTATATCTTTATTCCAGGATTCTTGAGCTTCCTCCGAAAATTTTCCGATGGGCAGTGGTGCCCATTCGACAATACGGGGACCATGTATTAGCACCTGGTGAATCGACGTAGGCATGTAGTACCATGGGAACTTGTCAACAATCATTTTCGCAGTTTCTTTGCAATAATCTTCAAAAAGAGCTACATTTACACCGAAACCGCATGACAAGACCTGCATTATAATGTGAGCGCGATTAAGATATTCCACGTCTATACCTAGAATTTCGGCGGACACAGAAGAGTTAACAAAAAAACGCCTAGCTGTGTTGCCATCGTTACTATTTCCGAATCCGCCTGCCTTTGGAGTGTCAATCATAAGTCCAAGTCGCACCTTGAAACCTCTCTGCATTGACCATTTCCGCATTTCCACACTTTTTTTATTCTGCTCGGATCGCGCCTGCCATTTTTTTTAATTTCTAGTTTATATCCTAATTGTACAAAAAACTCCATAAAATGTATGCACGCATGTAATGAGGCTAAACGGAACTTGAATTTTGAATCTTCTACTGGCAATAACATAACCTCCTCAAGCTTGTTAAATTGTTTCGACGTGGCTCCACACAAATAGCATCGCATGTTCGAACTTGTGATCGTAACTGTGTTTCTAACTTTTCCGTCAATCATTGTAAACAGTAGTTTGTATGTCACAGTAATGTCTTTTCCGTCTATAAAAGTATCAAATGGAACAAGCGTAGCTATTTGATCATCAAGATATTTACTTTCCTGCAAGGTTGACGTAACATTTTCGCGAATATACTCTATTTTTATCGGACTGCAAAATCGCGGAGAGGAAGGTCTAGGATTTTGCCAAATCAATAGGTCTGGGTCTTCACTGCTCGTTAATCGTAACGGTACAAGCGATGTTAATAGCATACTCTAATCTGAAGCATTTTCGTCATCAAATTTTTTTTTGTATTGATTTTGACCGGAAGAACCGTCGAATCCATATTTTATAATCAAAAGCAAATTTCTTACTTTTTCTCGAGATATAGTATTGATTACGGGCGTTTGTGTGGAAAGAATTCTGCTTGTTCTGTGATCCAACAAAGATTGTAATGGAACTTTTGCTGTTGTCTCAGTAACCTCAATACCTGGAGGATAACAACAAGTTTTCGCTACCGCAACTCTATGATATGATGTATACACAGGAACGCCATTCTCCAGTTCCCTTTTTCTTATTAACCGATAAGTCTTTCTCGTCATCTTACCTTCAACGAGATCGGAAAATGCAAGATCACCAGAAATTTCTGTACAAGGATAAACTTCAGCAAATTTAACTGCTCTCTTGTATTTCGCAACTTCAGACGAGGACATAGTTCCGATGTCTTTGATAACGGCAGCAGCATCGGTAGCTCCGGATGCACGAAGACTCATGCAGGTTGCAAACGATAATTCCGCCGGCCTATGTGCTTTTAGTAAGTTTTCAGACCTCCGCCTCTTTGTTCGGTCTGTTAGTTCATCGAAGTTTTTTAACGGTCGACCTTTGGATTTTCCGCTTGCAGCCTTTGTAGTACTTTTAACCGGGCCGCCATTCTGAAAAATGTATTAGAATCATTATTATCTAAATGAAAAAGGAAATAAAATAACTGCAAGTTCATAATAAATACATTTCATAATAACTGTAAACTTATAATTTTTATTGCTAAGCAATAATTTGTGTTATTAAATATACATATTGATTTATTTTTACCTTCAGTTCAATTTTTCCTTGCAGCCAATCCGATTTTTTTGTAAGAAACCGTTCGGTTGTTCGGCTACTTTCAATCCATTTATTTTTCATTAATATCAGAAGATTCTTGATCTTCAATGAGTCATCTGCGTGAAATTTGAATGGCTTCTTGATTTTTGTAGACACGCATTTCTCTAAAAGTTCAAGCTTCTCGCGATGTTCGAGGTGGAAATGTTTTTTTTATAAAACCAAAAATTTCCTGCCTACTACATTTTACATCCGCGGTATTCGCTGAAACAACAAAAATTGTTAAATAAAAACAATTCCAGAAATGTAGGTATTTTTTAGTAATTAAGTAATTTTAGTAGTTTTTACTTATTCAGTAATTTACCAGTGACATTGAATTCAACATATAGGTGGTTTTTATTAATAAAAAAAGATAATTCTGCGTTTCCCAATTTTCAAACGGTTTCTACCCCAGCCCGCGTTTTTTGGTGAGGCACGGACGTACACATCCAAACAGGCATAGAAACATCAGCGGTACCTCGTGGTACGAGAACTTGGATGAAATCGAAAGAAGATATTCTAAGCTTTCCTTAAAAAAAAGGAGACCGCTAATCTCGACTGATCTCACTACTATTTTTATTATTTTACGAAATGTACTGAATATACAGCATCGGTAAATGTCAATATTTGACGTGAAAGTTTAAACCCCTTATAAATTTTAATTATGTGTAACAACATATGGAATATGGTCTACTTACCTTCGTCAGTGATGTCCATTTTGCCGAATTGGAAACAAGCACTTTGAACAATAAATATACGTGTTTAAAAACCGCTTGATTTTCCGTGATTTTTACGAGGCGAGCACGCTGCACAGCTGACTGACTTTGAGCCGGTGTTACACGTTATTCATGAGGGCCTAACTCATTGTGGACCCGCACCTGTATGCAGTGGCGCCTCCTCTACAAGGTTCCGGGGTACTAAAAATGAAATTACGATTTTCATTTTTTCGACTTTTGTCCGCGTTTTTCGTGAAATGGACCACTGTGTAGAGGATGAAACTTTTTCGGGTAAAGGCATACTTTGTACGAGCGAAGAAGAATTACAGGACCAAACGCTAAACAGCGTATCCCGTGATGGTAATCTTTGGTTTAGTTGTTCTGGAAAGCTCGCATTATTGTCAGATTTATTCGATTCCATCAAAAATTTGATAAGTAATATTTAAAATGAGCCTGTAGTAAATAACTACATGGCAGCTATAAAAATGATTGATATAAGCGAAACCATTAAAGATGCATATATTGACTTGAATGATTCTTGTAAAAATTACATTGGAACATTGAAAACAGAAAACATACATTTCTCTACAGAAGATAGAAGTGAAGCTAATCCTTTGATTCTGCACGATCCTGGCCTACTAACTAAAATTAAAAGTGATCAACAGAGACAATATTTAATTGATTTAGGACCTCATCAGCCAATACTTTCTAAATTTCCGTGTGATGAAAAAAATAGATTTAACGCTCAGTGGTACAAACAGTTCGTTTTTTTTAGAATATAGCACAGTAAAAGATGCAGAATTTTGCTTTGTCTGTTCACTTTTTCCAGAAGGAATTGGGCGAGAAAAATCTGAAAATAATTGGAGTAGGGAAGGCGTCAAAACTTGGGTTAAAATGAAAAGTTCAGGTGTTAAAAAAGAAGGAATACTAGCTATCCACTTTAAATCATCTACCCACAAATCTGCATTGAGAGATTATTTTAATTTTATGAATAAAAATCAACATGTAGATATACTTGTTGACAAAACCAAACGGAGATTACTTTTAGAAGAACAACGAATATTTTCACATAACAAAGCTGTCTTGGAAATTTTATTTGATACTGCGAAAACATTGGCTAGGCAAGGACTTGCATTCCGTGGAAGTGAAAATGTAAATGATAATTTTTCCCAGATTATTCACCTAATTTCAAGACATAATTTCATATTAAAAAGATGGTTAGATGACACTCAACTTCGTCCTTATCACGTGACTTACTTAAGTCCACAATCTCAAAACGAGATTATAGAACTACTAGGCAATGTTGTTCGTTCCAAAGTTGTACAAGAGATAGATGAAGCACCTTTTTATACTATAATGGCGGACCACACTCCTGACTCTTCAAATAAGGACATTTTATCACTTGTTCGTACAGTGGATAGAGATGGAATTCCGAAAGAACGATTACTTTGTGTTATAGAGACTCTTGATAAAACTGTTTCAGAAACGGCTTGTGACACTTTAAATTGTCTACAGTCTCCAAATATAAATTTAGACAAACTTGCTTTCCAGTCCTACGATTTTGCAGCAGCGATGTCGGGAAAGTTTAATGGTACTCAAAACAACATTTCTGAAATACTACACCGTAACATTCCTTATGTACCATGTCAAGCTCATCAATTAAAAACTGCTGTGGAACACTGTTGTAAAGCTAGCCCAATCGTAAAGGATACATTTAATATTTTAGAAGAATTGCATGTATTTTTTACCTCTAGCACAAAGCGAATTCAACCTTTAAGAAATAAGTTAGAGAAAATTGAAAATGCCATACTTCTAAAAAACTTGTCAAAAACACGTTGGACAGCACGTGCAGAAAGTCTTCAGGCAGTAAGTACTTTATTTGAAGGAATTGTTGAAGTGCTAGAAGAGATTTTTAATAGCAGAACTGTCGATAACAATACTCAAGCGAAAGCTTATGGATTATTTAAACGTATCTTAAATTTTGATTTTGTATGCTGCTTAATGTTTTTAAAAACTGTGCTATACAAAATGAAAATTGTAACAAAGATCCTAAAATCTCCCAATTTGAATATAATAGATGCCTTTTCAATAATTCAAAGATCGAAAGATTCCATAGCTGCTATCAGAAATAGCGAGCACGAACTAGACACTTTGGTGGAGAGTGCAAACGTTTGCAAAGAAAATGGACATTTTGCCAGAAGAGGACTATAAAAAGCATCATCGGCGACGTGTAGTTCCCAAACGTTTCGATGCTTTAAATGATACAGTTTCTGACTTCTCTTTAAAAGAGTATTATAGAAAGGAATTTTTTAATGTTCTAGATGTTCTATTGTCGTTCCTAGAAAATAATTTGAATGAGGTTTTAAAGATTGTAAATCCTCTTGTTAAATTATTTTCTATGCCTCTGACAAAGCAGAACATTAGCTTAGATACCATAGAAACTTTGACACCCTTATATTCTTGTGATAAGCCGGATGAGTTTGCACTGCAGGCGGAACTAGACGTCTTATTTGATATCTGCATTAAAAACGAAGTGAAATCGATGCAGGAAGTGATGAACACAGTGAAGGAAAATAAAAATGTGTTTGCGTTATCCTTTAAACTATGTCAGCTAATATATACAGCCGGGTTTTCAGTGGCAACAAATGAAAGAAGCTTTAGTTCATTGAAATTTGTCAAAAATTCATTGCGTTCTAGAATGAAGGAAGATCGTTTAGACGCATTAATGATTTTGAAAATAGAATCTGATATTACTGATATTATTGAATTATCAAATATTGTGAACTCCTGGGCTAAACTAAAGCATAGGCGAGTTATAATAAACTAATTCAAATTGTAAAACTCCATGTTTTATTAGGTATTGGTTAAATGTAATTATGTACATATGTTATAAAATATATTAGGAAGTACAAAGCACTATATTATTGGATAATAAATTAAGCTTAATTTATATAAATCAATGTACTACGTTATATTAATTTGTTAAAATAAAATAATATGAAAATAGACATTTTTATTTTAATTTTGAAGTTGGAAAAGTTAAGTTAAGGCTTCGCTACGCCCCTGATCCCAACCCTCCACTCTTCCGGAAACCTCACCTCCCCCCTCCACATCTGATTCAACAGCTCCCTGAATTTTTTTCTTCCCCTTTTCCCTTCCACATCTCTGCCTTGAGACCATCCCTCCCTGCCGCCTTTCCACTCTTCACTTCCTTGAACGCCCTCTCCACCTCCTCCTCCGTGAACTCTTCCCCTCTGTCTTCACATTGCTTTCTCCAATCTCCCCTGGTACTCCGCTCCCTTCTCTGCATTTCCTTGTCCATTCCCTCAGCGACACCCCTACCTGCCTCCTTCTCTCCCCCTTTCTCAATATTCTCCACATTTCCGCCTCGTTCTTACATTCCCTCAAATCCTTGCTCGCTTTTCCACCGCCTTTAGCTTCTTCTTCTCACATACATCCTCATACCTCCTCCTTACCTCCGCCACTCTCCTTTCTCCCTTTCTCCTACACACTCTCTCACCGCCTTCCTCAGCTCCTTTTTTCTCTGCCTGCATTCCTCATCAAACCACGCATCCGCCCGTCTTCTCTCCCCCTTTCTCTTCCACACCCCACTATTATCCGCTCCATCTCCTCTATCGTGCTGACCTCCTCCCATTTAACCCTCCCCAACTTTCTCCTCATATCCTCCATCGCTTTTATCCCGCACTTCAGAACCTCGCTTTCCTGCTCTCTTTCACTCCCGTGTCCCTCCTTTATCCACATCTTCACCTTTAACGGTAGGTGATCCGATCCCAACACCTCCTCTACCTCCATACTCATTATCTCCCCTCTTGCTATTCCCTTCACCACTACATAGTCCACATATGGACAACCCCCGGCCCGCGGGCCGGATCCGGCTCACTGTAAGATATGATCCGGCCCGCGAGACATTTAAAAAAACCCAATTAAAAAAATATTACATTAGGTACTTATACTCACGGGAGTGACAGTGAGGCGGCAAACATCAAATTCTTTAATGTTTGCCGCCTCACTCTTTGATAATCGCCGCCACTCGACTTGCTCGATCAAATTCTTTGAGGTTTGCCGCCTCACGTGCGACACATCAAAAGATTTATTGCTTCTCAATTATTCTAAACTAGTTTATTCCAGATTATTCATTCATTTTGCCTATATAAGCGGGTGGAACGTTAGTTCAGTTCTATTTGAGCTACCGAGGTGATAACTTGGACAAGCGATATCCTAGCGAACTGCTCGAGCCATCAACTTGCTTTGTGACTTTGTGTGCATCTTGAGTGGTTACTAACTATAGTTTGTTATTAAGGTTATTGAACGAAAAGTAAACAAAAATGATGTCTGGTGGAAAGAAACGAAAAGTAGATACAGAGGGTCGCCATTTTCAAGAAAAATGGACTGAAGAATTCTTTTTTATCTTGCACAATGGTAAGCCTATTTGTTTGCTGTGTAATGAATCCATTTCAGTAATGAAAGAATTCAATATAAAGAGGCATTACTCAACTAAGCATGGTACGCTGCACTCACTGACAGGACAATTAAGAACAGACAAAATCCAGAAGCTTGCCGCAAATTTGGAAAAACAGCAACAAATGTTTCATAAACAAAGAACACAACTTGATAATAGTTAGCTCAAAAATGGCAAAGGCAGTAAAACCATTTGCTGAAGGAGAATTTATCAAGAAGTGTATGTTAGAAGTTTGCGGTATTATGTGTCCTGAAATGAAAAAAGAATTGAAAAAATTAGTTTGTCAAGACGAACTGTTGTTCGACGTATAGAAATGATGGCTAATGATATAAAAACAACATTGACTGACCGTATGGCTGGTTTTGAATCATTTTCCATAGCATTAGACGAGAGCACCGATTTGTCTCACACAGCTCAACTGGCTATATTTATTCGAGGTGTTGATAAGGAGTTCACTGTTACTGAGGAATTGCTTGCTTTACAGCCGCTAAAAGGAACCACTACAGGAGAGGATATTTTTATTGAAGTTCAAAAGGTATTCACAAGTTTTGGCTTGCTATGGTCAAAATTAATTGGAGTATGCACTGAAGATGCACCTTCTATAGTCGGCTTACGTAAAGGTTTCATCGGAATTTTGAATGAAAAAGCAACAGAATTAAATGTGCAAAAAGATGATTTGATAGTCCTTCATTGCATTATCCACCAACAGAACTTGTGTTCTAAGTCCATTCGACTACAGAATATTATGAATGTGGTAGTAAAAACCATCAACTTTATTCGATCCCGAGGGCTTGACCATCGTCAGTTCAAGGCGTTTTTGGATGAAATATCAGCTGAATATAACGACGTAACATATTATTGTGAAGTCAGATGGCTGAGCAAAGGAAAAATCTTGAAACGGTTTTACGAGCTTAGAAATGAGATAGCAGACTTTATGAAAATAAAAGATAAACCACTATCTGAATTAAGTGACCCAAAATGGATATGTGACTTAGCATTTCTGGTCGATCTTACAGGCTATTTGAATGATTTAAATTTGAAACTTCAAAAACAAGGACAGTTAGTAAATGATTTGTACAGCCATTTAAAAGCGTTTCAGATCAAACTACGCTTGTGGGAGTCACAGATGCTGTCTGGTAACAGTTACTATTTCAACACGCTCTCTGCGTATGAAAATATTGCTTATGCTCAATATGCTGAAGAACTCAAGTAACTGTCGGAACAATTTTCGAACAGATTTTGCGACTTAAAAAACATGGAAGACTATTTCAGTTTATTTGCTACTCCTACAACATATATTGTACAAAATGCTCCAATACACTTACAAATGGAGTTGATCGAGATTCAAGAAAACTCACTCCTAAAATCCAAATTTGAAGACGTAGAGTTGTGCGATTTCTACAAAAAATACCTAGAAGAAGACAATTTTTCGCAGCTTAGAAAATTCGCAAGAAGAATAATTTGTGCGTTTGGCAGTACTTATAAAAGAACTGTTTCTTTACATTGATAAAAGTTAATAAATCAACACATCGTACAAGACTGACTGACGATAATTTGGAAAATTCTTTACGTCTTTGTGTCAGTGGAATTAATCCAAATATCGATGGATTACTTTCCCAAATTCAAGCTCAAGTGTCTCATTGATTTCGGTGTATTTAACTTTCGTAGTTTGTAACAATTGCAAATTTAACGATTTAATTATAATGTACTATTTTTTTAAATTTTATTTTGTTATTTTAATAAATTGTACTATAATAACATTGTCGTATTATTTCATGTCTAATATCTATCGAAAAAAATATTATCACTACTTTAAAAAGCACTAAGTACTTTTAAACGCGGCCCGCGAACGTATTTGCACGCTAAAGTTTGGCCCTTAACATGTCAAAGGTTGCCCATACCTGACATAGTCAATCACTGATGCCCCTTTTGCCCGTATGTACGTTTTCTTTCCCTCCCAGGCCCCCTCTGTGCACCCGCTTAACAGTTCCCACCCTTCCTCCATCACCCACTCCTTCATTCTCCTTCCCTCCCCGTTTATACATTTATCCTGCGAGCTCCTTTTCCTCATTGAACCGTCCTCCTTAAGTCCTCCCCCCGCTTCTCCTATTCTCGCGTTGAAATCCCCCCCACCATCCACCTTCCTCCTTCTCCTGCTCTTTCATCTATCTCCCTCCTTACGTCTCCCCAGTTTTTACTCACATATAACACCCCCACGTTCATCTTGTATCCCCCTCACTGGTATTTCACCCACACCAGTCCTTCACATCCCTCCATCATCTCCCCCTTGCTTCCTTTCCTGTCTTCTTCCCTTCCAACAATCATTCCCCCCTTCGCCCTTCCCTTTTTCGCACATTTGGTCGCCTCTTTCATCTCCCATCTAAACCCCCTTGGCAACCATCCTTTCACCTCCCTCCAATCCTTCTTCACCATCCACGTCTCCACTATCCCCACTACGTCCTTCCCGATTACCCACTCCTCAAAATCTCTCCTCCACTTGCACTCCTGCCCTTTAGACTTTATTCCCGCCACATTCCAAAACCCTAGCGTTATCGCCTCTTCTTCCTCCCCTCCCCCACACCTGCTTCCTCGTCCCCTGCTCCTCTCACGGCTCTTCCGCCTCTGCCCTATCTTCCCCCCTTTTACCCTTCCATCTCCGCTCTCCCCATCTCTCCTCCCCCCTTCCTCCACCTCCGCACTTTTCCCAACTTCCTCCTCCATCATCCTATTTTCAGCTTCCCCCCCTCCCACTACCTCCTTCCTTCATACTTTTTTGCCACCTCCTGTCTCTCCAACAAATCCTTCTCCTTGTTCCATCTCCACTCTTTCCCGTTAATTATCACTTTCTGCTACCCCACTCTTGTCACTTTCCCTTTTTCCCTCTCCTGTCCTGCTATTTTTCTTAGGCGTTTTTGCACCCTCCTCTCCTCCTTTTTCAGGTCCTCATCTATAAAAATCCTTTCTTGCATTCCTCTCAATTTACTTTTGCTTCTCATTATACTCAGTTTTTCGTCCAGTTTTACCACCACCAATCTTCTCACCCTATCCACCACATAACTTTCCTGCACCTCCGCGTTTATGCCCAGCGCCTCCTTCAGGAAATCCTTTACTTCTCTCTTCCCCTCTAACACCTTTTATTACGATTTTATTCCTCCTCTCCTGTTTCTCCCTCTTCTCCGCCTGCCCCTCCAGGTCCACTATTCTATGTAGCAATTGCTCTCTTTCCCTCCTCCATGCTTCTTCATCTCCCTCATTTCCTCTCTCCACATCTCCCTTGCTTCCCTCATCTCCTCCTTCCACATCTCACTCTCCTTCCTTATCTCTTTTAACACTAATTCCACCATCTCCCTACAATTCCCATTGCATCCTTCACCACTCTTTTCTTCATCCCTTCCCTTTTCTTCTCCCGTCTCAAATGAGGTCTGCCACCTTCCTCTTATCCCCTCCCTCTCCCTCTCTCAACTCCCCTGTTCCTTGCGGCGATCTCTGCACTCCCGCTCCTCGACCAAACACCCCCTCCTGACCTCCTCCTCCTGCCTTTCCAATCCCTCCACCTCCTTTCTCTCTTTCTGCCTCTTTGCCGTCGCCATTCTTGCTCTTCAGTCTCTTTATGCGCGCTGTCAGTAACAATCTGTGCCGGCTACTACGTAGGAACCCAAATATACGTGATTTTTTGTACCTCCGGCAACACTGTTATTATTATTATTTATTATTTATTTGTTGGCTGTACCAATGTCCGTGAATTATCGTCCACGGTCAAGATAGACTGTCCGCGATAAGCGGGTGGGGAGTTTATAGCAAAAAATATCACAGCTGCTACAATTTTCCTTGTGGATCAGATTTTATTATTAAAAATTGTAATTTGCATGCTTTATATTGTTTCCTTCAAAACAATATGCGGACCTTTTTGTTCGTTGCGGAGAGAGGAATTAGATGGTACTTATCTTAGGTTTGTATCTGTCCAAAGACACTTGAAAATGTACACTTTTTCTGGAGACCCGCTTCAATACGTCTTTACACTACACTCTCAGCTTTAAAGTTACTAATAACTGAGATATAAATTTAAATCTGTTAACCTAAAAATCTAACTTTTCTCATTAAATTGTAAATATTATGAAATATGTTAGGTTTAGGTATATACACGGTTATATAAAACATACGTATAATTAATAGTAATATATAAAAATCAAATAAAATATAGGGGGTTCCATTTAAAAAAAAATGTTGTTACTTTCAGTACCACTTTTATGGGACACCCTGTATACATTAAAATAATCTTACGTTATGAAGCTGTTCAATTCAAGTAAGTTTGGCCTCAAAAATATGTTTCTATCTTGAACCAGAGCGGAGATATCCTGCGAGCACGCACTAATGGGACACCCTGTATATATATATATATATATACAGGGTGTCCGTATTTCGAGGAAATGCATGGGGATCTCGGTTATTTGAAGAGTCAGAGAGTTGGTTAAATTAGGGCAAATATGTGAAATTTGTAGCCCAACAATAATCCGAAAACAGATTTAAAATATCTTTTTTTGTTTTCGAGATATTGCCAAAAAACTATTTTTTTCAAATTTCGTTTTTATTTTTTTATTCAAAAACTATTGGATCTAGGAATTTTCAACTTTTACATTATACAGGCACTTTTTAATCAGGAATTTAGTAGTGTACTTACATTTAAAATAACTTTAATGTCTTCCCCGGAACCATAGCCAACTTTTGTTTTTCTTATGGGCGCCATATTGGATTTTGATATTTTTAGAAAGAGCTTTTTTTTCTGAATTAAACGGTATATCACACTTATAATTTATTCTGCGTTTCATTTGAAACATAGCAACCTTTTGTTTTTTGTAAAGAGTGCCTTGGAAACAATAATATTGATACGTTATTCAGTTATTGATGTGTCAATAAGATACGATCATTATACATAATACATAAAATAAAGTTAAAAATGGTGTTTTCGAACCAAGAAAAACGAGATATGATCGAAGTTTATTATACTTCAAACAAAAATGTACGTATTTCATCCGAAGTCTATCTACAGCGCTATCCAGAAAGGCAACAGTCATTTCATAAAACTACATACAAATTTATTGGAATATGGTTCCTTCGTAAAGCCACGACAAAGATATGGATATCACCAACCCAATGAAAATGAAAACCAAATTTTGCAAGCGGTAAAATGATTTCATTTTAATTACAATAAGATAATATTTATTCCCCTAGATTCAAGATAACCCTTCTTCCTCAACGAGAGAACTTGCGAATGACGAATGCCGTTTTACCAACACAGGGATATTCAATAGGCATAATGAACATATGTGGAGTATAAATAATCCTAGACAACATGAAGAAAGACGACAAGTGCGATTCGGACTAAATGTATGGGTCGGTATTTTGGGAGACAATATTGTAGGTCCATACATTTACGAAGATACATTAAATTCACAGAAATATCACGATTTTTTAAGAACATTTTTAAGTGATTACGTAGACAATAACATCCCCTTAAATATGTTAAGAAATGTATGGTTTCAACAAGATGGTGCACCACCTCACTACAGCCAAATTGTCGCTAATTGTCTGTTTCCAAATAAAGTTATGGCAAATAATGGTGATATACGTTGGCCAGCTCGCTCACCTGATTTGTCACCTCTAGATTATTTTCTTTGGGGAGCTATAAAAGAAAAAGTTTATAAAACTATTCCAGAGGACAAAGACGATTTAAGAAGAATTATAATAGTTACCATTCAGCAATTAAGAAGAAGAGACATTTTTCGGGCAGTCCAAAATTTAAGGAAAAGACTAGAATTATGTTTGGAGGTCAATGGTGATATATTCGAACACTTACTCTAAGTTTGTGATAATTTTAGTTCAAAAGATATTTAATTAATTTGTTTATTATTATTTAATATTATGAAAAACTTCATCAAGCAGCAGAGTGATTATTCTGGTTCCTTCCCTAAAAAAATATAGTTGTAGGCCTCAGGAATTTTAAAATGTGCAACTGTTTTCAAGGCACTCTTAAAAAAAACAAAAGGTTGCTTTGTTTCAAATGAAACGCAAAATAAATTATAAGTGTGATATACCGCTGAATTCAGAAAAAAAAGTTCTTTCCAAAAATATGAATATCCAATATGGCGCCCATAAGAAAAACAAAAGTTAGCTATGGTTCTGGAGAAGATATTAAAGTTATTTTAAATGTAAGTACACTACTAAATTCCTGATTAAAAAGTGCCTGTATAATGTAAAAGTTGCAAATTCCTAGATCCAATAGTTTTTGAATAAAAAAATAAAAACGAAATTTGAAAAAAATAGTTTTTTGGCAATATCTCTAAAACAAAAGAAGATATTTCAAATCTGTTTTCGGATTATTGTTGGGCTCCAAATTTCACGTATTTGCCCTAATTTAACCAACTCTCTAACTCTTCAAATAACTGAGATCCCCATGCATTTCCTCGAAATACGGACACCCTGTATATATATATATATATATATATATATATATATATATATATATATATATAATTGTATTTCCAATAAATGATCACTTTTTAATTCAATTTGGTAATATTTATCCAATAAAAACCAACATGGCATAAACATTTTATACTTTTGTAAACTTCTTAGAAAAAACCTAAGTTAGTCATAATACTCATATCAAGTTGAAATTATACATTTAGATTAATTCTAATGGCGGAATTAATCTAAATATATGATATACCGGGTGACCCATTAAAATGGGTCACCCGGTATATATATTTTTTCTTTAAAAATGTTTCTCAAAAATTTTAATTTAAGTGACATCTCGTATAAGGTAAATTCTTATAAATAACTTTTAGTTGAAAAATGTCTAATAAAAAAGTTATATCTATCCAGGTAGTTATCACTGTTTTTATGCGATATTTCAAATAAAACTCATGTGTTATAAATCGTAGTATCTGTATAGGTCGGCTTGTGAAAAATATTGAATTCATGTTTTTGACCTGGATGTGAAATTGTTAAGTCTAAAAAATTAATAGATTTATTAAACTCGATCTCCCTAGTGAATGAAATATCCTTGTGAATTGAATTAATGAAATTTAAAAGTTGATCTAACTGTCTCTCCGTTCCTGTGAAACAGGTGACAATATCATCAACATATCTAAACCAGTATAGGCATTTATTTATTTATTTATTTATTCCCAACAGAAATAATCATTTATTAAACAGTGGGTGTTTACTAATTATTTCTTCTAATGAATTCATGAAAATTTCGGCAAGTAACGGACTGAGGGGATTACCCATCGCTATTCCATTGTTTTGGATGAAGAAGTTGTTATTGAATTGAAAGTAATTTTGTCATTAAGGGGATCAAGAATCTCCGACTTAACAATCGGATTAGTACCCCGGGCGGTCAGCAATCCCTCAACCAGGTTTACCACCTCTTGAGGCGGCACCCTAGGGAAGAGATTACTGACATCAAAGGACACCAACCGCCTTTTCATCGGAACTTTGAGGTCTTTAATTCTACTGATTAGGTGTAATGAGATTTTAATAGCAAATGTGGATTTGAATTTCGTGTGTTCGCAAATCTGAATAATTAAATACTTTGAAATATTTCGACAAGGAGCCGAAACATATGATAATACTGGCCTAATAGGGGAATCTTCTTTATGGATTTTTAACAATCCATAAAGTTTTGTTGGTTTGGGATTCATAGGGATAAGGAGTTTTGACTGAAACTCGGAAAGGATGGCATTGCAGTTTTTGGTGATAGACTTAATCTCTTTTGTAAATTTATTGGTGGGATTTGATTTTAGTTGAACGAAGTTATTTGAATTGAGAAAATGTAGGACTTTCTCAATGTAGATTGGTTTGGGGATTGCAATAACTGAATTGCCTTTATCTGCTTTAGTGAAAACGATATTGTTTTTAATTGATTTATCCTTAAGGGATTTCGCTGTTAGGAGTTCTGAATTTTTAGAAATCAGTTTTGAAACATGTTTGTGTTTCAAAATCTCATTCTTAAAAACACGTTTATTTTCGATTGAATCAATTTTTGAATTAGTAAGAGCCAGTTCTGTTTCCACTCCTAATATTTCCAAGTCATAACATCAAAACACTCCCAGTTTTGATGTTATGTTTGAAACCTTTTTGTAATAATTCAATTTCTTGATCGTTAAATTGAGTCGGAGAAAGGTTAATAAATCTATCATAAAATACTACACTGTTTTCGGGGGATGTCGATGAGGGTTTGGATTTTAAATTGACTAGTTTTTGGAATTTTGTGGATTGGGAAATTAACTTTTTGTAAATAATGGGTTTAATTTTTGAAAAAATTAGTTCTGAGCGGATTATCTTAAGGTACACGGAGATGACATGGCGTTGGGAAAGGCACTTTTTGAAATCTGTCTTCAACCATACCTTTTCTGATGATTTAACTGCTAAACGGACCGATTTGCTATTATTCCCGGTTCTAACACTAATATATCTGGGAATAACACCAAACTGCATACATTTATGCAAGAACCGGATATTTAATTGTTTGTATTAGTTTCAGCCTAATTACCTCATTACCCCCCCCCCCCCCCCTTCTATTAACTTAATTGCATTAGTATATAAGCTTTTACCTGTACTTTGTCAAATCATAATTTCATCTGCCTGATGAAGCCACTGTGTGGTGAAACATGTTGCAGTGTTCAACAACAAAAGTGAAACCCTTCCAACTGTGTTGTTTTATTTCAAATAATATACATTTTTGTTATTTGCTCTTTTATGGTTTATCTGTTGGACAAGAAAGATTATTATCATTATAATTTTGTTAGCGTTGTAACAATTGAAATATCAATTTAAATACATATTTCATTATATAATTTATGATTCTCAGCTCTAAGGAGTCTTATTGATTAAGACTTATTATTTGCAATTTATGCATTATTGTAATTTTATATATCATGTTCAAATGTCTATAATGAAAAAACAGTACAGAACCTGCCATATACAAAAACACATTAAATAATGAAAAGAAAATTGCACTGGACTGTTTACAGGGGGTCACCAATCTACTGTACAGGCTCTACACTATATACGGGGCAGCGTTTAAAAAACAATTATTATTAAAAATAATTAATAATTATAGGCCACATGTCTGTGGTCTCATTGCCTGCTTTAATCTATTAATGATTTCGATAGCTACCGCCATCTAATGCTTCATAGTGGCATCGTCAGAGACACGAATGCACAAAGTGCATATCCAGGTCACTGTTTCGTCCACGAGCGAGCAGAATACCTAGTGCCGGAATACTGAACACAAATTCAATTCTGCTTTAATCTATTGACTGGCAGTTTGTAAACGATCGAATTACCCATCCAAAATAATAAAATTTTATCTCATACCTCATAAGTATTAAACTTATGGGGTTATCCTGAGACCATCCTATTCCACCCACACAATATTTACCACCCTAAGAGCGGATGGTGTTTCCACTTTTTTAGTTATGATTGAAAAATTGAATATTCGCTTTTTACAGAATTATCAAATGATTTGTTGTATTTTTACATTTTATGAATAAAAAGTATAAACCTAACCTATCCTAACCTCTAAAAAAGACCTACTTTACTTAAAGATACCATTAAAAATGCTGCACAAGTATTTGTACAGGTATTTTTTATATACCCCTTTAAGAGCCTTGTACGGTTAAATAAATAAATTATAATAAAAAAAACTACATTTAAATCTAGTTCTCAAAGATATTCGCGTTAATTCTGTCAACGGAGAAATATTAAATTTAACGTATATCGTTCATCTGGAAGAAGAGGGTTACATCTCAAAAAAATAGTTTTTTCAGGACAGAGGTTTTAAAATTGTCGATTAATTAATTTGAGTATATTTTTCAAGCGTTTAATGTTTGGAATGTATTTCATGAAAAACTATGTTAGTTTGAGGCTCTATCACAAGTCTTAAAGAGGATTTTTTTTTTGAGTTTTGTTTTAGAAAAAAAAAGTAAGATGTAACTCTCTTGAATAAATAAAAAAAAAATTAGGTATTTGTTTTTTATAAAGAGAGTGATATTTTAGGAATTTTAGATAATAACGTATAAAAAAACGCCAACTGTAATGAAATTATCCCTTTATTTTAACACAAACTTAGAACTTCTGAACGAAATGAACATTGCAGTCTTTTAATGACTTCGCAATAACAGTTATATATAAAAAATAAAAGAAAAAAACATAAGTTACGCATAGCCTACAAATTTTTGTAAAAATTTAAATAGTACATAGGCACACATCGTTTTTTTTCTATTAGGGATAGCAATCCTTTTTTCTTTGCGTCGCTGATACCAACTTTTTTTGCAAAAGCTTTTTCTAAAGTTGTATATTTTATGTCTATTTCATGTCTTGCATTTATTATTGATGCTTGATCAAATTCTTTTTGTTCAAAAGAAGTTTTATATAAGAGAATATTAGGATTATCGCGATTTAACATAATTACTCTAATATCCGATAATTTCACTTTTTAGGGATATTAAGAAAAAGATCTGCACATAAAGATTTAAGGTCAAAAATGTCATTAAAACTTGTTTCGTTTACCTTATAGGGGGTTCAGGTTTTTTTAGCTGCTCGAATAATACACCCGTATTGATCAGGTGAATATATTGGACTTGACTTTTTATATTTTTTAATTTGCTTCTCAATCATGGAATGGACGCTGTCTCCTTCACTCTGACCATGTCCAGTTACAAAAAATTTGTGAGTGATTGAATTAATAGGTAAATTATACAACGCATACAAGTAAAGAGCAATAATAAACCTATTTTTGTTTTGCCCTGCACAATTATCAGAATAAAACACGATATTTAGATCTTCTTGATTTTCACAAATTGTTTGAAGGAACTTAAAAATGCAGGACCCTATCTCATTCGACCCTCTCTGAGCTTTACCTTCTTGCCATAAAAAGCACGTTCCTTCATGGCACTTAATATCATAAAGAGTAAAATTAAAAACATTTAATTTTGAAACGTAATAAAATGATGATGCCTCTCCTGTGGGGCAAGGCAAAGCAGCTTGCAAGTCGTAAACTATCACTCGGTTCTTATTATCACTATTCTTATCAAGTTCTAGATAAGTCTTTTTCTTTAACATGCCTATCAAATTTCTCTTTGATGATTAATTTTTCTTCTTCTGTAGAAGATCTATACTGTAAGCATAATTCACACATATCTTTTTTCGGCTAATGAAAGGCTAGGTTAAACTCTTGATTGCAAATCTTATAGTACATAAGGTAGTTTCCAGATGGCACGTTTTGTTCTCTACACAATTCAAGATAGTCCCTGTGTAAATCAGCTATGCTTTTACTTCCTTGAATATACTCTTTATTAGTGTGAGACCTACAGTAATGACTTTCTATTCGTGGGATAAGGCTTATATGATTTCTTATGGAATTCTTTATGTCCTCACTTATTTTTTGGCGGTCTAGGACGTTTCATCGCCGCCGATTCATCGCCGCCGTTTCATCGCCGGGCCAGTTCATCGCCGGCCGTTTCATCGCCAGGCCTGTTCATCGCCAATATTTTTATAAAATAAATTTTGAAAGAAAGATCATATCTAATGATATAATTTCAAATATTATCCAATTCTGGAAATTGTCCACTAATTTAATATTAGGTTTCATAACCAAGTAATCGTTACTCAAACTTAATAAAAATCGAATGAGAATCCTGTCATTTTTTGATATATGTCATTGAGTGCAACTCAGATTAAGGTTAATATTCGCAAGTATGGAAACACAAATTTTGACCAAAAGAGGGAAAGAAAAGTTTATCAACGGAGGACATATGTATATTTTTGACAAAAACAGTAAGTCTGGCCAATGTATTAAAATCCATTGTTTCCTTGACTCTTTTTAATAGCTGCGCATAGTTGAGCCCCTCCTGTCTCACTATAACTGCTTCCGGTCTTTCCGGTGCGGCCTTTGTCACCGAGGTTTTTGCTGGTGCCGCTACTACCGCTGTCGGTACGAAGATTTGCGCCTGTATTGCAGTGTTCTGGAGTACGCACTGTACCAGCTTCTGGAACCTATGGACCGTGCCCCCACTTGGTCTATGTATAACGACCGTGTCGCTCCCCGCCTCCAATAGCAACTTTTTGATTTTACCGATCCCAGTGAAGAAGTCCTCTTCCTTTTCCCCCACTGAGATCTTGGCCACGAATCTTGAGTGGGGCTTACCTCCACTTTGGCCGGTTCCCGCGACCGCTGTGGTTAGTGTTAGGTGACCAAAGTCCTCTGTGATTTGCCTAAGTTCCGGATACCTTGCCGCGAACTGGCTCTGGATCCCCTTTCTCATCTCCCTGTCTGTCGGTTCCACCCAGACAACCGAGTTTGCCTGGACATTTAGGGGGTTTCCCTCCACTATCTTGGTGTTTCGGTAGGCGCTGGTAGCCCACTTTTTTTCCGCTATCCCTACGAAGCCTTCGTATGAATTTATCATTTCGAGGTCTGTTGCCTCGATGACGTCTTCCCCGTCTAGCTGCGTCTGTGTACCCGTCTCCTGTAGATCCGCTGGGTCCGTTTGTGTTGCTGCGTCGCACATATTCGGCAGGCCTTCTAGGAGGGAGGCTCTCTTCATTTCAATGTGCTCCTCTATTATTTTTATTGGCGTACTGGGCACTCCGTCCCCCAAAGCGTCCAAGATCCTGGCAGTTGCCAGTTGGGACATTAGGCTGCGGAGGTCCCCTGTCACTGTCTTGATTTCCACTTTCGTGTTCCGGTTTCCGGCTACCGCGTTGTGGAGTACCCTGACCTCTGCGTCTACCTTCCTTATGAGAGCGATGGCTTTTGCCCTCAGTTTAGTATTCGCTATCATTAGCGGGTCAATCGAAGGGATAGCCGGGGACAAGTCTGGACTGGGCGAGGGTATTGGGCCATCGTGCCCTCTCATCCTCTTATTCGTGTGCTCAATTGAGCGACCTTCTTCCTCCGACCATGTGAATGCCTTCGTCTTGGAGTTGGAGTTCGGCGACGTTGTCGTTTTCGGCGACGCATTGGGGCTCTTTTTGGTCCTGTCCTGTGCTGCCTGAATATTCAGGGTAAGCTTAGGTTTTGGAGCCTGGGGTTTGTTTTGGCCTCCCTGGCTCATTTTAATTATGGATACAGCTTAATCTAGTCTTATAAACTAATAGTGTCTCTGTCACTGGTGGGGAGTGCACTGTCTTTTAGGACTGGTAAGTATAGAAGAAGAAAAACAACTTACATTAGTCTTTTCCTGCACTTCCGGATGAAACTGAGCACTTCCGGTTGGAACTGAGCACTTCCGGTTTGGCGAGTCCGGACCGTTTCTTCCCTAGTGTCCTACCACGACACTTCCGGTTTCCCCCGGTATCTAAGCGGCGAGATCCGGCCACTTCCGGTCGTTAAATTTCGCAGCCGGGCGGTTTATGATGGTTTGTCACACCCCTTGGGCACTTCCGGGTTCAAATCCGCCACTTCCGGTTTACTTCCGGTCCACTTCCGGTCTAAACTGGTCACTTCCGGTTTGAAGTTCGAAGACTTCCGGGTTTACACTTCACTCCCGAACACCTTTAGGGATTAACTGGGATCACTCCCAAGCGTCCTGTCGCACAATTCTGGCTTAAGTTTATTAAGTCCCAACACTCCAGAAAGCGTAAAATTTTTCTAAGTCCCGAATCCCGAAACTTGGAAAAATTTTCTAAGTCCGGACTTTCGTTGGCCCCATGGGGCTCTACAACACTGTTTCAGGCCTGGCGCTTTACCCCCGACGCGGATTGCGGTTATGTTAGAATTTACTCAGCGGAGCTGCACACGACCGTCCTCCACGACTGCCCGGGTAAGATCTATCCTAACCTATCCTAATCTATCCTAATCTATCCTAACGTATCCTAACCTATCCTGACCCATCCAAACCTATCCTGACATATCTTATCGCAATTGGCCTTGCGATGAACTGGCCTGGCGATGAACTGGCCTGGCGATGAACTGGCCTGGCGATGAAACGGCCGGCGATGAACTGGTCCGGCGATGAACTGGCCAGGCGATGAACTGGCCCGGCGATGAAACGTCCCATTCCCATTTTTTGGTGGTTTCCATGCCGACCTCTTTAGTCTTTTTCTAGAACTTTTCCGCTTTCACACTGAGTTTGTTTTCGAAGAACCGTAGTAATAACTTTGTGATTAATTGCTAATGTTGCCATAAAAAAATGTTTACATACCCTTAGTTGTTTTCCATCAACTATAAAATAATAGGCGTTGTTTGGTTTTCTTGGTTCTCCTTTGTTTGAATATTTGTATCGTGGTGTAACAGGTTTTAAATTAGACGCAATAAATTCCCTTTGTTTTTCAAGATCTTTTAAATCTCAGTATTCACGAAATATTTTGCTTCTCTGTAGATCATTTAATTTTTCTGAACATTTTAATTTACATTTAATTCCACAGGGTGGTAAAAGTGTTTTTGCTGGACGATTTATTTTTGATTTGGTTTTGGCTTGTCCACTATTTCGTAAGCTCTTTGCGTTGGCCGTCTGCCATGTTAAAGGACGCTTCAGTCTTTTCCGGCCAACTTTTTTGTTGGTTGAATGGTACCTAACCTTCCTCTTTGTACCTTTAACATCTGTTGGTATTCCAGGTGGTATTTCGGGTGGATTATAATTAGGATCTGCAACGCTGTCATCTGATCCATAAGGATCACTTTCGGAATCTGAGTTATCTGAAGACGAATCTCTGCTTGAACTGCTTGTACTATCCGAAGACGACTCGCTGCTTGATGATAATGAAGTATTGTCATCTCGATTTTCATCTACTTTTGATTGAATTGCGGCATTTTCTGAATACAGAAAATTTTTAAGATTTGGTATTTTTTATTTTCAGTTTTTGGTACCTGTTAAAGTTTCTTGTACAATCTTATTGACTTCAGTACCATTAAGGCATACCATATTACAAGATTGTTTAAAATTTACATCAGACACATTTACATTTAATTCAGAAAGTATAGCTTCGGGCAGAGTTTTATCCACTTCCTCTGATTGGGCAGATTTTGATTCTTAAAGAAAGATAATTAAAACAATTAAAGTTGAGTAATTTTGCTTTTATTTTTAATTCTTACCCAATAAATACTTTTCATTTGAAAATTTATTTCCGCTTCCAATATTTTCGAATATACCATTGATGTCAGTAGTGCTTGATCGTCATTTTCATTATTGTTTTGGTTATTGTTAATTTTTTCTAGATTCGCAAAAATGCGATTTATCCGAGAGTTGTATGATATTTTTGGCTTTAAGTTCTAAAAACATAAAGGACTAATAAAAGAAAACATAACATTACCAATTAAAAAAGTTATAATAAAATTATAACAAAATAATTTTGGAGAATAGAGTTACATAACGAACAAAATAATACCTGAAACAATTTATTAAATTAATTTCTATAATACATTATTTAAAATAGAGTTACAAATGAAAATATCACTTTATTTTTAAAACACACACAATAATTTTCAATTAAAAGATTTAAGGAAGAAGGTTATATTTTGACTTATAACTCTATTAATCAAAAATAAATCTGTAAAAATTAACTTACCTGTGAAGAAAGAAAGTTTTATCACAAAATATCACCATTTTATAAAAAAAATATTACTTTTTTTGATGTAATATGTTAAAATGTAACCTTATTCACCAAAACTGTTGAAGTTCACTGCTCTAACATGAGTTGCAAACTGAGATATACCGGTTTTTCCCAGAGCCGACTTGACCACCTTGCAAAAGCCAGAGAGTTACATCTGCCATCTCGGCAAACAACTGTAACTACATATGTAACTTTCTTCCACATAAAAATAGATTTATTTTTTGAATTATTACCGCAATAAATTAAAAAATTTAAAATTTTGAGATGTAACCCTCTTCTTCCAAATGAACGATATGTTAATCTTATTTCACATTCTAAGTGAGATTTGGTATCGGTTTGAGGATGCTCAATAACATATACGAAACATTTAACATTTTAGTTACAAAATCGGCCCGAATAACTTTGAAAACTAAATTAAAATACAGGCATCAATTATTGATCATTAAAAAATTGATAGATTGTCATTTGTTTTGTAATATTCGGATTTTATCCTGGGTTTTTGTAGAAGATTTAATAGGTGATTGCTATTCACACCATTTATGAATTTTTGTTGTTAACAAATTGATAAAAAATACGTGGTGTTGGCCGCAATGATCATCACCTGTGTTTAAGGTTTTGTATTTTTTACCAATTCTTTTAACAATAATCACACGTATTGTTTATGCTTACCACTCACAATACACTCGTTCACTCATATGTTTATAAACAATATCTCGACGTATTTCTAGGGGGATATCATCTAAATAATCTTCAAATTCTATCGTAAGAAAGTTGGCATATCGCTCCGCATTCAACGTTCCTTGATAAAAAATAATCTTCCTATTATGGTATCACCTAACACACCAAGCCACACATTAACTGCAAATCTTTGTTGGAATCTGCATTCTAGAATTTGACGTGGATTCTCAGTATCCCAGTAATGGTCGTTTTTTCGGTTGGAGATTCCGTTGTTGTTGAAATTTGATTCATCACTCCAAAGAATTAAATTAATTAAATGTTGATTGTTGCTAAGCCAATTACAGAATACTATCCTCCTGTCAGAATCACCATCTCTTAAACCTTGTACTAACTTAATTTTATATGGTCGCATTTTATGTTTTCTCAGAATAGAAAATATTTTATGCATACTTATTCCTAAGTCAGCCACTGCTTCGAGTATTGAATTACGTGGATGTGCTCTAAAATAGGCCAATATCAATACTTCATTATTATCTTCTCTTTCTTGTCTTCTCCTTCGTAATTTATTATTAAAACACCCATTTCTCCGTAAATTTTGTTTAAGTCTTGCAAAAGTGCAATAATAGTGGTTGTCTTCTTTCTGGATACATATTTCCATAAGTGATACTAGCTTCTCTAGAATTATCGTTGCATCTAACGAAGACCTTTAGCATATCCATTTTTTCATCATTAGAATAGTAATTATCACCCATCTCTAAAGATTTGAATCAACAACACGCAAGACGGGAAGTTACTACACCACTTTGACATTAAAGCGTTAACAAATTGTTTTATGTCAATTGTTATCCATGGCAACTGATAAATTTCATTTATTTGCAATTGTCGCGTTATTTGTACAATGAAGGGGTACTTATGTGGTATCATTACAAAGGTAAGGTTATTACCTATTTGAAATAAACAAAATATACAGGGTGTTCCATTCGAGAAAATGAAGCTAATAGCTTTCACGTGTTTATTTGATTTTCAATTGTTTTTCTGACAATGCTACTGAATAGATCATGAAAAATACTAAAACTATTGTCTTTAACTTTTTTTTCTATCTGTACTAATAACGGACATATGTGCTGTGTCACAATAAATCAAACAGACTGTATATACAAGTGTATGTTAATTGTTTCTTAATGATCTAAATGAATCTCGCGGTACGGTTACAGGTAGGTTTAGGCTAATCTTCTTACTTGCTAATGATATTGGCGGAAAAACAAATTAAGTGGTATTTATTTATCCGTTACAGGCGTAGGGATTAAATCTAACAATACATTACTAAGTGGGGTTAAATCAAAATTGAGTAATTTAATTTTGTGTTTTTTCATTTGGATTGCTTCTAACAAGTTTAGGTTATGGCTGTTTGAATTTTGTAGTAATTTTAATTTATCTATTGAAAATGTATGTCCTGTGGTGTGGTAGTGGTCTGCGACTGCTGATTTTTCTGGATTGATAGATTTGAGAAGGTACATGTGTTCTTTAAATCGGACTTCTATGTTTCTTTTTGTTTGTCCTATGTATAATTGGTCGCAATTTGAATATTCAATGGAGTATATACCAGACTGCTGAAGTTCATTTTCCATATCGAATGTATTTCCCAAATGGTTTTTTAGTTTTGAATTTGTGTAATAAGCTGGCCTCAGATTAAATTGTTTGTAAAGCTTGTTTAGGTGTTGCCTATAGACATCAAACGTTAGGCGCTCTTGAAAATTCACATACATATTTAGGTCAATTTTTAAGAATTCAAATTTCTAAACATCCAGGTAGTTGGAGTTTTTGGATACCTTATTGGTGTTTCTCGTATAACAACACAGTGCATACAGAAACCAAATACACACCATTCGAATTAGTTTTTGGTAAAAGATGTAGATTACCATCAAATATTGTAAACGAAATAGATCCGTTATATAATTTTGACAATTATCCAATAGAACTTAAATTCAGATTACAAACAGCATGCAATGATGCTAAAGAAAACCTACTGACCGCTAAAAGTAAACGAAAATTAAAATATGACAATATATATAAAACTGTTAGTTATAAGATAGATGATAAAGTTATGCTTAGGAATGAGTCAGGCAACAAGATGGAGCCAATTTATAAGGGTCCATATATTGTTGTCAAGTGTAGAGATCCAAATATTTTAATTAGATTTAAAAATAAAATAGTTGAAGTACATAAAAATAGAGTTAAGTTATATTACAGCTTAAAAAAATTGTAACCCATGAGAACATTTTTTGTTTCTTCTTTTGGGGGAAGATGTGATGTGTGAATAATAACATGTAAATGTTTATAAACATTGTTTATAAACATATGAGTGAACGAGTGTATTGTGAGTGGTAAGCATAAACAATACGTGTGATTATTGTTAAAAGAATTGGTAAAAAATACAAAACCTTAAACACAGGTGATGATCATTGCGGCCAACACCACGTATTTTTTATCAATTTGTTAACAACAAAAATTCATAAATGGTGTGAATAGCAATCACCTATTAAATCTTCTACAAAAACCCAGGATAAAATCCGAATATTACAAAACAAATGACAATCTATCAATTTTTTAATGATCAATAATTGATGCCTGTATTTTAATTTAGTTTTCAAAGTTATTCGGGCCGATTTTGTATTTATTTTGTATGAATACTAATTCATCAATATTATGCTTTTCGCATAAAATTTTCAGGTCTCTCAACGACGTATCTAGTACAGACGCTGATCTAGTACACTGATTAATAAATATTTCTCCGGAGATTTTATCATACAATAAATTATTTAAAGCATACGCGTACTTTTTATTATTTAAAATGGCCTTAAAACTGTCTGTGTCTAACAGTTTAAGTTCTATACTTCTAGGAGGACGTTTTAGCAATTCAACAACTCCAGGGTGATCAAGCCTCTCGTGCTGAACCATATTATCATCATACTCATTTATCTTTGCTTGTGCTCGGGTTTGCACATACAATGTGTCGGTGACTTGTTTACTCGTATTTTTCAAGTCCTCAATTGAAATTTCAATTCTTGACAAAGCGTCAGCTGTTACATTATCTTTTCCTTTTATGTAATTTATCACGAAATCATACTTTTCTAGTACTAATCGAAATTTAGTTAATCTACTTGATGGGTTTGTCATTCCAAAGAGATAAACTAACGGTCGATGGTCAGTATAAATAGTAAATTTACGGCCGAATAGATATGGTCTAAAATGTTTGACACCCCATACTATTGCTAAAAGTTCTTTCTCTATTGTGCAATAATTTTTTTTCAGCTTTATTTAATGCACGACTTGCATACGCTACTGGTTTGTCATCACTGTTTGATAAAACTGCTCCAATAGCGAATCCTGATGCGTCGGTTTTTAAAATGAATTCATTTTTTTTCCGTAAAATCTGGGTATTGCAAAATTGGTAAAGAAATTAACGTTTAGTTTTTCAAATGACTTATTACACTCTTCCGTCCACTCAAAATGTTCACCTTTTCTTGATAATTTATTTAAAGGTGCGGCAATATGCGCAAAATTTGGAATGTATTTACGATAATAATTAACAAAAGCAACAAATCGTTTTGTCTCGTTGGAATCTTTCGGGATTGGATAATTTTTAACTACTTCAACTTTTATTGGATCTGGAGACACTCCCTCGGCTGAGATAACATGTCCCAAATATAAAATTTCTTTCTGCATGAATTGACATATACTAGGATTTAGCTTTAAGTTAACTTCTTTTAGTCTTTGAAGTACTTTGGTAAGATTTCTGTTGTGATTAATCAAATTATTACCAAAAACTATGAAATCATCCAAGTAGACAAAACAACTTTCGTAATTTAAATCTGTCATCGCAATAGTCATGGCTCGCGAAAATGCACTAGGGCTAATTTTTAAACCCATAGGTAATCTGTTCAATTGATATTGTCCACGGTCAGTAATAAAAGCTGTACATTCCCTACTCGCTGGGTCTAATTCGACTTGATAATAGCCTTGAGATAAATCTAAATGAGAAAAATATACCGCTCCCGATAATGCATCTAGAATTTCGGATGTATTTGGCAAAGGAAATCTATCGTCTTCTATTTGTTTATTTAGTAATCTATAGTCTATAACTACTCTCCATTTTTTATTTCCCTAAGCGTCCGTTTTCTTTGTCACTATTAATAATGGCGAAGACCACTTAGATTTTGTCTCTTCTATGGTGTCATTTTTCAACATTTCGTCTATTTGTTTATGTATTTCGTCTTTCTGCGCTTGTGGAAGTCGATATGGCTTTTTTTTTTTTTTTTTTTTTTTTTTTTTTTTTTTTCCAAAGTGAGTGGGTCGCTATACGGCCCTCCACTGCGACCGCGAGGGTCTATTGTGGCTCACAATTTAAGGCCAGTCGCGTGTCCTTATAGTTCACCCTCCAAGCCCAACCTCTTGATGAAGTCTACGAGCTTGTCGGGTGGAATCTTGTCAAGGTCCTTCAGTGTATGGCTTTACGTACACAGGTTTTGCTGATTCGACAAGGTTAATGTCTTGCTTATAAATATTTGTTACTGTCAGTAGGTCACCGTCCAGTTGAAACACATCAGCGTATTTTGCACACACTCGTTGTAATGAAAATAGCTCGTCTTTATTGAGATGGTCAGTTTTCATTAACGAAAACAATTTGTCTATTCTGTTCACTGATCGCTCGTTAGCCTCGAATTTTAGAAGGTTATAGTTTTTCAATTTTTCATAATTTGGTTTAAAATTCTTTAACTTAATGTCGTTTTCCCGATTGTTCAATAATTTTACGGGTATTCTGTGATTATTTGGTCGTACAATCGTTGCGGCTAAATATACACGCAAATTTTACCCGGTAGTATAACAACATCTTCTTCAACATTTACCAAAGTATACTTAATTGTTTCGCATCTTGCTGGTATAGTAATGTATTGACTAAATTTGGATTCCATCGGAATAACAATTACATTCTGATTTATATTTAACGAAATAGTGAATTTTTCGTAATCAATGAATGCATTATATTTCTCAAAAAAATCTGAACCTAATACTCCTTGAATGTCTTCTTCGAACTTTTCTATTACCATAAATGTATGAGTGAGTGTTTTTAACGTAAGATTTGTTGAACCCTTAGTTGTTATATATCCTGAGATGCCTCTTATTTTTTCTCTATCGTTAAAATTAATAATATTTTTGCTTATGCAATTTTCGAATATAACGCTTATTGAAGCTCCTGTATCAACTAAAAATATTAAACTAGTATTACATAATTTCAATCGAATTAAATTAAGTCCATTTAAGTCGAAAATTTTATTGCCTAGGGCCTCGAAAAAATATTGATTCTTCGGCCCCCTTTTCTTCTACTTTGGAGAAACTTTGACCCATATAATATCCTCTATTATTATTATTATTATTATTATTTCTTGAATATGAGCCTCTCCCCCTGTAGTTATTACTATCATTCCTACTGTACTTATTTTTATTATAACCGTTATTTTTATTCCAATTAGGTTTTTTATTGAATGATCTATTATGTCCTCCGCGATTCTGTGCATTACCTCGAATATGAAAAACTATTCTGGCTTGGCCCTTCTTCATCTAACTCGCCTCTAATGGCTTCGCTTAGGTTGTCGTAGTTTCTTGACTTTATGATTGTTCGTAATTCTGAACTTTGTAAACCATTTGCGAATGAACTCACAGCGATTTTTTCATTAGCGGCGCGTAAGATTTCCGCGGCTTGCTCGTTGTGATTGGCTTGGGCTGATGTAAGATTCACCATTAGTTCCTCAATCTGTTTCCTAAATTGCTGAATATTATTATTATTTTGCTTAGCTGAATTTAACTTAACCGACAATGCCGGTGCAGACTTAGCTACAAGAAAATATTTCTTCAAATCTTTCACTAAGTCGTCATTACTGTCATAAGTTTTTCTTAGCCGGATAACTGCACTTTCTGATAACCGCGTTTTTAGAATGTAGTTAGTCAAAAGTTTTTTGTTTTCAGCATCAAGTAACGAATCATATAGCTCTATTGCTCTAATTAATTACTTTGTGTTCGTTTCAGAGCCGTTCATGATTGGCAACAGACCCGAAGCTGTTCTAAGATCAAATTTTTCACCCATACTTGGAATTTTGTGTACCTTATCTGAGTTATCTATTAATAATGTTAATCTTTCGCTTATTACTTTTCTACTGTCCTCCAAAAGAGTACAAATTGCTTTAACCGTTTCTTTAATTTTGTCTTTTTCCTTATAGTCTCTTTCTACATTGTTTTCTATTGTTCTAAATTCACACAGTTCGTTTTCTAAAGTTTTCAATTCTTCACTTTTCCGCACTAGGTACTCACGGTTCCCTCTCCTTTTGTGGTTGTCCTTTTTCAAATTTCGGTTGAGCACCCTAACTTCCTCCAGTAGATGCGTAAATTGCATCAGACCTGCTCCTGGCTGCGGGAGATCTCTCTTCTTATTTTCGTCTGCAGTGATTTTTTGCATCGTTTGCATGCAACTAATGCAACGAATATCACCACAATTATTGAAGTCACAGCAAGGGCTATATCCCCCAATGGTAGCCCGGACAGCGAGAGACCCATAGTTCCATTATTCCCCGTTTGGGCGATTATTACCTCCTCTTTGGTTGATGTTGACCCCATTTTAAGGTAGCAGTCTCAACTTTTCGGTGGTTGGCCAGGGCTTGTAGTTGCTAGTGGCTGGCAGGAACACCATGAGATGGTCCCTTCCAGTTCGTTACTAAAACACTACATTGGTTCAACTATGTTTATTTCAGGTACAACAGATGTAGGTACATCGAGAGTTGCTTGCGTAGACAGTCTCTCCCTTAAAACTAATACTTATATACTTGACTCTTCATTGGCACTCGTTGGTTCAATAACACACGATGCCTTGAAAGAGCACGATGCCGCGTTAACAATAATCACACTAGTATTATTGTTTACTACAGCGACACGTATTGTTTATGCTTACCACTCACAATCTACTCGTTCACTCATATGTTTATAAACAATGTTTATAAACATTTACATGTTATTATTCACACATCACAGACGTCTGGACGGAGAACCGGGCCTCCGACGACATACCGTCCCGATGGTTTGCTGTTGGGCTCGCGAACGCGCCTCTACAGCTGCTGCCAGAAAAAATAAACCGACAACTCGAAAATCGACCGGCCGGCCAACGGAGAAAAAAAAACAAATAATAATAATAAGAGGCGCGGGTAATAGGAGGGAGTAACCGGGACTCTCTTATGGTGGCGGAACGTCTAGTCAGCAATTAGTGACCACCACTCGGAAACCGACCGGCCGGCCAACGAAGGTGGCGTGCATCGACGTGCTCGAAGATCGACCGGCCGGCCAACGGAGGAGAGAAAAAAAAAAACTAATAATAATATTAATAATGAGCGCGGGCGATCATAGGGAGTAACTGGGACACTCTTATGGTGGCGGGACGTGTAGTCAGAGTAATTCATGACCACTCGGAAACCGACCGGCCGGCCAACGGAGGTGGCGCGCATCGACGTGCTCGAAAATAGACCGGCCGGCCAACGGAGCAAAAAAAAAACAATAATATTAACGATAAGAAGCGCGGATAATAAGAGGGAGTAACCGGGACTCTCTTATGGTGGCGGAACGTCTAGTCAGCATTTAGTGACGACCACCACCGCTCGAAAATCGACCGGCCGGCCAACGGAGAAAAAAAAAAACAACCAATAATAATAATAATAATAAGAAGCACGGGTAATAAGAGGGAGTTACCGGGACTCTCTTATGGTGAGAGCAGAACGTCTAGTCAGTAATTAGTGACGACCACTCGGAAACCGACAGGCCGGCCAACGGAGATGGCTCGCATCGACGTGCTCGAAAATCGACCGGCCGGCTAACGGAAAAAAAAAACCTATAATAATAATAAGAAGCGCGGGTAATAAGAGGGATTAACCGGGACTCTCTTATGGTGGCGGAACGTCTAGTCAGCATTTAGTGACGACCACCACCACTCGGAAACCGACCGGCCGGCCAACGTAGGTGGCGCGCATCGACGTGCTCGAAAATCGACCGGCCGGCCAACGGAGAGAGAAAAAAAAAACTAATATTAATAATAGGCGCCGGTAAACCAAAGGAGTAAACCAGGACTCTCTTATAGTGTGGTTGAGCGTGAAGAAATAATTAAAGACGCGCTCTGTGTCGAAAGTCGACCGGCCGGCCAACGGTGCTCGCGACGGTACAAGAAAAAATAATAATTACAAACGAAGAGACCATCCGTGTTTCCCGTTGTCTTCCGAATGTCGACGTGAAGAAATTTCAGCAGGCGCTGGTAAACTGTGGGTGCAACTATGACGTGAAGAAATTCTAGCAAGCGCGGTTTGACGGAGGGAGTGACTATGACTCAGTCTCTTGTGGTGGAACGTGAAGAAATTTATCTCGCCCCTGGTGGATACCGACCGGCCGGCCAAAGAAAAAGAAAACATTTTTTTCAATAAAGTGACGATCCGTTTTTCCGCTGGTTGGTTTTCTGAATGTCGACGTGAAGAAACTCAAGAAAGCGCCCGTGCAACTATGACGTAAAGAAATTTAAGCAAGCGCTGGTAAACATGGTGGCCGAAGTGGCGCGCGAGCACCTCGCACTCACCGCTGTGCTCGCATCGACGTGCACAAAAATCGACCGGCGGTGATCGCGACAACGGAACAGACGAGACTCTCCCATTTATTTCGCACGTGGGCGAGAGTAAAGACGAGAAAGTTTGAATGAAAATTAAGGCGAACGGTGCTTGCAGCTCGTCATCGTCAGGAAAAAAGAAGAGAAATATCCCAATGCGCGCTGAGTGCGGGCTGTCCAAGGTCACCGCAATGCACTGGTTCGTTTCTAGAAATTTCCAACACTTGGCAAAAAATATTTTTTGTCCGTCATCGCCGACCGAGGACATTCCTAGACGACAATACGGGGCCGACCAGCCACTGGAAATCTTCGTCCGGAGTCACTCATTCTCATGAGTGACCTCTTTGTTCCAATAACGAACGAAAATAACCGACCGGCCGGCCGAACAACGGATGTGACGTGGCTGCGCGAAACGAAACGCGACACCCCGCCGAAACGGAGGCGTCGCGCCGCACGCGCTCTCACAACGCGTGTCTCGGGGGGGTTAGGTTAGGTGTTTTGGGGGGCTGTTGTTTTTTGTGTGCGCCCGTTTCGGGGGGGGGGGGTTGTGTTCTTTTTAGTTTGTTGTGTTTTGATTTGTGTGGCACTAAAACCACGCGCGCGTACATTTTTTGTTAAAAGTTGTTGTTGCGGTGGGGGCGAGCCTTAGCGGCGCCATTTCGCTCGCCCTTCGCCGCGAGCCAGCCCGTAGAGTAGGCGGGCGCTGCGCAGGAGGACGCGCGCGTACAACTCGTCGAACAAAGACGACGACGGGGGACCGCGCGCCTGGCAAAAGCAAGGAGTGCACCTCTTGCTGAAAACTCTTCAAGCCAAAAGGATCGATAGGCCGTGCTTTCGCAGTCCCTATGCGTACTAAACATCGGGATCAAGCCAGCTTTTGCCCTTTTGCTCTACGCGAGGTTTCTGTTCTCGCTGAGCTGGCCTTAGGACACTTGCGTTAGTCTTTGACAGATGTACCGCCCCAGTCGAACTCCCCGCCTGGCTGTGTCCTCGAATCGGATCACGCGGGAGTATACGTCGGCGATCGCACGCCCGGAGGCGACGCGCACGCGGGACCGGCGCGCTTCACGGTCCTCTGCACGCTTGGCTCGAGAACACCGTGCGGCACGCCGCGGTAAGCGGACGGCGCACGCGTTCCGCCCAATCGAGTAAGGAAAGGAAACGATGAAAGTAGTGGTATTTCAGATTCGACGAGGTCGGCCGAAACCGCCGCCGCCTCCCACTTATGATACACCTCTCTTGTCTCTATACATAGCCAGACTAGAGTCAAGCTCAACATGGTCTTCTTTTCCTGCTAATTTTTCTAAGCCCGTTCCCTTGGCAGTGGTTTCGCTAGATAGTAGATAGGGACAGAGGAAATCCTGTTAATCCATTCATGCGCGTCACTAATTAGATGATGAGGCATTTGACTAGTAAAACGTTATTTATTGATTCAATGATATTACAATACAGTATATTATTCATTAAAACGCATTTCGACGGATGTTGTCGTCGGACTCAGGGCGGTCCATCCTTCTAGATGAGGGGTGGGATCCGCTCTGCAACGTGTGTTGGGGAGGCTGTCCTTCAGCATGGTCTCCTTCGGTATTTCCAGAATGACCTCTTCGGGACCAAATCGCCCTCATAAATTCCCGGTGAATCGTTGAGCCCCACCTGAGGACGGTGGTGACGGCAGCTTCCCTGAAAATGCGAGATAACTTCAGGGCAGTGCAAGTATCCCGGTTAGCGGACGGCCATACGCCCCTGGCCCCGACAATGAGGGGCAGGAATTTAATATTAAGGCCCGGTCATTTCCGGGCGGCAGCCTCTAAAAAGTGGGAGTTGTCGTAGCATACCCGCTTGCGCTGCCATGCCTCCTGGAGTGAGGTTGTTCCCTCCCAGGACACCTGGACATCACACACCACCGCCTGGCCCTCCTCAGTAGAGATGAGGAGGTCGGGTTTATATAGGCGGCCGTCGGGTTGGCGAACATGAGGTTCTTCCTCAACGGCCCAGCCTTGAGCCCTACAGTGACGAGCGACCTTGTTGGCGATGTTGTTGTGTCTGTCAATGCAGCGGTAGTGCGTGACAGGGCATCCCTGGAGGACATGGCTAATAGATTCGACGCGGTGACAACCAGCGCGGCAGAGGCGGAGGGCGGGTGCGTTGGACATAATTCCAACTGTTGGAAGATTGTCCGTACGTAGCTGGATAGCTCGCACGTAGACCCTACCCGTCCAGAAGGGGGGCGGGCGAGCGATCCAGCTATTTTTTTTTCCTCTGTACACAACGGGGCACACACGCCCCCGCACAAAACACGACAACCTGTTATTACCACGCAACAAACACACGCGCGCAGCACACACACACGTAACAAACGCCTTGCATGCACACCAACACATACGCGTGCGTGTACACGTGTACCCTAGTAGCGGCGAGCGAACAGGGAAGAGCCCAGCACCGAATCCCGCGGCCGTACAGGTCGTCGGGAAATGTGGTGTTTGGGAGGGTCCGCCATCCCGAGGTCGCGCGGCGCGTCCAAGTCCTTCTTGAACGGGGCCACTTACCCACAGAGGGTGCCAGGCCCGTTGCGATCGCCGCCGGCCGCCGGGAGGACTTCTCCTCAGAGTCGGGTTGCGTGATAGTGCAGCCCTAAGCAGGTGGTAAACTCCATTTAAGGCTAAATATGATCACGAGACCGATAGCGAACAAGTACCGTGAGGGAAAGTTGAAAAGAACTTTGAAGAGAGAGTTCAATAGTACGTGAAACCGTTCAGGGGTAAACCTGAAAAACCCGAAAGGTCGAAAGGGGAGATTCAGCGCGTCTCTCGTCCGCCCGCGAGCGGCGATGCGGGTCGACGGCCGGCGTTCCGGCGCCGGCCGCACCGCTCGCCGCCGCATACGGGTGGCGAACGCGTGCACTTCTCCCCCAGTAGGACGTCGCGACCTGTTGGGCGCGGGCCTAAGGACCGGCGGGACAGACCGCGCGGCGCCCTCGCGGGCGTCCGCTCGGACCCCCGGCTCCCGGCCCGCTCGCTCGACGGTATGACAGTGGCGCGGGGCCGCGAACCTCCTGTGGAGGTAGAGGCTCTCTATGGCTCAACGCGAGCCGAGGCGCACCCAGAGCGTACATGCTGGGACCCGAAAGATGGTGAACTTTGCCTGGTCAGGACGAAGTCAGGGGAAACCCTGATGGAGGTCCGTTACGATTCTGACGTGCAAATCGATCGTCGGAACTGGGTATAGGGGCGAAAGACTAATCGAACAATCTAGTAGCTGGTTCCCTCCGAAGTTTCCCTCGGGATAGCTGTCCGTTTTCTTCTTGGGTTGTGTGTGTGTGAGTCCATCTTCAATAGGTGTGCGCAAGTTTTATCTCAGTTGTATGCCATTGTCAACTCATTAATTCGCTTTTTTATTTATTTTATTTTATTATTCCTCGTTTTAGGCCAGAGGCCCTAGCCGACCTTCAACGTCTCTATTTCCCCCGCGAATTCGTTAAATACCTCCCAGAACGCGTCATTCTGTAAGTGATTTCTATTTTAATTTTTGTTCTTTCTTCGTGGTTTTTAATGTAATTAATGTTACTCTCCCCGTATCTGAATTGTTCCACCCATTATCCCAGTTTTTTTATTGCGGTTTCCCTTATTTTCCTATTTGCATAAGAAATTATGCTTTTTCGTACGTGATTACCCCATTTTCTATCGCCTCCTTTGCTAGCTCATCCGCTCTTTCATTTCTCACGTTTCCCGCGTGAGCTTTTGTCCAAAAAAAGTTTGTTGTTCCCCGGATTGTTTTTTTTTATGTTTATAATTTCAATCATTAGTTCTGTTGGCTTGATTAGCGTTTTAAGTGCCTGAAGGGCGGTTTTTGAGTCGGTTACGATGTTCCATTCGTCGTTTTCCCCGTTTTGTTTTATGAAGTTTAGTGCCTCCCTCATCGCAACTAGTTCACTCTGGAAAACTGTACATGTGTTCCCCAGTTTAAACAGCCGGTGTTCGGATTCTCTTCCCTCCCTGTACGTTACAAAGGCCGCTCCCACCCCTTCGTCTGTTTTAGACCCGTCTGTAAAAATTATATTTTCCCCGTAAAATTCCTTGTCGGCTGCACTAAATTTGATTCCCGCCCCTGTGCTCGGATCCTGATTGCTAGTTCTGTCTCTTCTCTCTATTTCTACCACCTCTCCCTCTATATTTATTCCCCGTTTTCTCTTACATTCCACCTCTCTGCCGTTTCTCTGATTTTTTCCTCGATCGGAATGAGGCTGGCTATGACCAAAGCCTCCGTTGCGACCGTTTTGTAAGCGGCCGCCGTTCCTAGTGCCATAACTCTCTGTACCGATCTTAATTTCTTTACGTCCCGCGTTTTTAGTTTCGTCCCCCAAACCGCCATGGCCGTCATGGCCGGTTCCACCGCTCCCAGGTAAATAGTACGCATCGATTCTTTATTTAGGCCCCATGTTAAATTACATGCTACTTTCAATTGTTGTGAGATTTTCCGCGCTTTGTTGCATATATATTCGACGTGGTGAGACCAGCTCAATTTATCGTCTATTACTAAACCTAGATATTTAATTTTCTCTATGCTCCTAATATATTTGTCCCCAATTTTGTATGATAGCGTAGTTTGTCCCACCTTTTTTTCCGTAAAACAGCGCTGCTGATTTGTCTGGATTTAAATCTAATTTCACCTCCGCCCCCCATTCATTAATTTTCCCTAGTACGTTATTCACTGTTTGTTTTAATTTTTTGTGCTGTTTTTCCTCTTGTTAGTACGATTGTGTCATCAGCGAACGCTATGATTTTAATGTTTTCCGGCATATTTTGCTTGAGTAGCGTGGCATGTATAATTTTCCAAAAGCCCGGTCCGAATTTGGACCCCTGTGGGCACCCCTTTATCTAAAAGGGGTGCCCACAGGGTTAATTATTTCCCCCCCTAATTGCATCCTCGTTTTCCTTTCCGTAAGGAAATCCCTAACCAGGCCGATTAAATTCGCGGGCACGTTCAATCGCCCCAATTCTGTTATTATTATCGGTCACCATGCATGGTCAAATGCCCCCGCGATATCCAGCGAAACCACCGCGCAGTATTCGCCGTCTTGTTTTGCTGCTTTGATAAATTCTACTACTTCGCGTATTGCGTGTACTTTGGTTTTATTTTTTGTAAATCCAAACTGATTCTCCTCGTGACCCCCATTGTTGTTGATATAATATTCCACCCGTTTTATTAGGATGTCATCTAAGATTTTCCCCATGCATGGTCTTTGCCTGCCTTCGGGATTAGCCTTACTTCCGTTTCCTTCCATACTTCCGGAAACACTCCCTCCCTTACGCATGCCGCCAAACACTCATAAATTTCCGTGCCTATCGTATTAATTGCTCTTTGTATAATTGTGATTGTGAGTTTATCCCATTATGGTGCTTTTTTTAGGTCCGATTCCCCTTATAGATTTTTTTAATTCTTCCCATGTAAGCTCTTTTTTTATTTCTTGTCCCCTGATTTCTTGTGCTTGTTCCCTGATTCGCGTGTGTGACTCGCTATCTTTATTTATATCGTCCTCGGGAAAGATTTTTTTTATTAATGCTTCCCCTGTTTCTTTTAGTGTACTTGTATATTCTCCGTTGTTTGACATTTGAAATTATTCTGTTTCGTTTCGTAGCCCTTATTACCTTATAGGCTACCCCCCATGGGTCTTCAGCAAATGATTCCGTACAAAATCTCTTCCATTCCTTTAACCTAGTGTTTTTAATTAATTTCTTGTATTTAGTAAAATGTTCGTAGTATGCTTTTGTGCAATTTTCCCTGTGTTGTTCACCCCTTGCCCTATTTAATTTTCTTTTGAGTTCTCTCGTTTTTTTTTTCTACATTGGTCTAATTCTTTTGTCCACAACGGCACCGTCTTTTGGAATCTTTCGGAATTACTACCTCGCTAGCTTCTCTGATTAGATCGTTAATTTGTCTCGCTACGTGATTAATTTTTGTTTTGTTATTTTCAATTTTTTCTAATTTATGTTTATTCCTGGTTATATATAAATCAATTTTTTCCCAGTTTGCCTTCTTCAGACAGTACCCCGTGTGTTCTGAATTTGTTTGATTAATATTGTTTCGCCCATCTGTATCTATTTCCCACCTGATTAGCATGTGATCCGAGATTATGTTTTCTGTTTCCACCCGCCAGTCGACAATAGAGGCCGCGGTATTAATCGAGCTTGCGGTTACATCTATATAGCTTATTCCGCCGTTGCTACCCACGAAAGTGGGTTTATTGCCCGTGTTCATG